>CM073582.1:3010000-3391372 GCA_037074715.1 Magnolia kwangsiensis
AATGATGGGACTAGTGGGGGTGCAACTGCTAAAATGGTTAATGGAAGGCTAAGTTAAGTCTAGGGCTTAAAAATTAGCAGAACCAAGACAAAATATTTCAAATGCAACATTAGTAGGAAAGGTTATAGAGGCAAGGGTTTAGTTAAAATTGATGGCCAAGAGATTCCTTAAAGGGTTTATCGTGTTATCTTCATTCTGTTATTCAAAGCATGGAGAGGATGTGTGAGAAGACTGGGAAGGGTAAATTTAAGAATGAGATTATTTCAAGCAGCCTAAGAGTAGCAGCCTAAATAAGAGATAAAATGACTAATGCATTGAGCTGGTTGGTCATGAGCAACAAAGACCAGAGATGGCTCAGGTAAGGAGGGATATTTGTTTATCTTTAAGAAACTTAGAGAGAAGATGAGAGGAAAAACCAAAGTACTTGGGATCGAGGTGATGAGAAGGGATATGAAGGCTTGTTCATTCATGAGGATAGGGACTTAGATGGGTGTAATTGGCCAAACATGATTTATAAGGCAAGCCCAAAGAGCTGCTTGAAATAAGATGAGAGGAAAAACCAAGAGGACTCGGGATCGAGGTGGTGAGAAGGGATATGAAGGCTTGTTCATTTATGAGGATAGGGACTTAGATGGGTATAATTGGCCAAACATCATTTACAGGGCGAACCCAAATTGCTGGGACTGGGCTATGTGATGAGTAACTTGTGGAAAATGGTTTTCCTTAAAAAAAAAACGAAAAGTAAAAAAATAAAAAGTCCTCTCTTCCTCCCAAAAAGCTTGATAATCCTCATTTCCACACTTTTTGAGAATGAAAGTTTTCCTTTTTGACCATTGACCATCCCACATTTCCTTGAATAGAATAGGGATCCTCTGTTTGTGTCAAGCAGGAAAATCGTGGTTGTTGCAATCTAAGTGGACAGTATCATTACACACCGTCATTGCTGACGGGCATGGACCAATGATGATACAGGAAAGCAGAAAAGTCATGCTTTTGGCAAACAGAGGATCCGGACTCCCTCGAATATGATGGAAACGAAACAAACAATCTTTTTAAGATTCATTTCCACGAATTTCCTTATCCCTTTTTTCCCTCAAATATGATGTATTCCTTTCCAAATATATTTCTTGGATTCTGCCAATCCAAACATGTCTTAAATTGCTGTTACTATATGATTTTTCTTTTGGTTGTCTGCACAATGATTATGCTGTTTATTTCCTAGTTCAAATGTGCCTATTTTTATCGGATCTTTTAAATACCAGCTTATATGCACTTTACTAAGAATTTAACACTTCTCATTGTTTTATTCTTAAGACTACTATTGTTTTTTTTTTCCCCTTCAAATTGTGATGGCATTTGGTTCTTTGCAGGTAGTTACATGTGGAAATGTGCCCCTTGAGTCGTCCTTTCAAAAGGTCTCTAGATGTGTGTATACATCTACAGGTTTATACGAGTATAGGGGATGGGATTCAAAGGCTGCTAATGCTACACACCGCCGTTTTACCTGGGGTCTCAGATCTCTAGAGGTAGATGAAATTAATTTTCATTAAAGTTATTTTTGCCCAGTTGGAACTCAACAAATTTCGGGAAGTCAGTGAATGGTGATGGGTACTATACTCACCTGTGCTGTTTTCTTTCTTTCTTTCTTTTTTCTGCTAAATGGTGAAGTCATGATCTCTTGTGCTTTCTTCGCAGGAAGCTTCTTGTGTTAGTTGTTGAATAGGTGTGCATTCCATGTGGCTTACACTAACTTCTACTACTGAATGTGTTGTGGCAGAGGCATGTTGTCGACTTTTACATCTCTGATTTTCAGTCTGGTTTGAGAGCATTAGTTAAAACCGGCTATGGTGCGAGGGTGACTCCATATGTCGATGAGTCTATTGTTGTCGACATCAATCAGAAGAGCAGAGAATTGTCTCCGGAATTCGTCAGGTGGTTGGGAGAGAGGAACCTTTCAAGTGATGATCGTGTGATGCGCTTGAAAGAAGGGTAACTGGAACTCCTTAAAGGGCATTTCTCTTTCATTATCTATATGAGATCATCAAGCATCATCTAATTGGTTATTAGCATGGAGCGGAATGGAGAAAATCTTCCTGACTCATTTGAATACTAAGGCTGTGTTTGGATGTGGGAAATGCTAATTGTGATTTGTGTGGGGAGAGATTGAAGAGACATGGCACACATGCACGAGATCAGGGCAGATAATTAGTTGGGGTGGCCATGAGCATTGCATTATTCATAAATCAGGCCCAATCCACTTCATCAGATGAGCCACACATTATGTGGAAAATGGACATCTTAAACAAAATAACAAATGGTCAGCAAACAATCTATCTTTATCTACGTGTGGCTCGCCTGTTGAGTGGACTGCCCTGGATTTTGGGACAGAGCACTTCCTCAGATGAGCCACACATTATGAGGAAAATGGGCATCTTAAAAAAAATAACAAATGGTCAGCAAACAATCTATCTCTATGTACATGTGTGGCTCGCCTGTTGAGTGGACCGCCCCGGATTTTGGGACAGAGCATGTTCATGTTGAGCCCCACGAGGGATGTGGCCCAGATCTCACACGCCTGATACTTTGGCATCTCCTTCAGCACTCCTCTCTCTTTAGCTTTTCTCTTTGGATGTTTAATAGGATTGAATTGTGGTAATCAAATTCAATGAAGAGTAAATGGGAGCAAGGCACACTTGATTCATAAATTCATAATGAGGGGGCTACTCCTCAATTTGTAACTCTTTTTTTTGAATGGCTCAAAATTGCAACCTCTGCTGTTACAAGTTGTACTTGAAGCGAGCGAAATTGCAATTAAGGGGTTTTGTTTATCATTATGAATAAATGGCACAACACCCACTTTGATAATTTCTAATATTACTATTTCAATCATTTCCACTACAATGAATCAGTTGAATTGCAATTCAATTCCATTGAGTGTTGCTTTCAACACACTACAGCTTTTAAGATGCCAATATCATTTTACTAGATGTAGTCGTCCATGTGCAGCTCTCATGGTCATTTCAGTCTTGTTTTGCATTTCTGTGCATAAGCTTTTTTTTTTTTTTTTTTTTTCTTTTTTCTAAGGGGGATACATATTTTTGAGGGCAGAAACAGATTGTTTTTCTGCCATTTTATCCGGTTCTGTTGAGCCCCATGTTTATTTAAAACGAGATGACCATCTGACATTTCCTGGAAATTTGTTTAGTAAAAGTTCTAAACAGTGTTTCTGTTGCTGTAGGTACATCAAAGAAGGGAGTACTGTCAGCGTCATGGGAGTGGTCCAAAGGAATGATAATGTGCTCATGATCGTCCCGCCTCCCGAGCCTTTTTCTACAGGGTGCCAATGGGCCAACTTCATTCTCCCGGCGAGCCTTGAGGGAATTGTTCTGAGATGTGAGGACACTTCAAAGATTGATGTCATACCGGTGTAGGCAGGGCTGGTTTTGTTTAGGTACGCGATTTGCAGATTTGTTTCTTGGGTCGATGATGACGATCATGGTGGGTCGTGGGTCCAGTTCGAAGCTGGTTTGCTATCAACTTCGTTGTATAGCTTTGTGCTTTTCTTTTTTTCTTCTTCTGTTTTTTTTTTTTTTTTTTCCTTCATTTTAAGGCTTGGGAGGCTTTTGTAATGAGGATGGATTGAATACTATAGTGGAGGGAATGTTGATGTGTTTGAAGAGGATTGAGAAATGTTTTGGGAAGTATTTGAGTAAATTGGTTTGGCAAAGAACTTATTTTGGGTTTTTCCCTCTTTTACAGATGCTACAGCGCTCCCAGAGCATTATAAACTGATCCGGACTGTCCGTTACGTTCTGACGCACATTTCACAGGATACCATGCAAATATCACACCAATCCAATGATCTTAACCATCTGATCATCCAATCAGCCTTATTTTTTGCATGGTAGCCCTTAAAATGTGTTATAGACTTAATGGTCTGTTTAGATCCGAGCTGTTGGACTGTCCAAGTTACCCTATGCAGATAGGGGAGTGCTATAATTTACTAGTGCTTTGAGAGGATTGGAGCATATCTCTTTCTTTTATCAGTCTCAATCATGCATTTTTTGTTTGATGATTGAGGTGGTGGGGTTTTTGATACGGTACAGTGGGACACCCAACTGTGCATGTGGCAAGAACCTTAAATCTGAACCGTGTAAATGGTGGGACCCACAATAGATGGGAGTATATTCCAAAATTTACACTGAAACTGTGATCCTAACTAGTTCATTGGTGGAGATCTAATGGACAAGAGGGCAAGAGGATTAGTACAGTCTGATTAGAAACAATTGAGCAAGAAAATGGACGGTGATATGCATTGGCTGGACAAAAAATTACATGAATCAGATGTCTAGGATTATCCAATCACCATGTTTGTTGTTCTTAAAAGGCTTTGGTATGATGGGCCCAAGCTCTAGACATAAGCCGTGAAGATTTCCCTGTTGGGACAGGGCCAATCCATCGATTGGTGGCCTGCAAATTAATGGTTAAGATCATAACATCACAAAAAGGCCAAAGGTCGGATGGCTACGATCTGCAAATGGGAAATTTTTTAGGCATGATCCCACTGAGTGTAAGCCTCTAGATCCATGGGCAATACCAACCCTGTTTGGATGGAGAGAATCCAAAACCGGACATGAAAAGCCCTTCCGGATTCCTCAGTGAGGCCGTACTGAAGGAACTCATGTTCTCAGCCTTAGAACCGTGATCAGGACTGCATGCACTCTTACCAGATTGCACTTTCTAGCACTCAAACACAGGAAGTGCCAATATGACACACGTGCGAGATCCAAGCCGTTCATCAGGCAGCCGCTTGCATTTGAATGAAAACTAGGACTCTGTTCATCTAATGTGCCACAAATTTGTATTGAATGTGGACCGTCGGTCTGTCTTTTCACCTGTTCAGTTATTTTGGACGCATGAGCTCACTTGAGTATACGGACCTGATTTCAGATCCAATCATCATCTACTCAGGTGGCCCACCTGATAAGTGCCATGGATGATCACATGGATATGGTGCCGTGCTGGTTAGTGAGTGGTGTGAATGAGAGAGGCCAAAACATTCCACTTCTGAAAAATCAAAACAAAACCCTGCATCTAACTGACCTTTATTTGATATCCTAACATAACAAAGATCGTATGCTCACACGTGCAAACCATGATCAGTTCCTCCACAGGTACTGAGCCATGCAGCTTCCCACACGTGCCATATTATAAAAAAAAAAGAAGACAAAATCAGACCCTATGGATGTTCATGAGACATTGGTCCTCAGGTCTCTTTCACATCCCCCTTAAGGTGGGCCTCAAACCTTCCCAACATGAAGTGACTCAAATCCACACCGTCTGCCTCACCGTTGATCACAAGATCAGCCAAGATCCTCCCCACCAGTGGGCCCATCTTAAACCCATGGCCTGAAAATCCTCCAGCCACCACCACATCCTTCCCAAACTCACCCCCCAAGAAGTCGATAATGTAATCATGATCTAGAGTCATCGAGTACATGCACGGCTGAGTCACCACAGGCCCACTAGCCGATTCCACACGGCCACCGAACACCTGATCAATCCACGCTGCCACCGCATTCCCATCTGATCCAGTCGCTGCGGCCCACGTCCTACGGTCTGGATCACACGGATACCCACCATCAACGGTGATCTTGATCAATCCCGGGAACTCCACCGACGGCGTCCCATAGATGTGCGGCTCTCCGTAGCTTGAGAACGTCGGAAAGTTACTTTCCGGCGAGAAGTCAGGCTCGGTGGACCCCTCCTTGATTCTCCAGTAACATAGTGTTATATGCAACGGTTGGATGGGCAGTTCCATCCCAGTAACCGTTTTAACTAACTTCCCCATCCAAGCACCAACTGTCACGACACACTTCCTAGCCCAGAACCGGTGGGCCCCACCTGCAGAAACCCATATTCCACCCTTTTCCTCATCTCTCTTAATCTCTTTCACCTCCATGTTATCCCTCAGGACAGCCCCACATCTAATGGCTAGTGTCTGGAACATGGACATGGCTTTGGTGGGTCTGATCACGCCTCCAATCTCAGTCACTAATCCAATCCAGTCATCAGGCAGGTTGAACATACCTTTGAATTGCTCAGCGACTTGTTGGCGATTGAGGATTTGGTGGGGTATCGAATTCGATCGGCAGCTCGCGATGACTGACTGGAGGGAAGGATTGTCCGAGGAGGCCATGTTTAAATGTGGGGTCTTGGTGTAGACCTTGTATCTGATCTCTGATTCAGCTTCTTCCCATAGACGGATGGATTCAAGAACCATGCTTGGATAGTAGTCTTTTGAGTAGGCGGCTCGCAAGGTGCGGGACTCGCCGTGGGAGGAGCCGCGGTGGTGCAAGAAGTCGAATTGCTCGATAAGGAGGGTCTTCTGCCCACGTTTGGCGAGCTGGTAGGCCGCGCAGCTGCCCATGATACCGGCGCCGACGACAATAACATCGAATTGCTGCTCGCTGTGATTTTCCATCTCTCTCTCTCTCTCTCTCTCAGCATTATCCAGTGACATTGGACTTCTTAAGGACATGGATGCGCTGAGGCAGTGGGTGACGTCTCCCACCTGTCTCTTTCTCCGGCGGCGGGGCGAGGGGCGATGTTAGAACGAATAGCGTTATCATGTTTGGTAAACGTTAGACTACCATTATTTTCTTATTTTAATCTCTAATCTTTTAGTTTAACATGAGTTAGATGACTTCTCCACCTCCTCTCTCCTAACTAGCTTATTGTTTACGTGTGAAGCGCGCGCTCTCTCTCTCTCTCTCTCTCTCTCTCTCTCTCTCTCTCTTCCTTTGCTTATTTATGTGTGATGATTTTCCGGTGGACCTTTTTTAGACCCGTGTAGGCCTGGCTAATGTAGGGGACCTTCTGATGCCAAAGTCAAGGATCTGAGTCTTTGTAGAAAAGGTTATTAATACATCCCTTTCACCATTGTAGGAGTTCCTATTTATACTAAAGAGAAGATCACACTGTCCAGTGATCTTTTCTGTTTGGCAGGTACATGTTGTAGTTGAATTAGAACTCTGATGTATTGGAGATCTGCTACCAGAAGGTTGGTGTCATTTCAATGATAATACCGACAAAGCACGCTTGTGATGTCCTTGTGATCATTAACTTCAGTAGCCTTTATCTTACTTTGTAGGCTTGACAACTCTATTAAACGATTCTTCTGGAAAGTCCGTTGAAGGTCATGCAGACTTATGGTCGTGCCAACTTATCGTCACGCCAACCTATGGTTATCTCAACTCTAACCTTAATTATGCTTTGGGTAATTTGGCCCATTGGTTTATACTGGTTGCTGGTCCGACCTTTTCTCATGGATCGACCCATTTTTCCAATAAACATGTGTATGAATTCTAATTTTATTAAAGTGTTACACTTGTTCTATTGTTTATATAAGGGAAACATAACTGGGAAGAGTATTTTTCTCAAGTTAATTTTTTTGTGAGAAATGTTCTTTATAAAAGAAGAGTATGAAAAAGGTATGCCTTGTATTTCAGATTTTCTTGCTTTAGTAAAGAAGAAAATTATATGCTCGTGCTCCGTAAAAAAATATATATTACCAAATCACATAAATCTATGCGCTTCATTCCTTATTTTTAATCTGACTTTTAAGTTATTGTTAGGTCATTTTCTTTTATATTTTTACTTTACTTACATTAATTATTTTGGTTAAGTAGTCTTGATGATGAGCCAACCATCATAAATACACCGCTCATGGATTGAATGCTAATATCCATCTTCTTTTCCTTATTTAATGATTGGAGACTAGCCCTTAATAGGTGGCATACAAATAAACACTAAAAGAAAAGAAAAGAACTAACCAATGACTCTATTAAGTATGAAAGGCCCATTTTCAAGATGTTGAAGATAATCCAATCATAATGAAATTTAGCTCGAGGAGAATCAACATGTTTGGGGATCATTACGCATGTGTGACATGGGTGTTGAACATAATTGTAATGTACAAAAATACCCTGCCTTTCAAAGGTAGGTGTTCTGCTCCGTACTCCCTATTTACACCCATCCAGGCGTATTCATATGAGCCTATGAGATGCCATTACATGTTGGCACTATACGCCAACCACGGATGAAATCTTACACTTCAAGGGTATTTTTTGCTCCCCTGTTCTTTTGTAGCACGTCACCTATCAAAAACAAAATAATATAGAGCCATGCACACATCTTTAGATAAGACATCGTGACGTGCGACATATAGCCTTAACAGGAATGACACATGTGGTTAAAGCACTATGTCCAACAAGTTTATAAAGACCTATCAAGATAAAGATTTTATTGCAATCAAAAGATACTCGGCAAGGCCATCTCACACAATTCTATCAAAATGAGAGATCCCCCCACAGATAATGGATGCTTTCATGGTGATTGTGAAGTTTTGAGAAGTTGATTATTCTTATAACAAAAGTAAATTGAAAGGCACCGGAATTAAGTGCAACGAAACTATAACGAACATATTTTTTGATGTGCCCGGTGAGACAGGGTATGCTATCCTAGGTTTTGGGACCACCCCCTAACATGAATTGGCCAAACTGATGGACCGGGTGGATTTCTCAAATACATCACTGTGGACCCAGGAATGATTAAACGGTTGGAATTCAATACTTACTGTTTCCTACGGTTCGCAAACTTGAGTTTAAGATCAGCCTCGTTTTTAGGCCCATCCTCTGAAATGACACGGCTGAATTCGTAGATTGGGTGAAATTGTCAGAAACATCATAATGGGCCCAAAATTTTCAAGGGTGGCCGTCCAATCTCCACTCTTCATGTATATATGCATGCATGACTGTTAAAGGATTGACATGTAGCACTTGTGCCACAACTCTTTGAGGCCCACTTAATGTACATGTTTATTCCTGCAATCCATCTACTTTTTCAGGTGATTTTAGTCTATGAGCCCAAACATGCTACTAAACCAAAGCTCAAGTGGACCGCACCAATGGTTTTCAGGTGATTTTAGTCTATGAGCCCAAACATGCTATTAATCCAAAGCTCAAGTGGACAGCACCAATGGAAACAATGAGACAACGACTCTCACACATGCTATTAATCCAAAGCTCAAGTGGACCACACCAATGGAAACAATGAGACAAACGGCTCTCACCATTGAAACCTACCTAAGGCCAATGTGATGCTTTTGAGAAATCAACTATGCCCACTTATTTTATCAGCTCATATTAGAATGCGAGTCCAAAAATAAAGTAGGTCGGAGATCTACCGTCCACCTAATTCAAAACTTTTCCCATGAATGTTTGAACAGTAGGGAGCGGATTAGGTGACTCCTCAGGACTCAGCCAAGATAGTATGGCACTTACTGTGGGGCCCACCTTGACATATGTATTTTGTATCGGTGCTATTAAGGTGGGCACCACAGTAATAAACTCCATTTTACTACTTCTTGCTTAGCGTAATTGGGAATTTATTAATTGAGAATTTTACTAGTTCTTGCTTAGATCCCAAGTGGGTGGGCCATTAGACTTTTAATTGGGAATTTATTAATTAAAGTAGTTGATTTAACGTGTGTGAATGTTTGTACATGGAATTGGACAACATGGACATGATTATGACCCCTGAATAAATTGCATTTTACTAGTTCTTTCTTAGTGTACAAGTCGAAATGCGGGACATGGGTTTGGGATGCACGCTCGGTGGCTGAAATCCGGGTTGTAATAATTAATGGGTAGTTTTGGATCAAGCTGATATTTTTTATCCCTTCATCTAGGCTTTTGTTACATTATCAATGGATTGGATGGCAAATAAACACTAAGGAAACATTAAAGTGCATCCTAATAAGGTTTTTAATGATAAGGCGTTCAATCACATCTGTTTCTAGAGTATGGTCTACCTAAGAGTTGGATATTTTTAAATTTTTTTAGCTCATGCCTTAAAATGTACTGAAAAAATGAATGGGCAGCGTGGATATTGAATGCATACATCAAGGTGGGCCCCACAATAATGGTCTCAACCAATCCACTCCCTCCCATGTCAAGTCCATTTTACAGGTGTATATTGGTCAACAAGAGCCGACTGCATGTGCCCCCTCACAGAGATATACCTGTGCCTGGGGCTGTCTAGGACTAACAGGGATCTCCATGACAAATCCACTCCGTCCATTTGTTTTTAAAGACCACAATAGTAGATTACTCTAAAAATCAGGCAGATCCAAAGCTCATATGGGCCACTAGAAATGAAACCGTATGAAAAGAAGCATCCACCGTTGAAACCTTCCCAGAGCAGACCATCATGTTTATATGACATCTAAACCGTTCATATGGTTATTACCACTCAGATAAACTGTAGCAACAAATATCACCCTATACAAAACTTGTCACTCCAGTCATTCAATCCCTACTGTTTCATGTGGTATGGCTCACATTAGTTTTGGATATGCCTGATTTTTAAATTCCTACCTATCGAGGTCTTTAAAAACAGATGGACGGAGTGAATTTTCTACGAACATCTATGTGGGCCCCACACAGCCCCCGAGGTTACATGCAATCGGCTCTCTTCGTCAACACCGGCGTCCATCTGTCTGTTTATCTAGAAGAAGCCATGTGGCAGTTGGCCATATGAATAAAAATTAAAATCATTTGTAAATTTACATATACATCATTACGTATTAAGGTCATAGAATACGTCGGATTATAGCCTTTGGATCTAGGGCTAAGTGCGTTGATCCAAACTGTTGATACAAAGAGACAAACATATATACCTGGATGCCTCGAAAACGAATCAAAAATTTAAAATTTTAAGATCTGAATCAATGGCCCATAAATCAATGGTAAAAAAAGACTCTTAATTTTTAAAAGAATCCATTTGAAATTTTATTAGTGAATCCTCTATATAGTGTAACGATCATCATCTGAACGGTTTAGATCACTGAAAATGACCGAGATCCAACAACTTTAGTCTCGAAGTTTCCTTCTTATATACATCGGGATGTATGCTTACTTCGAAGATTCCACAAAAGAGAAGTAATAGCAAGATCCCACGCATTTATTAATTTTTAATCATTTTAAGAGTTGAGGTTTTCGAAGCCCACCCGCGGTGTATGATGTTGAAATCTACACGCTCCTACGTGTGCTGTCTTGGAGCACGAGCATGAGATCTAAGCAGTTCATTAAGTGGATCCCAGTCATATGGATGCTTTGTGTAAAATAAAAAATAAAAATTCTAAGATCTCTGTCCGTTTCTAAACTTGTGGCCCGTATATGATTGTATACCAGCCTGATTTTGGCCCATGGAAGTTACACGGTGGAGCCCACCAAATAGATGGTCTGGATCTCAACCTCGTATGCCACGCTGGCACATCTGTAGTTGGGCCGCCATTTACACGCACGGGGATTTAGCAAATCTTTGACTGTAATGGTTAGTAAGTTTTCTCTACAGTACATCCCGATGTATTGCTACTGATTCACGTTGGATTGTAGCCGCTGTATGATGTTGTAAAGATCCAAACCGTTTATCTGAGTCCACTCATCAGGACTAAATTCTGGATATGAGCTGATTGGAAATTCAATACTGTCGGCTCAACAATGCTACCTTAATGTGGACCGTTGGTAATGTCTTTGGGGTCTAACCAATCTCCTACGTCCGTGCTGTGGTCCACCTGATAAGCAGCTCGGAACTCGCGTTAGAGTGTTCTCGGGGTCCTTGGAAATCAACGGGTGTTATTCTTAGTATGTGAGTCCCTGAACGTGGGGCCCACATTAATGTATGTGTTGTATATCATCTCTGTCCATCAGTTTTAACAGCTCATTTTAACGCATGATACCAAAATTGAAGAAGATCCAAGTCTCAAGTGGACCACACCACAGGAAAAAATTGGTCATTAACCATTAAAAACTTCCCGTGGGCCACGAAAGTTTTGGATCAAACGCATATATGTGTGTTTTCCCTTCATCCAGGACTGTATGACCCCATCAACAAGTTGCATGGAAAATAAAAATTACGGTGGGCCCAAGGAATTTTTTAATGGTGGCCATTCAATAACCACTGTTTCATTCCGTGTGGTCCACTTGAGATTTGGGTCTACTTAATTTTTCGTACCATGCCCTAAAATGATCTGTTAAAACTAATGGACGGATTGGATATACAAAACATACATCAAGGTAGGCCCCACGGTCAGGGGCTCACGACTAAGGTGTTTCCCCGAACTCAGCTAATCCGCATCTAACCATAGGCCATCCATGGTAAAAGGCCCACTGGATGGATGGTCCTAAATCCCTCTTCTCCTTGCCACGTGTAAGCTAGAACACGTTAAGCTACAAAATTATGAAAAGAACATCTAAGCTTTGACTTATACATATGATCCTACCCGTTCAGGAATTTTGCCCAATGTTGGTAGGGGTAGCAATGGGCCGGGCTTTACAGGGCCTGAACGCAGTCCACTAAGCCATGGATCGGGCCCTGAAAGGGCTAAATAGGCCTTGTCCCAGGTCAGGATACGCCCAGTAACAAAAATAGTAAATGATCAAGGGTTTAAAATAGTCCAATCTAGAATATTTTTGAAGATATCCGATCCATCCATCCACAGCAGGTCCCATCATATACATGGTTTCGATCATCTATAGGTTATGAATCCAAAAGCACCTTTAAACTACATGGGTGCCGTTGAATCTGAAACTGAGACAATCGTTTATAAACCGTCCACTCCTTATGATGAGGGTAATCTATTTGATTATTCGATCAGGCCAACGGGCTAGGCTGGGCCATTTATCATTAGCCCTGGCCCAGCCCGATACAAGGGCTAGGTTGCTGCGTTTATGGGCCCAAGCCCTGGACCTATAGGGATGGACTGGGCGGCTGGGCCCATTACCATCCATGATATTCGGGACGATCTCAGGTGGTGCTGCCAACACCAACCCTGGCAGAGGTGTGTCGATGTGTTGGGTACTATGGGGCCCAATTTGATGTATGTTTTTTAAATCCACACCGTCCATATGTTTTGGCACCTCATTTTAGATGTGAAACCCAAAATTAAGAAGATCTGAAGGTCAAGTGGACCACGGTACCGAAAATAGATGTGATTGAATGCTCAACATTAAATGCTTCTTGGGGGCCACAAAAGATTTGGATCAGGCTGGTATTTATGTTTTACCTTGATCCAGGTCCAAGTGACCCTATCAACAGGTTGGATGACAAATAAACATTATGGTGGGCCCTAGAATGTTTTCCATGATGGGTGTCATTATCTCCACTGTTTCATGTGGTGTGGTCCACGTCAGAATCTGATCTGTTTCATTTTTGGTTTTATGATTAAAATGATCTAGAAAAACGGATGGACGGTACGGATATAAAGAATATACATCATGTTAGGCCCCACAATGCCCAACACATCAACACACCACCCCTGGCTGGCTGGCTGGCTGGCTGGCTGTTGGTTGGACTTCTCCTTGTGCCCATTTGTGATCTTAACGAGACCTCCAATCAATGGCTCGGATTATTTGGGGCAGTACTTTGGAAGATGGTGGGACCCAATCTCACTTTTCATTGTAAAAATACGCTAAGCACGTGCCTGTATTTGACTGGGACTTGGGATCTGAGCTGTAGCGACTTAAACGGACCAGATTTTTCGGGTCCATCCAATGCGAGGAAAAATAAAAGAGGCCAACATGTTACTTTGGTCAAATGTCAACGTTTTTTCAAGGTTATTTTCGTCATTTGGTATATCACACGCTTCCACCCTACACGGACGAGACAGTCCTACCACTGGATTTGATGAAAATGATCAGACGGCTAGGGGTGTGCAAAAGCGAGTTAGCTTGGTTAGCTCGCTCGACCCAACTCCGTAAGGCTTGTTTTAACTCAGTTTGAAGCTGAGTTTGAGCTGAGCTGAGCTATTTTTCGAGCGCGGAAATGAGCACAAGCTGAGTTCGGGCTGGCCTAGCTCAGCTTCATTCCGATCGAACCCGGCTCGAATTGCACTTGGTTTAAACCATTTCGATGACTTAGTTACTTTAATAGTGATGTTACTCACCAAGTGTTTCGTGAAATGACACAACAAAGTATGACCGGTGGCAAGAAAAGTATATATATGAAACAAATGCTCCTTTTAATTTTTTTTTAATTTTTATATTGCTTAGGAAGTATTTAATAAAATACCTTTTATACAATGAAATTTCGAAGGTGTAATTCAGGTATTTGTGAAAATACTGCACAAGCAAATTCAGCTTGAACTAACCCAAGTTGTTGACAATGCTGAGCCGAGTTAGCTAGCCAGGCTCAAAGACCAATATGAGGCTAACTCAACTCAGTTCAACTCAATGTACACCCCTAATCAGGCCTAAAACAAATTACTAATTGTCTGCGTTGAATGGATAGGATTGTATGATCCACTCATCTGATTCCTGGATCAGGTCACATCCACAACGAGCCCATGATGAGGGGCTCAATCGAACGGTTTAGATCATCAAAAGATCTAAAATCCCGACAGGATCATGTACATGCTACCAGATGAGCCAAAACGCCATCTATTAAGTGGGCTCGGGGTCCTTATGCTTGCTCCGGTGGTAGACTCTTACGAGTTTAACACCCCATCAAGGGTGAGTATCCATAGGTGGTGAAATTCCACTATGGCATGAGTGTGTGGGGTGTGTGTACGTGCATAAGCAGAAAAAAAAAAAAGTAGGTCCCACCGTTTTTGGACCACAAGTTTTCAAAACAGACGGACCACCTGATTGAAACAGTCTATATGGCAACACCTACCTTTGAAATTATTTCCCATGGTGTGGCTCACATGAATCATGTATAACTCTCATTTGTAGACCAATGCCTAAAATTTTGATATGGCATTTAATAATTGCACTGGGTTTTAAAAATCAACCGTGGAAATCTCTCTTAAATATTTACAAATGGTGTAGCTCACCTGAATCACATCTAGCCTGATTTTCTGGAAAGGGAGTTAGGTGAGACCCTCATTCATCCGAGACCGTTGTATTCCTTACCATAGGGCCCACCTTAATGTATGTATTCTTTATCCACTCCGTCCATCTGTTTTTTCATATCATTTCAGGGTATTATTCCAAAAATGAAGCAGATCCCATTATCACGTGGACCATACCATAAGAAACAGTCTCGATTGACCATTAATGGGCCACAAAAGCTCTGGATCAAGCTGATATTTGTTTTTTTTTTTCTTTCATCCAGGCTTATGTCCGTTGTCAAAAGATTGGATGGCAAATCAACGCTACCAAAACATTAAGGTAAGTCATATTAAGTTTTTAATGGTACCGGGTTCAATCACCATTGTTTTCTATGGTATGGTCCACCTGATCATTGGATCTGTTTCATTTTTGTGATATTACTCTAAAATGATCTTGGAAAAACGGATGGACGGCATGGATACAGAATAATACATCAAGGTGGGCCCTACAGTAACGATCGTACCGTCTTGGATGAGTCCACGTCTCACCTAATCCACTCCCGATTTTTTGCCCCTCCACCTAACGTGGGATTCCACATCTAATGATGTGAGTGGAGTTCACCTAGACAGGCCCTACTTTTATGGCACGTATGGGTTGTTGCATTTCTTAGCACGTGCGGGGAGGTAGATATTGGGAGGTTGAATCTGATGAAATGTGTTAGTACATTGACACGTGGAGGCTATGATCATGGCCTGGCACGTGTAAATTACAAATTGTACGAGGGTGAGCAACGCGCGTTCTCATGTGAGTTGGTTAAAACTAAATAAAGGGATTAGTTGTGTACGTGCATTGAATTTGGACCGTTGACGCGGTTAAAATATAACCGTTCATTTAATGGCCGGTAGCCGTCCAATTTCTGCTTTTCATGCAGCTGTCCAGTGCAAAGTATGGTAGTTCCATTAGATGGACGGTCTAGATCATCTAGCTGCCAAGACAAGCTAACCCATAACAGATGGGCCAAATACCTCAAATCCAATCACAAAAGCCCAAGTTTCTCCTCTCATTTCCAACGAGCGACATTTCCTCCATTGAAAACAACAGCAAACCTTTCTATCTAAGAAGGTGCAAATTCCTCTCAGGTCGAAATGGGTCCACCTGAAATCGACCGTTGATTACAAGGTGCCCATAATGGATTATGAACTGGAGAAAAATCATTCTAATCGGATAATCAGAGCCATCTGATGAGGACATGAAAAATAGACGGTTAGATTTTGAGTCCATTACAATATCAAGTCAGCTCCACTTATCCAACGGTCTTCGTCGATCATAGATGGGCCCACCTCAGGTGTAATTGATCACATTCGTTGGCACGTGTTGTAATCCTGATATTTTTGAGCCATGTGCGGCCCACTTTAATCTGTGAGTTCCATCCAAGCCGTCCATTAGATGATTTCGCTGATATTAGTCCAGAAACAAACCAAAAAAAAAAATCATCCCCATCCATCAATTATGTGGGCCACACCAATGGAAAAGTGTTGTAATGTGTGGTCCACCGTGTTCTGTACACGTCATAAAACCTATTAATCAGCTAATCCACACCAGTATTAATGGAAACATATAAACGCAAGCCGTTCTAAAACTCTGATGGGTGGAAGCATGCATTTCACCTTGTTTTGTGTCCAATCTGAGTTTTATAGACATGATTCTTAATTTTTACGGTGAAGATGGTGATTTACATCCGATTAACGGCTTGGATTCTAAATTAATATTATGAGCTGGCTCCACACGGCCTAGAGCGTATGCTAATTACCATACATACGAATGCATGTGATCATTCCCAAATGAAAACAGCGCCAAAACTCAACGGTCTCTTCCCAGCAAAAGCGAACCTTGCAACAACCATGTGAAAAGAGACACCACCAATCTCTCTCTCTCTCTCTCTCTCTCTCTACCAACAAAGTCAACAACCAATGCCAAAACCATCTTGTAATCCTCACTTCAATGTATTCTTCTGTTTTCTTCTTGTATCTAAGAAAATTCTTTCTTTTGTTTTTCCATTAAATTCCAATATCATTCTTTTGTTTTCATCGTTTCCTTTGATTGGTTTGGAAATTTATGTTGATAGTTTCTTGAAAATACTTCACACCCATTTATTCTAATTCTGTCATTGTTTTTGGGAAATTGAAAGTTTTTTGAGTCGATCCATTTCTTGTTGGATTTGGATCCGTTTGCCATAGATTGATCAAATGTTTTCCGACCCATTTCAGTTCATCCTTTGATCTCTCACTTGATTTTTCACAATTCGGTGCATTTGTTGCTGAATTAGAATTGGTTTATGGTAGATTCTTGAAAAATCTTCACACCCATTTTTTCTACTTCTCTAATCCTTGTTGGGAAGTTGAATTTTTTGTAATTTGATCCATTTCTTGTCGGATATGGATTGGTTTTTTATGGATTAGTTGAAGATATCCCAACCCATTCTGTCTCCTTCTTTGATCTTTTATGGTCACTTGAATTTTCATAACTCCACACTTTCATCCCCGAATCAGAATTAGTTAATGGTAGATTCTTGAAAAGTCTTCACACCCATTTGTTCTACTTCTCTAATCTTTGTTGGGAAGTTGAAATTTTTGTAATTTGATCCATTTCTTGTCGGATTTGGATCGATTTTTTATGGATTAGTTGAAGATATCCCAACCCATTCTGTCTCCTTCTTTGATCTTTGATGGTTACTTGAATTTCCGCAATTTGGTGCATTCGTTGTCAAATTCGAATCAGTTTAAGCTAGTTCTTGAAAAATCTCCCAACCCATTTCTTCTCCTTCAAATATCTCTGATGGGTATTTGAAATGTTTGAATTTGAATGCATTTGTAGCCGGCTTCCAATCGCTTTTGATGAATTCCTGATGAATATATGAAATTTTCATAACTCAGATGCATTCACATTGAATTTTTTATTTGTGAACGGTGTTTGATCTTTTCTTCCCACCAAAGTTTCATCCTGGTTTGTTCAGATAGAAGCCAGCTGCTAGAATTCTGATTCTTTCAATTTGGAGGTGTTTTCGGATTAGAATCACAGCTCCCATTGTCACCCCTCTTTGGTGTTTTTAGATCACAGATTCCATTTTGGACGTTGGAGATCAACGGATTGGATTTGTTCTAAGGGTAGATTGAATTTGAGAACTAGTTTTTTTTTTCCTCTCTGTTTTCAGCTACATGTTTGGACTAAATTCGAGTTTGGATCGATAGTTTATTCAGCGGTAGATTTTTTTTTAATCCCATCTCGACTTTGAACTCTTGCACGCGAAGTGATTTTTTGCAGAAATCACTGGCCTGATGAGGATTTTCAAGTTTTCTCCATTGCTTGTCGGTTTTTCTGTTGCTATTCCGATTTTTGTGATTAGTCTAGCGGTGTCCGGAGCTTTTTCTAACTCTCTCTTTCGCAGTGGATTCTCGGTCACAACCGGAGATGTAGAATTCGTGAAAATAATTCCGTCGAAGCAACCCGGCGATCCACCTATCTTTGCTTATTGGATTTCGGGCACTCGCGGTGAGAAGGAGAAGATCTTGAGGCTTCTGAAGGCGGTCTATCATCCGCGAAACCAATACCTATTGCATCTTGATGCTGGCGCTTCAAATTGGGAGAGGAATCAGTTATCCCTCTCGGTTCAATCCAAACGGGTTTTTTCAGCTTTCGGAAATGTCAATGTGGTTGGTCGAGCTTACGCTGTTGATCAGACGGGTTCGTCAGCTCTTGCCGCCACACTCCACGCGGCGGCGGTTCTGCTTAAGATTAGCTTGGATTGGGATTGGTTCATCACATTGAGTGCTTCTGATTATCCGATCGTAACTCAGGACGGTAAGCTGCTACAATGAGCTCTGTTGCCATGACTTCATTGCTGCGTTTGGATGCACAAGTGAATTGAATTGCAAACTCAAGTTAATGATGCTTCATAATAGTTACAGAGAGGAAGTAGCAAAGTTTTAAGACTTGGCAACTCAGATCAATTCGTTGGGTCAGCTGAGTCGGGCGAGTGACCGCCTATTTTCAATTCTGACTTGTGGTGTGGAATGCCATACTGAGTCTGAGTCGACGCAGATGAGTCGCGCCTGTCTGATTCAAACATTGATATGTTTGGTCATAGTTGTGCTGATTGAGTTGAGTAGACTCAGTGAGTTTGGGAGGATCATTCATCAAGTTTTTAACTTGGGTTTTGGGTCTTTCTCTCCTTTGAATTATGTAGATTTGAAGTTTGAACAGTCAGCTTTATATGGATGGCCTCCTCTGAAACTTCCTAGAAAAAAAAAAAAAAAAAACATTCACATGTAGGACCCATAGGGAAGTTACCCCCTAAATCTCCCCCATTGGATGATCCTATACTTACTGAACCATGGTTTTTTAATTGTCCATTTCCATTGGATGGCCAGGATCATTGATGGGTGGGACATCAAACTATTGATCATCCCGTAAAATAAAGGTGGGACCCACCTATCTCTTGCTGGGTGGAACAAAAAACTAGGTCCCACCTCCTTCTAATGTTTTCTCTACATTAATAAAATTGATACACATGCCAGCTATTGTTGTTGTTTAGATCTTTTTGGCCTATTGTTAATCAATGGTTAGATTTTCTTTGCAGATCTCCTGCATGCTTTCACTTCTTTGCCAAAGGACCTAAATTTTATTCAACAAAGGATGGAGTAAGGATTCTGTGAAATCATGAACTCTGTTTCTGTTATTCCCATGGTTAAAAGACTTGGTAACTCGGACTGACTGAGTCGGACTCGCTGAGTTAGGGCTGAAATAGCCCAACTCGGGTGACTTGTGATATCGACCGGATCAAGTCCTACCGAGTCCAAGTTTACTAAGATGAGTCGCATTAGACTCGTCTATCAACACCTTAAAACCATGCTTATTTATCTCCAACAGTTATTTATGAAACTAATATCTGTTTTCGCCTGTGAATTTCAATTTGTGAAGGTATCGAATGACTAATCTGATAGTTGTCGACCGTAATCTCTACTCGTCAAAGAATACCCAGTTGCTCGATTCGAATGAAATACGATCAACGCCTGATGCCTTCAAGATCTTTGAAGGTAAGCTTCTAATGCACCAAGAACAATAATAGCGCGGTTTGTCAAAATGTGGAGATAAAAACTTTTCAAAAGTTCAGACTATAATGCATAGGGCTCCTTTGCTTCTAACATATGATGTGATTTTAAGAAAACACCAATTATAGTACTTCACCATTCTACAATATTTTACATGTTGCACTGCATTAGAATTTTATCATCCTGCTTTATCTCATCCACTTGTATTTCATCAAATCCTTCCACTGTCATATGCATCCACCAAACACCCAATGGCCATACAAATTAAGTGGTGGATCACCATATTATTACTAAGTATGCTCAAAGTCCTTTTTAGCAATTAAAACAAAAGTTTAATAGTTGAAAATATTTACAAATATTTTAAAACCTTTCAAGTGATAGTCCTAGAGGTAAAATCACTTGATGAACATCTGTCTTTAGGGTCCAAGCGTAAGTTCGTTCCTAAAAAACTAGTGGATCCCATGTTAGCTCACTTCAGACGTTAATGGATGTGCTCAACTACACCCACTTTTAATGGCCACGTAATGATCTCGTAAGGCAAAAAGACCTTAAGCATATCCTTAGGTCTAAGGAATAATTAGATCTATGACATCCTCAGGTCGATCATAATTCAGGCACAATAGGCTGCCTGGCTTGGAAACTTGACCTTGATCCACTAATTTTAGGCTATGTTGATAGACCTATTTGTAACCATCTGCATGATATATCCATCCTGAGTTATTAAGGTGGGCCCATCAGATCAACGGTGAGATCACTGAACCATGGCCCACCTGGGCTGACTGGGTGTCCTTAAATACTGTTGTATTCATGTAACAGGTTCTCCATGGACGATCCTAAGCAGGCCTTTTATGGAATACTGCTTGCATGGCTGGGATAACCTCCCAAGGAAGCTGCTCATGTACTTTACCAATGTGGCCTACCCTTTGGAAGCCTACTTCCAAACAGTCCTATGCAACTCACCTCAATTCCAAAACACCACTATCAGCAATTATCTGTGGTACATTGAGTTGGACACACCTCCACAGGTGGGCCCACATGCCCTCAGCATGGTCCACTACGATGTGATGGTAGGAAGTGGGGCCGCCTTTGCCCGCCCTTTCAAGGAAGGCGACATGGTGCTACATAAGGTCGACGAGCATGTCCTAAGACGCCCGTCGGATGACGTGGTCCCCGGGAAGTGGTGTTCGGGCTGTTGGAAGGAAGGCGCGTGCTCGAAGTGGGGCGGCATAGATGTGGTGGAGCCAGGCCCATATGGGAAGAAGCTCAAACGGTTCGTGACGAAGCTTGCTGCTGAGAGACTCCAATCAAGCCAGTGTAATTCGAACCGGTGAGGTGAATGGTTGCTGGTTCTGACACTCGGTGCTTGGCATGTGACTCCAGCGAGTTGACTCAGTCAGGTGGTCGGGTCGAGGTGGTTGTAATAATACTAGTATGAATATTGAGAAGAATCATGTGGTCCAGTTCATCAGCACATATATAGATTCCTGACACGCTCTATTTCATGGATGTGGACCGCAAGGATTGATGATCTGAACCGTCCATGTGATGGCAATGCAATGGATGGTGGATGCCATTGATAACTCCCACAAATTGAAGATCCCAACCGTATGATTAGGCCTACAAATAAATAAGAATACTATACACATCTCCACGTATAAATTAAAAAAAATTGTTTTCTCATTTTCAACGTATGAAAAGGGAAAATTGTACTTTTTTTTTTAATGTCAAAATTTTGAATTGATTTGGTGTGAAAATGAAAATTTCATATGTATATTTGACTTTTTAAAAACCAAATTTCAACACTCATAATAGTAATTTCATCAAAAAAAAATAGAGAAGAATAGTAAAATCACATCTTGAAGCCAAAATAAATATTGCGAAACGAGAAATGGACCATTTTAAAACTAAAGTCACTCTACGGAATATTGTATTACAACTCTGTGAATGTTTTTTATTTTCTTGAATCCAACTTAAGACTTGGTTCAAAGTATGGTATAGATGTCAAACAATAATCGTAACGCTATTAGACTACTGTGAGAATTGAAGCCCACACAAAGCGTGTTTTAAAATTGTTAGGTTAAATATGTACCTCATTGTGATTATTTCTGACAACAACACATTAACCAATTAAATTCCTCTAAATCTCAACACTGCTAAGCTACGATTATTAGGATCACTATACATTCTACCTGATAGTAAATGCGGAAGTGTGAGCCTTCAAGATCTAACTTCTACACGATATGAAACCTTCATGAATTCGGAGATTAATGCTCCAGATCCAGCGGCCCGTCTATTCATTACTGAAGTAGATGGGTCTATTCATCCCTCTGATTCTATAGTATATATGGCTCTGAATTATAATCTATAACTTAGATTAGCCTAATGACAAATTAAACATACAAATTTCTATATACTAACCACTATCTCTCTCTCTATACTCTCGATATTTTTAATGATTTTTTTTTTTTTAAATTTTTTAATGAGAGTACCTCATCCCAAAAGGATGAGAGTCAGTACATGAGACTAGATTATCTAATCTTATCCCTGCAAAATCATCTTGTAACGGAAGAGACTGGATGAGGCCTAAACTCACAAGACTCACCTACTTAGTGATTGCCCACCAACGGGCTCCTCGGGCCTATTTCCCACACTACTGTACGTTTCAAACATGCTTTTCATGACCTAAACCTGTATTAGTATTAGATGGAACCATCAAATCTCACCACATCCCAACACCAGCTATGTACATGGGGATCCCACGGTAATATCCATTGATCCAATTACAAATGTATCCGTTTCACTCCATTATCTAAGTTCTTAGCGAGTCAGATGAGAATGTTATAAGATTTCACTTCCGGGTAAGATGGACCACCAAAGTTGACACGTGGTCGGTTTTAGTTTGGAAACGGACTGGCCACTCACCCTGCCACCAGCCCAGTGGCTGGTGGTTGGTGCTCCGTGGGCCCACTATGATGTATGTGTTTCATCCTTGCCCTTCATCTATTTTTAGAGATCATTTTAGGGCTCGATCCCAAAAATGAGAGGATATAAATCTCAGGTGGACCACACCACAGGAAAACAATAGTGATTGGATATCCACCATTGTAATCCTCCTAAGGTCCACTGTACTGTTTAATCGACATCCAATCTTTTGATTAGGTCATACAGACATAGATGAAGGGAAAAACAAAGATCAGCTTGATTTAAAACTTTTATGGCCCGAATTTTTTTTAATGGTTGATGTTCATTCAACACGTTTGCTGTAATGTGGTCCACTTGGGATTGGGATATATCTCATTTTTGGTCTCATATCCTAAAATGATCTAGAAAAATAGATGTACGGCATGGATGAAGCACATACATCATGGTGGGGCACAAAGAGCACCGACCACCAGTGGTCTGGGGAGTAGCCAATCCGTTTCCAGTCGGGTTATCACGTCCTTTTCTTCCCTCAGTGTTACGTAGCAGCTCCCGTGCCGGGAGCGGATTGCCTGTGACCCAGGCACAAATCTATTCATGCAAGCATAAGGCTGTGTGGGGCCTACAGAGATGTCCACGAAAAATCCACTCCGTCCATTTGTTTTGAAAGACCACGATAGATCAAGATTCTAAATCAGTCAGATCCAAAACTCATGTGACACATACCACACTCAATAGTGGGGATTGGACGACTGGTAGTGACAGAAGTTTTGTATCCTGATGATATTTATTTATAAAGTTTATCTGAGCGATAATAAACCTATGAACGGTTTAGATGGCATACCAGAATCATGGTCAGCTCCAGAAAATTTTCAACGGTGGAGGTTTCTGTTCTCACTATTTCGTTGGTGTGGCCCACATGAGTTTTCCTTATACTTGGATTTTCCGTGTAATCCTATTGTGGCCTTTCAAAACAGATGGACGGAGTGGATTTTTCAAGGACATCTCTGTAGGCCCCACACGTCACAGGCAATCCGCTACCTCCCGTGCCTGTCCACGTCACGCACAAATATAAAAGTATGGCTACATTCCGACACTCAACGTAATAGCGCGGCATGCAAACGTGCCAAACGATGCCACGTGTCCGGAAGAGTTCGAGCTGCACTGAGCTGCTGACACGTGTCACGCATGACAGAAAAAATCATATGAGTTGGTGGTCCGTGACACATCTGGTTCTGTGGCAACGACACAATACACTCTGTGAGAACCTCCGCCACTAATTAAAAGATACATACTTCCACATTCATGCAGCTTTTGCCGTTATTCGTGTACGTTGTACGTAGAGAGATGTGGACCGTCCAAATCTTGGGACATTTGGTCCAAAAAATCTCACTGATGGATGATCTCAGCCATCTGATTACGAACATTTTATCTGGACCGCTTACTGTCTTCTTCTTTCCAGGCCTCCACTTGTGAGCATCGATGGGATGGTTACGATTACGACGTAACACCAGCTCAAAGTTCCACTCCCAATAAAATAACGGCCGTTAAAATGCGCATTATGATCTTTTCTGACCCTTGCTTCGAGCCGAGGTAACGGATTAGGTGTGGACCTTACCGTGGGACCCACCTTAATGTATATATTTTACATCACCGTTCATATGGTTTGAAAGATCGTTTAACGACATGAGCTCTAACCCTTGCTTGGTAGTAGGGGTGTACAAAGTCGAGCTAAGCACAACTTGTCTTGGCTCAGCCACCAGCTGAACCCAACTTGTACTCAGCTAAACTTGGTTCAATCCTTAAGCTTGACGGGTCAACTTGGCTTGGTTCGGTCAGCAGTTCAGGTGAGTCCAAGCTTTTGTGGTATTTTTTTAAAAACATAACATGCATTTTTAACTTCTTATGAAATGTAAAGCAACATCATTAATTTACAGGTATTTCATCAAACACTCAATTGACAACATTAAAGTCAAGATGCAAGGGAATTTGATTCATATACATACTTTCCTTATCACCAGTTGACACTCTCTTGAGTCATTTCATTAAGCACTTGTTGAGCAACACCAATATCAAAATAATTGAGTTATCAAACAGGTTAGATCCAAGTTCAATTCAAATTGGAGTTTAATCATGTTGAATCTAGCTCTGACAAATTCGTACTCTGTTTGAAAATTTTTCAAACTTAAAAATTTAGCTTGATTTGGTTTGAAATCAGTTTTAAACTGGCTTCAATGGAGCCTTTTTTTATTTGAGTTGAGCGAACTAATCAAGCTAACTCAGTTCATGTACACTCCTGCTAGGTGGTAGCAGACTTTATTGTGAGGCCCACTTTAATATATGTATTATATATTTACACTGTTTATACATTTTGAAAGATCATTTAAGGCATGATTTCTAAAATGAACTGGACCATCTCAAAGGAGACAGTGGTGACTAAACATCCAAACAGTGAAAATTCCTAAGGCCAAACTTAATGTTTCTGTAATGTTTATTAGTCATCCAACGTGTTGATGAGGACACAAAAAACTGAACGAAGCGTACAAACAAATATCAACTTGATCCAAATTTTTTATAGCCAAATAATAGTCAATCATCACTGCTTCCTATGGTATGGTTCACCTTTGAATTGAATCTTCTTTCATTTTTGGACTCGTACCCTAAAATGATCTTGAAAAACGGATGTATGGTATGGATATAAAATAAATACATGAAGGTAGGCCCCACTACAAGGGGACACCTAATCCGCTCCCATAAAAAAAGAGGGCCCTCATGATGGATAGTTCTTATGAGTAATTGGCCAACCACCCAATTCAAATGAGAAGGATTGATTGGTTACGATTTTTCCATAAATATCTTCTTTTGGGACACGACCCATCTACACCAGGTCTCTCGATTTGGACGGTTGGATTGACAAGCTTGCACCACTTGTACCGTAGATGGGCTTATTTATTTTGCCTCTCTAACAACCACATATTTCTTTCTTCCGGAAGCGTCACGCGATATTGGAACCACAAGAAGTTCGCCGTCCGGAGACCGTTGGTTTTCATGCAAGATGGCCCACGCACTCCAAGGTATGGGAATAAAGTTCTTTTACTCTGGCAGAGTATAACTGCCCATACTCATGGAATCAGAAGTTGCATGCCTGGGAAAGACTCAACTCAAATCAAACCGTCCAAATACCGTGGCCCACTTTATTTGGGTCGCGAACCAAAGGTCAGAAGGTTATAACAGTCCAAATTCTTTAACAACGATATATAGATCTCCAATGAACGGTGAAAAAGAAAAGTAGTCAATGATCTGTGGTTAGGATTGTCCAATCAATAATATTTCGGTTTCATGGCCTTATTTAGTATCTGCCCCACAGATCCGACGGTCTAGTTTGGGCTATTTATATGAGAAATATAAAAAAATTTCAGTTGAGAGGTATGAAGGGTCATACTCTGCCAGAGCATCAAAGCGCTCTTACAACAATACATGAGAGGCGTGATGTGTCCTCTCTTCACATGTTGCGTGAGAGAGAATCAATACGAAGAGTTCAAGCAATCTAAATGCACTCAAAATGGAAGGTTCTGATTGCGTGAGGATATGAGGACCACGATCCTAACTCCCTTTTTGGACGGCTGGAATCAATCATCAGAACACATAGTATTTCAAAAGGAGAAACATGCAAGCATGGGACTGATGGGAGCAGCTGTCGGATACCGATCACTCATTCAGCGGGGCCACCGAATACATGGCAGACCCAAAAATCAAGGGAAGCGGATTAGGTGCAAGCACCCTGACCGTGGGGCCCACCTTAATATATGTCTTGTATATCCACACCGTCCATCCGTTTTTCAGCTCATTTTAGCATATAAGTCCAAAATTTTAGCAGATCTAAATTACAGGTGGACCATACCGTAAGAAACAGTGGTGAAGGACAGTTAAAAACCTTCCGTGGCCCACAAAAGTTTTGGATCATGCGGATATTTGTTTTTTCCTTTATCCTGATTTGTGTGGCTTTATCAACGGGTTGGATGGCAAATAAAATTGCGGATATATTACGGTGGGCCCTAGTAAGTTTTTAACGGTGGGCGTACAATTACAACTTTTCCTGTTGGCATCGTCTAGCTGACATTTGGATCCCTTTCATTTTTGCGCTCATATCCTAAAATGAGCTCCAAAACGGATGGACGGCGTGGATATTACATACATCAAGGTGGTCTCATGGTCAGGGACGCGCCGTATTTTGTTAAGGTGGGGCCGCACCTAATCCATTCATTAGGCGGTCCACAGCTTATATTGAACATGGACCGTTGGAGTCTTTCTTGTGACTGTCCATCTCTTGTGCAAGTATCATCATCTAATCAATAGATCGGGTCTACAAATTTTGGGCCAGGGCATTTTCATCATGGCCCCCACTTGGGAACGGCCGAGATCTGGCGGAGTCTGATCTCTTATTACATTTGATCAATCTGGACCCTCCATGAGGTCCAAAATAGGTATCAGATCAGTAGTGTTGTAAAATTAGACCATCAAGATTATGTATGAAGAAACATATCCAACCAGATCATCAGCTTTACTAGGTGCAGAAACGAACGGCTGGAAATGAGTTGATTGTACGAGGTGCGAACACTTGGAAGTTTCTCGACACAACTCGGAGAACCATACTTGGAACACTAGACTATTCTTCTAGCGTGGGTCCCATGACTTGGACGGTTCAACTGGAGTTGCATACATAATATACACTGCAAGCGTACGAACCATCGTCAGCCACCAGACCATGAACTGTACTTGCAGTTGCTGCGACAACCTCCAACGTGGGTTAGGGGAGATGGATGGGAACCGTCCACCTAACGGGTCCCACATGAATGGACAGAAGGAATATCAAACTATCCTGACAATCGTACCCATTTGAAGAGTTCAAGATTCAAAATTCAAAAAAAAAAAGAAAAAAGAAGAGAAATTTATCAGGAAAATGGTGTCAGAATGCTGTGGACCATCCATCTCTTGAACCCACTAGATGAACAGTGCTGATTCATGCACACCAACCAACGAACGGTGTGGGAAAAAAGAAACTAATGTGTATGCGAGTTTTCAAATGTGAGAAGTGTGACCCATGTTTCTTTAATCCAGACCGTTGAACAGATTGGTTTTTGAACGATGGATTAGATTGGATGATCATAGCCACCAATTCTCGGATATTTTACATTACTCTTCTCAACCGTCTATTAATGGGCCGCGGATCAAAATGGTCAGATCGTATTT
This sequence comes from Magnolia kwangsiensis, assembly GCA_037074715.1. Lineage (NCBI taxonomy): Eukaryota > Viridiplantae > Streptophyta > Magnoliopsida > Magnoliales > Magnoliaceae > Magnolia > Magnolia kwangsiensis. The sequence goes on from CM073582.1 coordinate 3,038,172, forward strand.
TGAGAAGAATTTTTCAGCATGGCCCATCCATGGCACGATACAACAGACCATTGATCTGGATCATACATGCATGGGCCCCAATTATCAAAAAGAAAAACCGCGCGTGCAAACTACTCTCGCAATGTATCCAATATCCAAGAAAAAAATAAAAAGAAAAAAACACCAACATTCCCATATCCTATCGTTATCAATTACAACGCATACACACGAGCGACTCACACGTGCCGTGAGTGCAATCTCAGCCGTCAGAGCATTCGGCCCAACCTTCCACCTCTTCCTGGGATGATTTGTGGAGTTTTACGAGCGGCGAGAGCTTGGTTTCGGCCAATAGGATCAGCTTCGCTGGGACCCCCGAAGACGCTTCTAGCTTCTTTAGCTGCCACGTGGACACGCCACGCCTCTCGCAGAGCTTGGCCGCGAACCAGAGCGACGATGCTAGGCAGACCCTGAAGGGCAAAACCGTAAATTTCCTCAAGCAGATCCCAAAGGCATGCAGGGCGAAACCCACACAGCAGCTGCTCTTGAACCCCAACCGCCTTGACCAAATTACCAAAATACCCTCCGCTTTGGCATCGACATCCCCCTTCGTCTCCCTGACTGCTGCAGCCTTCGAGCGGTCGTCAAAGGAAACCTCCGAGACCGAACCGGATCGGTCGGTTCTCCCGATCCGCCCGGTCCTCGACCGCCTCCCTCCGGCCTTTCTCATGTCCGTGAACGACTCCGCCGTTGAGATGCACTCCGACGATGAGGAAGACAGGGAAGAGCAAGAACCGTCGTTCTCCGGTACGCAGGACCGGCATACCGGCCGGATCGGGCGGGATCCGGCCCCCGAGATGCTATTCCCGTCGAACCCCTCGCACCTGCAGCAGACCGTCCGCCGCACGTGCCGCGCCACCAGGAAATTAGCCCCGTGCACGGTCGCGTCGCACTCCCAGCAGAGGAAGGCCGAGTCCGACTCGCAGTAGAGGTTCGCTTCTCTTCTGCAGAGCTCGCAAACCCTAGATTTCGATTTCATCTCTGCAAAGCCCTAAACCGTCTGTGGGAAGGTATGGAGGAGTTTAAATAAAAGGGAAAAGCAGAAAACTAGAGTGGTTTTGGAAAACCAAGGGTGGTTTTAGAAGGGAGAGGTAGATCGGTGGCCTTGCTTTTATATAAGCTGTGGCCGCTCCTTTCTGTAACGACTAACCCTGGCCACAAAACCTCGTCACGCTCGTAGGGCTGAAAATATCGGGATTTTTTTAAATATTATTTTTGAATTGGTGTGGGGCCCACCAAGGTGTGAAAATATCTACTCTAGAGTAGGTGGGGCCCGCTGGGGTTGGGCAGTATGGCGAATCTGTGGGGTGAGGAAAGGTCGACACGTGGCTCGTCTCTAGAGGAGGTTGTGTCTGTGTCGGGGACGGACGCGTGAGCCGTGAGGGGTGGGCGCGGATTAGATACTGACGAGAACAGTAGCAAAATCGCCACTGAAGTGACGTCATCAACTTCTGTGGACCCCACCATGATGCATGTATTGTATCCATACCGTCCAAACATTCATAGAGATCGTTTTATGGCATGAGAAAAAGAACGAGATAAATCTGAGCTTCAAGTGGACCCCACCATAGAAAACAGTGTGGGGGACAGTGACATCCACCGTTCAAAACCTCTTAGGGACCATAGAAGTTTCCCATCAAGCTGATATTTTTGTTTCCACTTCATCTATCTCTATGTCAACTTATAAATAGGTTAGATCTAAAAAAATACATCATCGTGGGCCTTATAAATGTTTCAACGGTGAGTGTGGCTGATCCCACAGTTTTCTGTGGCGGGTCCACTTGAACTTTAGATCTATCTCATTCTTTTTCTCATGCCATAAAACGATCTCTAAAAATGATTGAACGGTATAGATACAAAACACGCATCATGGTGGGGTCCACAGAGCTTGATGACGTCACTTCAGTAGCGATTTTGCTACTGCCCTTGTCAGTATCTAATCCGCGTCGAAAGTGAGGGGGGTTGCGGTTGGCAGATGCGTCAGTGGAGTCGTTGGGTTGTGGCGGAAATAGGTATGGTGATTTCGTGAAATTACGAGTTTAGCCTTTGAGGGTGAGGAATGGAAGCCCGATGGGGCCACACACACCCGATCTGGCTGATGTGGGTACGTGTCGTGCGAAGACGAGCGCTGCCGCTCCTCGAGCTCCAAATTGTACGAACGGTTCAAAGGAGATCAAGGTTACATGGCCCCCAAAATGATGTATTTATTATATCCACACGGTTCATCCATTTTGCGAGATCATTTTAGAGAAACTCCCAAAAAATGATTCATATCTAAAACTTAAGTGGACCACAACCGAAATAGCAGTGGGATCATGATTCTCACCGTTAAAACATCCGTAGGACGCACCATAGCGTTCATCTTCCATCCAATCTATTCATAAGGTCACACAGATATGAATGAAGAAGGAAGACAGATATATTATTGATCCAAAGCTTCTGTTACCCTAAATAGGTTTCAACGGTAGACGTTCAATTCCCCACTTCTTTTTTCAGTGTGGTCCACTTGCTCTTTGGATATGTCTTATTTTTTGGCTCTTAACCTTACGAGGATCTCGCCAAATTGAAGGACGGTTGTGATATAATACATACCTCGTGATGGGATCCACAGAACTTGGTGATGTCAACACACAGCCAGATTGGTGATGTGTGGTACACCAGCCAATCCGCTTCCGATGTTTGGATAGCATCTAGGCTGTCCATCAATCTCCAACACCTGATGTTTACTGTAAATGTAGGCTGTCCATCAATCTCCAACACCTGATGTTTACCGTAAATAATAAAAATCAATTCGATCCAAAACCCAGGGGTGGAATTTACGGCGGTTTGCCACTATAAAATCTGAGTGTGATGGAAGGTAAATGCATTGAAATCTAGCGTTTGGGGCCGTAGAATGAGAGGTAAATGAATTAATCTGTTTTGCGATCATTTTGTTTTGCGGTGAATTTAAGGTAACAGGACGACCGTCTGTTGGTGACTTGGTGCTGTGATTCATTAGGTGATGTGGCGCCCACTGTTATGTATGTGTTTTATATCCACAGGTCCATCGGTTTTACTAGCTCATTTATTGGCGTATAGCCAACAACAGATTCAACGGTTAAGTGGACCACACTACAGTGCTTCCTGGGCCCATTGCAATTCCGCTTGATCTAAAACTTCTGTGCCCCAAGAAATTTCTTAGTGGTAGGTGTTCAATCGCCATTGTTTCTTATGATGTGGCTTTTTGAGTTTCAAATTTGTTATATTTTTGTGTTCATACCTTAAAATAAAATAACTCAGCAAATCATGTAGATGGCATGGATATTGTTTATACCTATTTTCAGTGCCTTGATGTGGGTCAATGGAAAGCCATCACATGTTGACTTTGTGAGAGTAGTATTGATGGAAATCTTACTGCGCCTATATTTTGGGCTGATCTTCCTTGCCCGTTATGCATTCTCATTTTGTTATTAATGTGGCCATACATATGTTTTTAAGAGAAAAAATTAGCACATGTCATGTGGCCATAATCAATGTGATAAAAAATGTGGCAACGTGCCTGACACGTCTATAAAAGATTTAATAAGAGAGAATCTTATCACAAATCTGGCTATAATACACTCACTGACACAGTCTCACACATTCATTTCAAAATTAGAGATCTTCCCAAAAATATTCGAAAGATTTATGATGTTTGAGAAAGTTTTGAATAACTGAAGATTGGATTTTTACTTAAGCAAATCCAGATATGGTTCGCATTCAAATAAGGAAGAAAAGGGACATCAACCAAATCGGGTCCCAAGTCATACATTAATTGGAGTTAAGTGGATGGGAGAGCTAGATGGAAAATCTAATCCAACCGATATCCGATAACAAATCAGTATGAAGTTGATTATGTCCATCTAGCCTCTTTAGCATTCCAAACCATTAGGGAACAGAACCCAACGTTAAATGCAAGAGGTGGTTTGATCGGACTGTCCAACACCTCGATTGAAAGAAAAAGATGTGAGCGACTAGATAAATGGTCATGATCAATTTCAGGTCTAGGATCAACCCTAGAGGCTCTCCTGATTGATCTCGAATCCGATTAATGAGACATAAAGTTCTCCCATCAAGTGATCAATTATGAAAAGAAGATTCAAAAAGTCAATAGTTTCATATTTATCAAGAGATCTTCTTATCTAAAAATACATGAAAGATACATGATCAACAAGGAAACCTAAGGTTTTTTCACCTCAACAAGCTATAAAAGAAGCACACGAAGAAGAGTTCGATGCCCTATAACAAATACATATATCTACTTTTCAAATTATATATTTTTTAATTTTAGCATAGCATAGCCTAGCTTTCGCATATGTTGTTATTATCGAGCATCCACCACTACAGTACCGTGATATTAGATTAAATGTCCACAACCCTAAATTGTTGAATCTCAATCAACAGAGTTTTTACTTAGGCGATCACACCTATTTGGTCACATCCTGTTAATCATTCACCTTGATCATCTGTTCCAACAGACATGTTAGGTATTTATCTCTTATTTGTTTATTTTTATAGGTTATTTTCAATACATTGTATATTTTGATAAGCCACATATTCAATTAATGAAATCTATATTATTTTCTTCAGAATATAAAGTTTAAAATTGAGATTGTGATAAAGATAACCGTCGATTCTAATTTTCTCTTATCGCCGTCATCCATCTTATACCTCTCTTTTCTAAAGATTTTTCTTTCTTAATGGAGGAAACATGAGAGAGAGAGAGAGAGTCCTACTTGAATAAAAAGAAGCAAACGAAAAACCGTACACACTATAAGTGAAAGATAGAGAGAGAGCAAGAATGAGAGAGAGAGAGAGAGAGGAGGAGGAGGAGGAAACTCTAAGCTAAGCTAATCAGGTAGGTTATAGCAATCTCTTATTTTCTCAATTTTCTTATAACTCAAGAAAATTTGTACTGATCTATACGATGGACGGTTTATATTAGTTGAATGTCCATCGTGTACAGCTACATATTTCATGTAAAAAGATCTATATTACTGCGTGCAAGGCTTTGGCCATTTGCGTAGGGAATTGGTTCCTATCATATGAACAATAGTTGAATCAATATATACTGTCCGTGGGCTTTTCGAGGTGAAGGTATGCAAAGATCTATAGAATCGAGCCTATTTGATCATCCGATGGACCCTATTGATCAACGGTGAATTGATTGTTCTTTTATTTTTAGTAATGTAAGTTAGTTCTATCATATCTATACAATGAACAGTTCGAATAAATTGTACACTCATTGTATTGATGTGTTTGAAATACCTAATAAAAAGATATAATTATCTGCTTAAGTGCTTTTGCAACTTGGCGCAGAGAATCGATAGATCCACATCGATCATCTGATTTCTAAGGTCTAAATATGTTAGGACTCAAATTTTAGATTGATTCGATCATTTGATGGGCCACATCAATCAGAGGAAATCCTAAAAAGTGAATCATGCATTGTATATCGTGTTAGGCCATCAAACATGTAAGATCCGATTTCGACAATCAATCCAATTTCTGGGATCAAACTACATTGATATCCAGAATATTATATCGATCTGACCGTCGGGTGGCCGCACTGATCGGATATTCATTATTATCAAATCATGTAGTTTTGATTAATATAGACCATGAGTGGTTCAAATCAACTAATTAATGGACCTCTCTCTTCAATGATTAAGAGAGGGCCAATAATTGGTTTAGATTTGTCCAGCATGCATAAATGGACCATAAAAGATTAAATTAATAAAAATCTCCAATTTCTCAATTCGATTTGTCAGAATCGGATTGAATCTAGAGACTTTTGATTAAAATTTTAATTATTAAGTCTATTCAATCAATAGTGCATCGAATAGATTGATAGTGCAATCAATCCGATCGACAAACAGTCGAACATATATATTTAATTCCGAAATTGAATATTTGGATTAATGAATTATATATACTTACAATTTCACATACATTGATTAAGTGTGTCTAGATCGTTTACATACCACTGGTTATTGGTCAACCACTTTGATGTGATTAGTGGGTCCCAAATTAATTTTTGATGCTTACAAACCATTTGTTAAAGGTTGGGTTTGAAGGAGTTTAATTGGGCAACAAGTAATCTTTCGTGTAGATCTCACTATGGGAAATTGATCAATCAAAGGTGGGCCCCACCATAAAAATTAATACGATAAGTAAATATGAGTTGTTTTTTATGATTGTATTAGGATTTTATAATTTGATCTAATTTGCATATCATACGAAATCATTATCACTAAATACATGTGAGTGAGCCCAACATGTTCCTCTCCATTAGACTTAAATTTTTGATGTATATGTTATATTCAATATGATGTTTGTTATATTGTTCATTTATTTTTGTTTATTAGAAATAACTTGATTTAATGCAATATAATTTATGCTTTGATTTGCTTAATTGAGAATTATAAGCTATTGATTTTGGTAGTTCTACATGCAACTTGCGATTTGAATATCAGTTGATATATGCGATCCATTATGTACAATAATATAACTACATTCAGACATTCATCTCTTGCTTGCACACCACATGCTTGAATTCCTGGGAGATCTCCCTGAATGTTGTACCTGATAGAATCATTACCAAATGCGGGTCTTGTCCATGCCTACCTGTAATGCCTTGAATTTCGAGGGTCGAGCAAAACATGATTCCCGAGATTCCAAACATTACTTTTATTTTACGGAAGTCAATATCCTAATTACTTTCACATTGGGCATTTGAGCATGCATAGAATTATGCTAAACAACGTATCATACGTTAGGTTTAATGTAATTAAACTAGATATGTAAATTAAAACACACACACACACACACACACACACACACACACATATCGTGAAGTTTCTTCCAGAGTATGAGTCCACGACTGGGTTTAATATATATAGATACAATTCTAAAATAATAAACAAAATGTGGTAATGTAATATCCAGCTAAGCCCATATGTCCAACGCTCCCTACCTAGAGGTACATGGCCTACATAGGCCCATCCGAGAGCTGGAAATAAAAGAATTCCTCCTCCTCATCCATGAATACCTGCTCCAGTGTATCGGCATCAACGGTACCTGCATCTACACTAGCGTTTGGTTGGTGTTTTAAAACACCATCCCAGGAGTGGGAGTGAGTGATCAACTCAGCAGTTCCATAAAGCAAACGTTACATATGTTATCAAGTCAATTAATAAAGTAATGATAAGCCAATGTAAAACAATCACTTCCTAACTACACTTCTTAATGCGAGAATGTGGTTTATGAAATGATGCATGCTCTCACCCATCGATACTCCCTCAATAAGCGACTTTGATCACCTGTTTCGCACGTGCCAACACTTCCTCAACACGCGACTCCAACACCTGTTTTGCCATATTCTAAACTAATGCAATGCGGTGCATGATTATGATAGCCGAGTGGTTAATTATGCCTATTCATCTAGTAATTTGGGAAAGCTAAGATACTTCCCTTTTAAACATCGATCCCAACCGAATAACTAGGCATAAGACGACTGCAGCGGTCTTACGCTTGTGTTCTTAATCCATTTAGGTACATCACTCCTAGATAAATACATACAATAGACGAGTTGTAAAAAGGTGATACTCGCGGTCATTGCGGGGAGGCTCGTCACCCCAGCGTAAGCCGACAACATAGACACGGTGTCCCATACCACCATGCCCGACTCACGAGTCTTAAGGATTATGGTACAATGGTTAATGAAGGATCTTTACAATAGTGAGAGGGTACCCTAGATTCAAGTAATTTTGCTCATACATGGTGAATATATAATAGGTCAACCGATTCTTTAGGCATTTTCGATTTGTATGGGCGCATACTAACTAATCAGAATAGAGTGTGTGAGCGTCTTGTGTGGCCTAGCCACTGTTGATAGTAAATGTCCGTCACGTATCGTGTGAATTTACCCAGGGTGGCCAACCTAATTCGGCCACCCAAATGTGAAATTTACTGGTTACCTGAACTACTCTCGTAGTCCTATTCCTATTCAAATCATGTTAACAAATATTCATAACACATAGGTTAACATTTAATAATTAAATTTTGATAAACTGCTCATTTAGGCATTTCATCGAACACATAAACTACATTACACTACAATTTGCAATTCATCAATTCATTAAATATAGATATAATTTTACCTAAGACAACAAGAAACTTTACGTTAACAATCATAAATCATTAACTGGAATGAAAGCATTGATAAATCGTAACATAAAAACTTATAGTACGCACCTTTCGGTAGCACGCCCAACTTGGACTCGCTCCTATGAATATGTTTCCAAGGAAGAATCATCGGCCGCCTAAATGAGCACACGGGTTAGTTAGGGTTGGAGAAAATCCATTTGAAGACTTACATTTATAAGAAAGTTTGTAGTCTTTACCCTATGTTGTAGTCGGAGAGGTTCCGGAAGTGGAAATGGTGGTGATTCTCTAAATTCGTATCTTCTCTTTTCTCTTCTCTTTCTTACCTTAGGGTTCGTAAATTCGTATTTGGAGAAAATGGGGTGATGGTGTGTAATGGCCCTAGGGCCACTTTATTTGATACTTATACCATATGGAAAGTCATTTTTAACTAACAGGGCCACCGGGAGGGCTCATGGGCTCATTTTTGTCATGTGGTGGGTTCCCTTTAATTGGATCAACTCTAGGACACATTTTCGGTGCGATCGGATAAGCAGATCGGCCGTGAGAAGCCTGTATCCGATTAACGGTCGATAATATTCAATCGGAGTCACGGTTATACGAATGTGTGTAGAGAATTATCCTTATCTTACATGTGAAGTTTGGTTATAAACCGATGATCCGAAGCTCTCACCTTTGTACAAGAGTGGATGACCCAATTCAAATAAGTTTTAGGTTCTTCTTTTAAGGCATTCACTCTTCTCATGCACCTATCCTTTGGCTCAAGTTGAGCAGTCCTAGATACCATATAGGTTGACTCCTGCGATGGTCATTGAGCCCAGTAAGATAAACATTGCTCTATAGTTTCAAGGCTAGCAAACCCCTAATAAGCGGTTTAGGTCCTTTTCGGAGTTTCAGGGTACTCCCGATAGGGGCGGGCCCTCCGAATTTCCCTTTGGCTTTCGGATTATGGTGTTCTAGTGCACTTGTGATCCTAAAATATATTTATTGGTAGGAATGATTGTCTAAACTTAATTTCTCTAACATTAGGTACTAACGCACACCTAGTCGTAGTTAGTTAGTCAAGTATGGCCCTCGGGCGATCCTATCTGTGGTTGAACTTGGGTCTCAGTACAGACTTTTTCAAGACGTTACACTACCATATTGGTGGAAGCCTATCCAAGAGATGGATGCGAGCCTTGCCTATGCTTACCAAATAGGTAAAATTCTGCCAAACGCAGATTTGAATTGACGGTTATCCAACTGAAGCAAGTTGACAATTATCTCATTTGATGTATTCATGCATTTATACATTCACACAACATTTATGCATACATTCATTTCCTTCATTTATATGGTTTGGATGATCATTATTGTTCTTTTGTATGTTGTTCTATCTTAATTTTGATATGATGAACCATGTTGAAAATTCTCACCAAGTCTGGCCGACTTACCCTCTATTAATGAAAAATCATATATGTGACAAAGGTAGAACCTTTGGCATAAGAACAGGATGATGTAGCCGAGCCAATGAAGGATTTAGGGACATGTGGCCTTACCTAATGGAAGAAGAATTGGCCGCTTTGGAACAATCTTAATTATTCATTTTGGAATCATCTATTATTCTTGGAATTAGTTCTGATTTCATACATGTTGCTTGAGACAATGAAATAGATTTTATGATTTAGGGCATGGATATGATGTTACCATTATTTAATTTAAATGTTAAATTTAGACACGTGAATAAGACTCTGAATGGGTGGGTCCCTAAATGAACTCTTGATAGTTGATATGAACGAATGTTGGTTTTCGGATGTATGATATGTGATTGTAATTGTATGGAACTCAGATTCTACATTAACATTAATATAATATTTATGTCTCTGCTTAAATATACTAAGTACACTTAGTATACAAGTTGCGATGTGGATCTCGAGTCTGATATGTGTGCTTGGTACTCGAAATTCAGGTCATGACATAACTATTTTTATTTATTTGGTCATCTTCATTCTTATAAGAAGTATATTATGAATCTACTAGTGAAAGAACGAGTCCTTAAATACAAGGTTAAAAAAAAAATTCATTCTGAAGGCCTAACCATTATCATTTCACAAGTTACCTTGATTTACTGTTCACAACCGATGGTTCAGAGTATAGTTAGATTAGGTGTCCAGTCTCCAATCACTCTAACTCAACGCTAGGGCACCAGCCTTCAATCAAACATTGAGTTGAGTCGACTATGACATGCCCGCATATCATACTCATACGCAAAATTAGAATGCAGGCTCTCATTCATATATGTAACCTTATTTGATTAATTTGTAAGCAACAAATATAAAACAAGTAGATGAATATGAAACTCATAGAGTCAACACATCATGACACCCCCACTGGAGGTGACCGGATCTCAGTCCAGGCAATTGGTGCCACATGGTTTGTTGGCCTCCTATTTTCAAGCGAGGAAAGTCAGTCAAGTAACACAAGTTCCACTCGACTATTAAGTTGCTATGTAGTTAGTACTTAACATGCTAATGATATCCCAAATCACAGTTATAAAATGATTCAAACTGTCCAAACATTAATCATCTAGATTATCAGTCAAAGGCTTGTTTTATTTGTGGGATTAAATGGTATTGAGTTGTATTATACAGAATTAACGTCATTATTGTACAATGATTGTATGTATGAAAATACCATGGTATTTTGGCCTCAAATTTTCATGTTTAAGATAAAATTCTTTCTTAGGGAGAAATAATATATTAAGCAAAATTTCATTTAGTGGACCATGAAATTATAATCAACCAACCAAATTCACAACGATTTCAGTCACTTGTATATATATATATATATATATATATATATATATATATATATATATATATATATATATATATATATATATATAAAACCATGGTGTTAATCTAAATGACTAATGGTGTATATGTACGCGGCATGAATAAAATGTGTATCAATGCGAGACCTCTATGGTTAGTGGATTTCAAAATTCACGAAAATTCTGCATGTGATCGGATGCATTTCCATCCCACCTAATCTTAACCTTTCCCATCCTTTCTAACTGTATCTTCTCTGCCGTCCATATATGTGAGGCCCACCTTCCAATAAAATAAAAGTGAACTGTGGTACGAAGCAGTAGAATCGAGATCCAACATAGCGAACGGACAAGATGTCATAAATGTGCTAAGGCCTTGCAGATATGATGCGAAGAAAAATCTTCATAGCAGGAGAGCATGTCTCCTGATTGGGAAATAGATTTCCAACTTCATTCCATTTCACTCCTTCCACGTGATCCGAACTATTAGAAACTCGCACCGGTCATACGTGGCGCGTTGCCCGTCACACGTTCTTTGCCGAGGGCACGGATTAGGTACTACCCCTGCCCGTCTTGAGCTCAGGACAGGCTGGACGTGTAGCTCGTTGAGCGGTGGAAAGCAGTTACGTCAGAAGGCATGAGGCCACGTCCGGAGGCGTTAGCTCGCGTTTATACTCGGTCCACAGAGAACCCCAACCGTCTCCTTTTATTTTTGTTTACTACCTTTTTCCATGCGCGGAGGTTGAGAGCGAGACACGCTACTAAAGTAACATCAATGATGCATGTGTCGTATCCACACCGTCCATACATTTGGAGAAATCATTTTAAGGCATGATACAAAGAATATGTCAGATCTAAGGCTAGAGTGGACCCCACCATAAAAACAGTGGGGAGAGTGATGCCTACCATTGAAACCTTCTGAAGGTCCACCATGATGTTTATTTGAGATCCAACCTGTTTTGTATGGTGGGGTCCACTTGAGATCCAACCTTTCTTTCATGTATTAACTCAGACATGAAAGAAAGGAAAACACAAATAACAACTTCATCAAAAACTTTTGTTACCCTTAGAACTTTTTAACGATGGGTGTTGCTCTCTCCACTATTTTGTATGGTGGGGTCCACTTGAGATTTAGATCTAACTCATTGTTTGGACCATGCCCAAATATGATCTCTCCAAATGGATGGACGGGGTGGATCCAAAACATAAATCATGGTGGGGCCCATAGAACTGGGTTACGTCACTTCCTAGTCACTTCATAGCAAGTATGGTTGCTCAATCCATGCACCAAATAGATAACGTGCATTCCAAGAAACCCAAATACAATTACAAAATCGGATTGCGTACTGAGTACACTCTTATTGTATTGAGTAAACTCTCTTGGGCCCACTATGAATTCATGTGTTTTATCCACGCTGTCCATCTGATTTTTCAGATCATTTTAGGGGTTCAACCCAAATTTGAAGTATATCTAAAGCTTAAATAGACTATACTACGGGAAAAAGTGGAATTATTTATTTCCAATGTTGAAACCTTTCTAAGGCCAATGATGTTTATTTGTCATCCAAATGGTTCATAAGATCACAATGACATGGATGAAGGGAAAACACGAACATTAGCTTGATCTAAAACTTATGTTGCCTCTTAAGAATTTTTCAACAGTAGACTTCAATTCACACTCTTTCTGGTGGTGTGGTCCACTTGAGATTTGGATATGCTTAATATTTAGGTCGAAGTCCTAAATTTATATGATAAAACGAATGGCCGGAGTTTATACAATGCATGAACGATGGTGGACCCCATAGAGTTTACTCAATACAGTTAGCGTACATTACTCAGTGAGCAATCCGCTTCCTGCAATTACCTGGATTGGATTCACGAATTAGCTACTAACAGGTTGAGAAGCGAGACTGGCTACCAAAGTGACTTCACCAACTTTTGTGGGCCCACCATGATGTATGTTTTGTATCTACACTGTCTATACATCTTGAGAGATCATTTGAGGGCATGATAAAAAGAATGAGGCAGATCTAAGGCTGTAGTGGACCTCACCACAGAAAATAGTGGAGAGAGTGACACCCACATTTGAAACCTTCCAAAGGTCCACCATGATGTTTATTTCAGATCCAACCTGTTCATGTGCTAAAGTAGACATGAAAGAAGGAAAACATAAATATCAGCTTGATTGAAAACTTTCATGGCCCTTAGAACTTTTTAATGGTGGGCGTCACTTTCCCCACTATTTTCTGTGTGGGGCCCATTAGAGCTTTGGATCTGACTCATTCTTTGTATTATGCCCTAATATTATCTCTCCAAATGGATGGACGGTGTGGATACAAAACATACATCATGGTGGGGCTCACATAAGTTGATGACATCACTTCAGTAGCTAATCTCGCTACTCAACCCGTCCGTATCTAATCCTCGTCCGTGGATACAGGATTCACTCAAAAAACATGGAAGATGGAAAAAATATAAATGTTTGGAATTTTTTTTTAAAAACTCCGTTCCATCTGCTGACATGTCCTTTTCCATCTGCTGTAACCACTCTCCAATAATTAAGGAGCTACACGTCCAGCCCGTCCTGAGCTCTGGATGAGCAGGGGAAGTACCAAATCTGTGCCCCTTCGCCAATGCCTCGTGTCCACATGGCAACATCTGATGGCTGACAAGATTTGTGTGGTCGCTGTTTGGGAAAGTGTAGCTGCCACAGAGGTGTTGAAAGAGATACGCTTTCCTATCTTGGTTTGAGCTCTTCCCTCGCCTGCTCCGAGCTCGAGACAGGCGGAGGGTTTGAGGGCCACTGAGGGTCTACCATGATGTTTTAATTTTATCTAAGCCGTATATCCATTTTTCCATATCATTTTAGAGTACTAAATAAAAAATAATATAAATCCAATACTCAATTGGACCACACCACAGGAAGTAGCGGTGCTAAGGATGCCCACCGTTGAAACCTTCTTAAGGTCCACCGTGTTTTTTATTTGTCATCCAACCTGTTGATACGGTCATATATACCTGGGTGAATTGAAAAAACAAATATCACCGTAATCCAAAACTTCTGTGGTCCCCAAGAATTTTTCAACGGTAGGAATTTAATCCCCACCTTGTGGGCCATTTAAGCCTTTGATATTCTCATTTTTATGTTAATAATTTAAAATAATATGGAAAAATGGATGGACGGTGCGGATAAAATTCAAACATCATGGTGGAACCTCAGTTGCCCTCAGAGTGTCAGTACCTAATCCGCGCCCTGACAAATGTGTCCACGTCATTGTTAGTGGATCTGATGGCCATTCGGATTCCTTGGAGGGAAATGCACACGAGATTAGATATTCTTTATTTGAAATGACGAATATGCCCTTAACTTTTTTGCCCTCCATCATGTCACGTGTGTATAATGGACGCAGATTAGATACTGATAGGTTGAGTAGTGATTCGGCTAATGAAGTGACGTCACTAAGTTCTCCGGCTCCACTGAGATGTACATGTTATATCCACACTGCCCATTCTTTTTGTGATGATATTTTAAGTCATGATCCAAAGAATGAGGCAGAGAAAAATCTTTAGTAGACCCCACCAAAGAAAATAGTGGGGACAGTGATTCCCACCGCTGAAACTATCCTAGGGCCCACTATAATGTTTAAGATATGAAATAAGAGAAAACACAAGTTTAATCTAAAACTTTTATTACCACAAGAAGTTTTTAATGGTGGGCATTACTATCCCCATTGTTTTCTGTGCTGGGGTCCACTGGTGCTTTGGATTTAACTCATTCATGGGATATTGCCTAAAAATGATCTCTCCAAGTGGATGGAAGGTGTGGATACAAAACATATATCATGATGTGCTCACGGAACTTGGCGACGTCACTTCAGTAGGGAGTCTCGCTACTCAACCTATCAATAGCTAATCCGCGCCCGTGTATAATGTCCAATCCATTGAAATGGTGCGCCACACGTCTAAGTATGATTTTTATTTATTGTTCATTTACTATTAAACTTGTTGGATGTGCAGCCCAAATCAACTTTTGCCACGTGTTCAGCAACTAATAGAAGCAGATTATGTATGTTATGGGGAAATCTGTGTAAGGACAATTAGGGTGTGTGTCGGTTATCTGCGCCTTTGCTACGTGCTTAGCCGTCAGGAGTTCAGCAATGCCATGTGATAACCGGGGTAGAATTTCTGGAGTAGGCTCGGAAGTTCCCTCGATCTCACTAGCAGCGGAAGCTTGGGCAGCAGCCTTGAGTGTGGTGGCATACCCAACAAGGGCGAGAGCGTTAGTTTGGCCGGCTAGGAGCTCGACTTCTGCAGCAACGGGGGGGGGGGTCTCCCCTACTACCTCTTTCCTTGCCCCAGAAAGACCTGCAACCACAGAAGGCGGAACCTTGAGGGCTTGCTTTTCTGTCGAAGGCGACAAGATAACGATAGGTTCAACCCTGGTATGGGCCTCGGGAGCTCGCGCTTCAGGAGCAGGGGTCGAGGTAATGGTAGGGACAACCTTAGAGGGGACTGCGGTAGGCACGGCTCCGGCTAGGGCCACGACGGGCGCCACTTCGGTTGAGGTCCTGGTTACAGCTGATAAGGCGTCGGCCTCAAAAGTCTTCCTCTTCTTCGGCGTCACCTTCCTCCTCGACTCGGAGGAAAGGACGACGTCCATCGGAGGGCACAGTGGCTTCCTCCTCTTTGAACTGCCTATTTCCATTCATGCTCAAAATAAGGAATTAGTTCAAGGAGTTATTGATAGCTAATTGACAATAAATCATCCTCCTGAGGTTCGTACCCCACTTACCCAGAGCAAAGAGGGTGGGATGAATTCTACAAAAGCCAGAAGATACCAAATTCTCTTGACTAATGAGATCGAACCATGCACGCTGGTCCGCAGGAAGCACTCGAACTTGGTCAACCCGCCACTTTTTGGAAGACAGAGAGGTCAGAGGCCCCCTTCGGCTGAGCTGTAAACAGAAACTAAGCACTAGTTAAAACATAAAAGAATGGATCAAGGATGCAGTGCAACTACAAGAAAAGCCCAACCTGGGTTGGCAAACTTGGTGGGGATTCGAACCCGCAGTCTGCTTAACTCAAAGGCAGGGGCCTCCCATTCCCCCAAGGCACAGAACCACTCCCCTTTCAATCCTTGTTGGAAGAAGCAAGTTGAGTCACCAGACCCGAGATGCATGGAGGCCTAGCCGAGAAGTACCACCAGGCCTTATCTGTATTATTGAATTTATCCATATACAAAAATAGAAACTCATTTAGCGTCAGCCTCTGGTTTTGCGCCCGATGCCAGAGGACAAAAGTGAATGCGAGGATCCTCCAGGAGTTCGGGACCAGCTGCCCTAATATAATTTTTAGCTGCGTTGCCAACTCGCGCAAGAATAGATGGAAGGATAATTGAAGTTCACATTGGAGAGCACAGACGAAGATAGCGGTCTCTCCCTCAGCTGGAGATCCCGCTTAGTTTATGGGGGTAGGGGCTCGGATGTGAATCGAGTTGGGGATCTGATAGGCTTCACGGAGTTGGGCCATTTGAGACTCGTCCAAAATCGATCCCCTAAGGACAAACAATTTCGACCTGCCTCCCTTGGAGCTCGCCTTTGAATCGCCCCCGAGATCTCTGAGGGCCCTCTTCGGTCCCTTACCTCCACTCTGGGCTCTCTGACTTGCAGTTCCTTGGGCCGGGGCTGGAGTGTTAAGGTATAACGCCCCGTACTTTTGGTACTCGGGTGTTACCGAGTAACCCTACCTAGTATAAGTACGAACCTTGCTCAAACAAATATTCACATGCATTCCAGTCAAAATCCAACCGTTGAAGAATGGTTCCCATCCATATGAAGCAAATGGGTGCGCTTGAGGTTAATACTGGAATTTATCCGATCAATAAATTGGTCATCCAATTCAGGATGTGCAAATGTAATAATTATCATATATATATATATATATATATATATATATATATATATATATATATACACACACATATATATACACACACATATACATAACTTAGTATATGTTACATGATCTAACCGCTTAAATAAATACTATAATACAATCTAAATACATACACTATGAAATGTTACTTGTGAAAAAGCGGTGTAGACCACTTAAGTTGAAGTAGGAATATGTCAATATGTCCTAGAGGAGGGTTGAATAGGACTTTTTAAAGATTCATAAGTTATTTTTCAGTCTTATCACACTAATCCTATTACAGAGTATAAATTACGATTACTCAAGAATTAACTCTACTGACTTCCAAGCTTGATAGAGGATCCAATCACAATTACTTGTAAGATAAGCAAATTTATGAATCAGATTGTGATGGATATGACTGTGTGTGCATAAGATGTGATTTCAGATAATCATATAGAAAGGCATGTAAGACAATCACATAAATAAAAGACAATATCAATCTCAAACACAGTCATTTTATAGTGGTTCGACTACTTGTCTACTCCATTCCCGGCTTCCACACTCAACCCTTGAGTGACCGGATTTCACTAAGGAGGTTTTCCATGGTTCACCTCAAACCTAAAGTTTTAAATCAGGTTCACCTTTAACCTTTACAGAGGTTTCTACTCGGTTTACCTCAAACCCTACAGTTTTACTGGCGTACTCCTAACCATATATTTATGCTCTCCTCAGAGCAAAGGTCCACACAACGCACCCATAGGTTTCTACTCGGTTCACCTCTAACCCTGGAGTTTTGCTGGCGTACTCCTAACCAGATGTTTATGCTCTCCACAGAGCAAGGGTCCACAAAACGCACCCCACACGTACACTCCGGTTGGAGGCCTCCTTCGAGGACTTCAAATGGTGAGCAACACTTCAAACCCAATCGTAGAAAGGAATGATCATAAGTGTCCTCTGGACTCTAGATACTTATAAATAAGTTGATGAGTCCCATTCAACGCAATGTTGAAGATCTCCTCCTTGGTGTTGAAGGGTCTTCAGCTCCTTTGAACTGCAACACAAAGATATATCTATACTAGGCTTTAGGTTGGGTCAAGGATATGATGGAATACCACTCTCAAAAGATATTTTAATTAGGAAGATAGAGTGGTTCCAATCATCTATGCATTCAAGGCATTCCAGCTTAGTGATTAAGGTTGTAGCTGGAGGATCCTTAAATGCGGAAGTTCATTCTCTAATCCACTCTATGAGATATCAATGATGAGGGTGGATTGGAGGATGAACTTCCTGAGAGAAAGGGCTTAGGTAAATGATAGGAAGGTAAGAACTCTCAAAAGCACTCTCTTCTTTCTCTACCAGTAATAAAGACTAATCTCTCTATATATAGGCAAAAGGTTCCAACGGATATAAACGGTCATATTTATGACAGAGTTCGATATGATGGAGCAGTCGCCGATATGATCGAGCGTATACTCTCGATTGTATCGGTAGAGTTCTCGATGATACAAACTCAATTGTCATTTCGCTTTTGGAAACCTTCCGCCTACTGGTCGATGGGATCGAGACACACATCGATGTTATCGGATTTCGAACTTCGATTCCATCGAGAGATGGATCGATCTATCGACAGATGAAATCAAGAGAGAAGCCTTGAAGAATTTCAGGTTTAACAGATATGATCGGGGGATGGTCGATGTTATCGAAATTTGTACATCGATCATATCGAAGACCATGTCGATGGGATCGATAAATTGTATAAATTTACCTTTAGGCTGTTGGACGATTTATGTCCGGACTCGATCCAATCGACGAGGTCTCGATATGATCGATATATGAATATCGATTTATCGACAGGTACCCCGATCAACATAAAAAATAACCTGAAATTCATGCTGGTGAAAATAAGCGCCTTCAATCGATATGATCGACTGACTTCCGATATGATCGATATTTGAGTTTAGATTGAATCGGACAGTCATCGATATATCGAAGCATATGTTAGTTTCCTTTAGAAAAACAGGGGCGCCGTAAAGCAGTCTGTCGATATTATCGATCCACTTCAGATATGATCGATATTCGAATATCGATGATATCGACAACCAAGTCGATATATCGATAAATCGTCCAGATGATTGTTTGATTACTGGACGCTTTTTGTCCTGACTCGATTGTATCGATTGAGATCCCGAGGACATCGACAGAGCTGGTCGATTATATCAAAGGGGTTATCGATATAATTGACAGTGTAAGAAAAACTATAAAGATTTTCCTTCTGATAAAAAGTTTCCTTACACAAAAACCCTAAGATGTTCTAGTTCTTTTTAAGGGTTTTAATTACCTGGTGTTTTGGGACATGGGATGTGACGCTATGATTTACCTATGGAGAGCTTCCACACATCCAGTTGAGGTAGACGCTTGACTTGATCTTCCTGTTAGGCGCTGTTGTCCGACTGACTCAACTTAACAACGTAATTGACAAACCAGGGCACGTAGTAGGTGCACTTTCAACTTGTACACTTCATAAATATTTAAAACTTCATAATACGTTGATATGTAATGACAATCTACATTAACATCGTACCCTTGTGGCATTGTTTATATGAATCTCAATCATAAAAATCGATACTACATAAATTAATAAAATCTATGGTAGATAGCATACTCCAAGAAATTTAAGATTTTATATAAAATTAAAACCTAAAACATAAAAATAATACACAAATAATATGTGTGGATCCTTGTTTCTTTTCACTAATATCCATATAGTTAACAATCTATAATAATATAAATTTTATATATATATATATATATATATATATATATATATATATATATATAACAAATTACATTATTACTTTTAGTAATGAAATTTTATAAAATAATGATATTAGTAGACGTAATAATAGAATTAATATTAATATTGGTCGATGGGTTGGTAATCTATGGAGAAATGACCCATGAAGGCCTTTTAACCGTTGTCGTTTAGTCTCGAGATGACGCAACCATTGGATCAACGAGGAGCCACTGTTAGAGCTAGGAATCAGCCCTTATGACCCACCTCAGCTTTATATTTAACCAATCTTCGAACAAGGGCCCATAGTAGGGCCTCCCAAGATGAATGGACAGGTGGATTAGCCACAAACATCACTGTGGGCCCCATACTAGCAGTGCACGTGCACCAAAGTGCAGTGCACCTGAAGTACACCAGGCGCTCCAAAAGGGTCAGAATGCGTTGACCTGTGCTTCATTGAAAATGGGAGAGTTTTCTCTCTCTCCCTTTGTTTTTGCCTTCGACGGATGGGCGTGCGTTTGGGACGCCCGTGGCCCACCAAGATCACCCACCTGGATGATCCAGACCGTCCATCGTGTCCAGGGATTGGGCCCCACCAAAACCCAACTCATATCATGTGTTCAAGCATGTGTGTGGGCACAGTTTACGGCGCAAACGGGCCATACAAACACACCACATTCCAAAAATGAAAACTATCGCCTAATGCTGCCAGTATTGTGATCCGTGTGAGGGGGAAACCTTTAATCCCAGCCATCCAAATGAACGAAATCTCGGCCGTCCATTCAATTAGGGCTTTTTCAAGCAAAACCAGGGCCGGTTTTAGCTCCTGTCCATTGTTTTGGGAGGCAGTTTCTACCAGATTAAATCTGGGACACCCATTGACGATCTAACGGCCCTGAGAGAGCTTAGGACTC
Organism: Magnolia kwangsiensis; assembly: GCA_037074715.1. Classification (NCBI taxonomy): domain Eukaryota; kingdom Viridiplantae; phylum Streptophyta; class Magnoliopsida; order Magnoliales; family Magnoliaceae; genus Magnolia; species Magnolia kwangsiensis. The sequence goes on from CM073582.1 coordinate 3,058,819, forward strand.
GATTTAAGTCCAACGGATGGAGTTGCAATAGGTCCCTCTCCCACGCCCTATCACAACTCGAAAAAAAATGGCGGCAAACTTCAACTGTCGAACCCACTAGCCAATTCTCTCCCCAAGCTTCAAAACTCCTAATCCATAAGCTCCCTGGCAAGGGTACGTGTCACGCCTCAAACCCGAAAATCAGATTCAAAGGAATCCTGATCGTCGAACACGGTGCTGACAGCCTCCATAGTACCCCATTCTCGACCCCCCGCGTATATACGCCAAGTTCCGATCCTGAGATCCTACAAGTATCATTTTTCAACATACATTTGTCTCATAAGAAACATAACTACAAGTATACCGAAATCATTAAGGCAACATCATCATCACATATCCACTAATATAATCATTTGAATACAATGCTGAAAGGAAAATACATGTATCGTAATCAAAGCTCCAGAGGACAGCTGCACGCTCCAAGCTCAACGCTACTACAACCTAATGACACCTACATGCATCTATCGTGCATAAGCATACAAAAGCTTAAAAGGTAGTGAAAGTGTATGCACAAGATAAGTGTCAAGTATACCATAAAGTCCATAAATCATACATCATCGGAATAAGCGGAAATACTGTCAAGATTATGAATCATACGATATCAGAGTAAACAGAAATATACTAGTGAGTCCATAAGTGTAATCAGCCGTACAAAGGCTATGTGGTGCAAAACATAATAAGACAATAACAGATGCTAAGGATGCAATGTAATATGTAAATCTTGATGAGACAAGAATATCATCAACCTCATCCAGGCCATATAAGTGCAAAAACATAGTAACCTAAAATGCTAAGTACTGCAGATGTCATTTAATATGCAGTGCGAATAAAATGACCATGCTGGAGTGTGAAGTCGAGATGATAGTACGTAGTATCGCAGGTTACGGGGTTCACCACAAAGGACTTCTATCCAAACCAGTCTCATACCTAAATTTGGATAGTCCGACTCAATGTGGTAAACTCTAAATCTCAGGTTAGTCGCACGCCCAACCGAAATCCTGGCCATGTGAAGGTACACGTAACAAATTAATGGTTACGCACCATTAGCCCGAGTGGATAGTGAATAAATGAATGAATGGATATATAATTCCTGCTCAATAAGTCCACATATCAGTACGGTTGCTCTTTGAGAAAATCATCGGGGTCTATTACACTCCACACCGACTGTCTCTTCCCTAGCTGCACAGCTCGGTGAGTGGAAGAGACCTCACAATCTGCCTAGCTAGCAGTTTGCCAATACCCACTCGGCTCGTCGATAGCAGACCCATTTACGAACTAGTCATACTCAGCCTAGCTTATAGCCCCCTCACTCGGGTGGATAAGGTCACACCCCCTCCCAACTGACCACAACGCAGTGAGAGATGCGACCTACTGGTATTCAGCATTTGGGTGCTCATTTTTCACTCGGTCTAGACGTTGGGACACCTCCTGGCCTCGGAGATTATGAGATTTTCACCCAACGACATCCTAAGTGCCCACAATGCTAGAACTAAGTATTTTCGGTGTCCCATTTAGCCATCCATGATGTGCCTGTGGAGGCCACAACTCTGATGTCGCTACGGCGTATAATTATCAAGTCACATGTATGCGAGATGTATGAGTCACACTATCCAGTCATGCAGCAATCCTGCGTATACGGTGCAATAATGTAGGCACTCCGTCTCATAAGGAGTCCCGTAAATAGTCTGACCAATGTCGTATGCTATGATCAAACATTCCTCATATCAGGCATACATATGATGCGTATGAGCATGAATCATAGAGTTATACTAAGCATTTTATATGGTGATGAACTATCCTCACAATGAAGATAGGCTTTGATGGCCTACACACAAGTATGGGCCTATTAATGGGCCCTAGAGAGAGTTATAATGCAGACATTTAACCAAAATTATTCTTACAATGTGGACGTCAAACCAACATTGCTCCCAAGGCATGTCCCACCATAAATGTCATTATATAACCCATGGTGGAATCACACACTGCAATAGACCATGTATACATCCCATTGGGCCTCAACCCATGGGCCTCAAATACATCAAATGGGCCTCAACCCATGGGCCCTAATACATCATAATGGGCCTTAACCCATGGGCTCCAAATACAGTACAATGGGCCTCAACCTAAGGGTCCTTATACATTACAATGGGCCTCAACCCATGGGCCCTAATACATCACAATGGGCTCACATGGGCTCCAAATATAGCACAATGGGCCTCAACCCATGGGCCCTTATACATCACAATGAGCCTCAACCCATGGGCCCTAATATATTACAATGGGCCTTAGAATACATCATAATGGGCCCTCATACGGTAAGTGGGCTACATCACATGGGCCATATGTATATCAAATGGGCCACACCAATTGGGCCCTATGCATACCAAATGGGCCATACCCAAAGATAAGTGGTGATAGTGATTTTCACCATTAAAATTCCTAAGGCCCGCGATAACATTTATTTCCCATCCAATCTGATCATAAGGTCACACTGTCCTGAAAGGGGTTTTAATGGTGGACGTTCAAACCCACTGATTCTATAGTGTGGCCCACCCAATCCTAGATCTGTCTTAATTTTGATCTCAAGCCTTAAAATTTTCTGTCGAAATGGTTGGAGGATTAGAATGCAACACATGCATCATGGTGGGGCACATACCTCATGGTAGGGTCCACATGTGTGGCCCACCAGATGGAAGGACGATTGGATATAACACAGACATGGTGGGGCCTACTGGCCATCCAGCAAATGCCTAGACAGCATTGATAAAACACATACATGGTGGTTTCCACCGTCCACTGCCATGGATGGTGCGAATAAAACACATACATCATGGGTCCCACGTGGGGCCCACCATAACGTTTATTTGTCATCCAACCATTTGATAAGGTCACACGGACCTGGATGAACAGAAAAAACAAATTTAGTATTAATCCAAAACTCCTGTGACATTGAAAATGGCTCCAATGGCAGGCATTCCATCACACGATTTCCTATGACGTGGGCCACCTGAGCTTGGTATGTGGCTGAGTTTTGGGGGGCCCACTATTCCAAAGGGGACCCAACAAATGCACGGTGTGGATTTTTCTCACACATCACGGTGGGTCCCACGACTGGGACCCGTGCTCCCTGTTGTCCGTCTGCCTGAACGCCGCAGGCAGGCAGCAGCACCGTCTGCTGCATATATACTTTTTTTTATTTTCTAAGGTTTTTCATGCTTGGGGCCCGCATCGGAAGAATCCACCCACCCACTGGTTTCTACAGTCCATAACAAATCCATTAAGCTCAATATTAGATATGTTTCGGCGTGTAGAAAAATTTAAGTGAGTTTAAACGGTGAAAATCACTGTCTGTTAAGGTATAGCCCACCAGTTAGTCGGATGAGCTTCATTTTCGGTTCAACGCCTAAAATGAGTTGGGGAAAAGGATGGACAGCTTGGATTGAATCCATACGTTAATGTGGGGCCTATACAAGTGGCTCACCCAAATAGCCTTGAACCAAGGCTAATATTTGTGTTTTACATTCAACGTCCAACGTCCAAGGACACTGGACGGTTGTGCATTTCAAGTGGGCTGCCCACATGGGCCACCAAATGAGGGATGGGGTGGATACAACACTTATAAAGTGGGCCCCACCTAAAGATGACTTGGATAAAATACATGCCTTATGGTGGGGTCCATCCGGGTGGGCCATAAGGCCTCATCATCACATATAACAAGAAAAAAATGAAAGAGAGAGGGAGAGAGAGAGTGACATACGTGTGATGGACGGACCCCGATGATTGGCTACTCGCCCTGCTGCCAGCTAATGGCTGGTGTTCGGTACTATGTGGACCCCACCATGACGTATGTGTTTCATCCATGCCTTCCATATATTTTTCTAGATCATTTTCGAGTAAGTGACCAAAACTGAGGTATATGTCAATCTCAAAAGGACCACATTACATGAAACAGTGTTGAATGAACATCCACCATTAAAAAAATTTTAGGGACCTTAAAAGTTTCGGATCAAGCTGATCCTTGTTTATTCCCTTCGTCTAGGCCTGTATGACCTAATAAACGGATTGGATGTCAAATAAACAGTGCAATGGGCGTAAGGAGGATTTTAATGGTGGATATTCAATCACTATTGTTTTCCTGTGGTGTGGTCCACTTGAGATTTATATACCTCTCATTTTTGGGATCAAGCCATAAATTGATCTGTAAAAATGAATAAACGGCATGGATGAGCACATACATCATGGTGGGGCCCACAGAGCACCAACCACTAGCCACCAGGCTAGAGGCAGGGGGAGTGGCCAATCCGTGGCCAATCCGTTTCCGTCAGCCCCAGCATGATGTACGTGTTGTATCCATACCATCCATCCATATGGAGGAGAGCAAATCCAAAGTTCAAGTGGAGCCCACTACAGAAAACAGTGGGAATAGTGACCCACCGTTGAAATTTTATAGGCCCACCATGATATTTATTTGAGATCCAACCTGTTTACAAGTCAACACATAAATAGAATGAGGGAAAACACAATTTTCAGCCGTGTCAAAAGCTTATGTGGCCTGAAGAAGTTTTTAACGGTAGGCGTTCAATCCCCACCGTTTTCCACGGTGGCTCTACTTAAGCTTTGGATCTTACTCATTCTTTTACCCATGCCCTGGAGTGATCTCTCCAAATGGATGGACGATGTGGATACAACACATACATCACGGTGGGCCCCACATAATGCGGTGATGTCACTTCATAATGTTGTCTATTTGAACATTTGCTCTGCCTTAGTTTTCGGCTCGTACCATAAAATCACATGAGAAATGGGATGGGCAATGTTGTTAAACAAATACATCACAATGGCCCTGTACAAATTTTCCAGTTCTTCGCAGGCAATCAGCTTCGGACTTGCATTAAGCAGTGACCCCGAATATGATGTAGTTCATATTATTTAAAGAGATATCTCAAAAATAGGAATATACAAAGCTCATGTGGTCCACTTAAATGAAACAATGGACATTAAATGCTCACAGTTGAAATTTTCTTACGAGCCATAGAAGTTTTAGTTCAAGCTGATTTTATTTCTTTTATAGCCTTCGTCTAGGTCTACGTAGCGTTGTGAACATTTTGAATGGAAAATAAATATAGTGGTGGGCTCAAGGAAGGTTTCAGTGGTGGGTGTTAAGTTGCTACTACTTCCTGTAGTGCGTTCATTTGAGCTTTTGATCTTTGGATCTACCGCATTTTTGGAGTAAGGCACTAATGTGAGCTTGTAAAAATGAATGAATGGTGTGAATAAAATACAACTTTGCGAGGTGGACATAGCTTTTCTGGTCCCAATTAGTATTGAGCTTGGTATCGCTCGGTACCTCCTGGTCCACAAAAATGGCAAATCCAAATCCATTTAACTCTTTTCTTTAAGTAGCTGAATTTTCATTGCGGTCAAACATATGAATGGACGTGATTTTTAAATGGTTAGAGATTTTTCAATTTTAATTTATTTTTTTAATTATAATATATGTAAATTGTGGTAAATAAGTAATTATGCCAAAATGCTTGCTGCTTGGTTTAAAGTTAGGATTTTACTTCAAAAATTAGACAAAACTCAACCTCATAATAGGTGAGTCTCACATGATGTATGTGATATATTCATGCCATCCCTTCATTCTTTCAAATCATTTTAGAGCATGCACCAAAAGATGAGGTAGAACCAAAGCTTAAGTGGACTACACTACAAAAAATAGTAGGGATTAGACACCTACCATTGAAATTGTAACTTTTTAAAATTTTACCAACTTGCATTTCAAATATTCTTAAGAAACTTTCGTTAGAATTATTTTATTTTATCACTCAGTGATCTTTAATACTTAATACTAGCCTATACGTAGTTGTTATCAGTAAACAACCACACAAATTTAATTAATTAACGATAGGTAGCTAACAAATATGGTTGATCACTAAAATTTTGAGCCTAACCCTGTGATGTATTAGTCGAGGGCCAAAATTTAGGTGACCCACCACTAATTAATCAGAATCACTGTAGTTTAATGAAGATCCACCTAAAATCAAGACAACTAATGGAATAAGTCTTGATTCTCCAACACACAAACTAAATTGACCTAGCCATTCTTTTTGCTTAAAATTAATGATTTAGGATGACTAGGAACGAATCATCGTTTTCGTTAATTGCGAATAGGCCATGTTATGAATTTAGCAAATCTAAACCTTACCTATCTCATCAGAGAAATTTCACTACTTAATCTATTTCAGATATGCTTGAATGAACCAAACAATCTCTAAGTCACTTGTTAGTGAGTTGCTAAACTCAAAATTATAGAAACACGTTCATTTTAGTGGGTTTGTCATAAATCACGGAAAGAACAACCGATACTGTGCGCTGAATTGTTCAACTTAGGGACGTAGGGTGAGCACATAAAATGTTCGAATACCCTTAGGATATGTCAAGAACTTAAGCTGATTGTACCCATACGATCTTTGCTGAACTTCTGCCTTTTAGATAGTTAGATCACAATCAAATTTACGACACTAATTAAATTTGATATCCTACACATATCCGTATAATTGCGACTCCGATCGATGATAGGTAGACGTCGAACTAACTTTTGATCATAGCTGTAGTTCTGTAACATCCCAGATTTTTCACTGTTTTGGATTTCCAAAAATCCTTAAATTTGTTTTAATTAATTAACTTATAACGTCACTTAATAACCATTAACACTCAATGTTAGTTTATACAGGGGTGGTACCAGTAAAGAACCGCACAAATCCGATCAATTAACCATAGGAAGCCAACGAATCTGCCCGATCACTCAAACATCGAGTTTAGCCTTATGATTTACTCACGTAGGATCCAAATCTAACTGACCCATCGCTAATAAATCAAGACCATCATAACTAAATTAAAGATCCAACCAAAGCCGAGTCAGACGAGGCCCGGATCTTGGCTAATAGACCAAATGAACCCCGATACTCTTTTAGCCTAAAACCAACGGGTTAAAATAATCATGACTAAATCTCCACTTTCAATAGTTATAAATAGGCCACACTATGAATACAGTTAATCCAAACCCTAATCATCGCTCATGAGAAATCTCACTATCTAATTCATATCAGAAATGTCTCGATTTTCCAAACAAGCTCTAGACCGCTCGTCAGTGGGCCACTAGTTACAAAATTATAGAGTAATGTCTGTCCCACTGGGCTTGTGGTCTATCGCGAACCATGGACTCATTGGACATCCAGAAATTAATTATCCACACCGTTCCTACAGCACCGGTCAACCCACACAAGACCATATTGGAAATCTGGCATGTGTTAATGAAATTGAGATATAAGACTTTTCAGCCGTCGAATTTCTTTAAAATTTATGATGAAGGTCTAATGTAGTCTCCTACACCCGTCCAAAAAATCTGAAACCCGATCATGGCACGGTAACCGTTGATCACAAATCGGACCCGTACGATCAAACCAAATATCCGATCGTCCCCAAAATTTACATGGCCCTTCATCGGGCCATGGTCCACCTATCTTATAAGTTTCATAACTAGAGGACCATCAGAACCTCTCCAATCACTGAAATAGACCCCACAGGGCCATCTAAGGATCGAGACCATATAGTCAAACCTCATATTCATTAATCCGTTTGATCCCAAACTTTGCATGGACCCTTTTTGGGCCATGAGACACCTATACACCCAATTTGGTGGCCAAAGGAGTGTTAGGGCCACCCCAACACCAATAGATAGTCCTAGTGGGCTATTTTGAGAATTTGAGCAAACTTGGGGCCAAAGGGCCCAACTCTAGAGAATAAACCCTAGCCCTTATCTCTTATCTCCCACCATTCTCCAACAACAACAAACCTCTCTCTCCCTCATATCAAGCTCCCTCCTTCATACTTCGTCCGTTCTCCAACCACCCATCTCTAGCTCTCTCACAACTCCCCCTTTTGCCACAACCACCAAGGAAGAAAGAGAGAGTGTAGAAGAGATCCAAGGTGGACCCTAAATCGTGGTGGGGCCGAGGAAATCAACCCTTCCAACTCCCTATCTCTTTCTCCAAAGGAAAATCCCCACCTCAACCACAACGATCGTCTGTGGGTCGTCTAGGTAAGATCATTCACCTTCTTCTTGAGAATCCAAGTATTAAGAAGGTTTGGCTTGGATTTCTCACATGCAAGCGCTTGTTGTAGGGATTCCGGCCGGCCAACCCTCAAAACCCTCATTTCTAGGTCGTCCATCAAGCCTCCAACGATCCGAAGGTGCGGACTATTATCCTTAGGTGACCTAGCACCAATTATAGTAGGAGTTTAATAATTTTGTTTGTTGAGTTGTTGTATTAAGGAAATTAGGGAAAACTAGGAATAGTGTGTTGTTGGAATTGCATGGTTTTGCATAATTAATTTACATTTGATGTTAATTTTGTCTCTCACATGATTTAGCATAGGAATGACTACATGCTCATGTTTGTTTGATTGGTTTTGCTCATATGTGTTGCTTTATAGTGCTTATGAATCTTGACTCTTGTGTGTTTGATTTCTTGAGGTGTTGGAAGTACTCAACTTCCTCACTAACCCACACACTCACACGCATCATGTTCATAATAATGAAGTATGCTTGCTATAAATATTTGGATCGTAGGTTACGATGTATGTGAACATGACATTTTTCTACTTGTTGATAATCATGATGGTTGGCATGTTATGAATCAACATTGAACCCTCGGGTTGGTCGGGAACATGAAGAGAGGCGCTAGTCCCGTCGGTAGGATTATGCTAGGGCTAGACCCATGGATTTGGGGGGGTGTGTTCGGGTGGCTGTAGTTCGACTACATGGGTCCTTTGTGCCCATGTCACTCGTCTCACGCTCACCTGACTCATGCAGTCTAGTCTATTGTCTGACTAACCCTGTTTGTTAACCATGGTTGCTCACACATGCATGGAACCTGAACCACCCTACAACCATTCTACCTCATCAACAATCCACTTGTAAATTGGTCCGCAGCCTCGTGAGTCGGGCATAGTGGAATGAGACACTGTGTCTGAGCTGTCGGACTACGCCGGGGTGCCGCGCCTCCATGTAGTGACCGCGAGCGATCCCTTTCTCTCGGCACTCCTCATGTGCTTGAAGTCGGGGATGAGGAACCCGACGGGATCACGGACCGTGAGGTCTCGGCATCACACATTGAGAGGGCATTGATATGTGGGGTGCATTAGATTTCCCAACCTACTGGATGAATGGACTTAATTAATAACTCGGCTAACACGATCGCATTGTATCGCATTAGTTAGGGTGGCGACTCGGAAGTCGAGGTCGCTTTGAGGGAGTGCTGACATACGCGATCGTTAGATGGAGTCGCTCGAGGGAGCGTTGTGGCTAGGGCATGCATTATATCATTCCGCATGTGTGCATTTTGATAAGAGTTGCTAGGTGTTGATGATTGGCTGTGTTTCATTAAAATCATATTATAATTGATGCCTGATAAAACTTAAGACTAATTGCACCCACTAAGTTGATCACTCACTCCCAATCTGGGATGGTGTTTTAAAACACTAACCAGACCCTCTCATAGATGCAGGTGATGTGGAGCAGGGGGGCATGGTGATGCTGCTCTCGACGAGGAAGAGTTGTCATACTTCCAGATGATGGTGGTTCTCCGCCAGTTTGATAGGCGGGATTGGATCGCTGAGCAGTGGGCTCGGCTCTAATCTTTTGGACATCTTATTTTTTGTGATTTTATCGGGTGTCACTGTGTGCGACCCTTCTATTCTTTTGAACATGTATATGTATATATATATATATATATATATATATATATATATATATATATATATATATATATATATATATATATATATATATATATATATATATATATATATTTGAGTTGCTTTCATTTTAGTGGATTATGTGGTTATGTGTCATGTTCCTGGAAATTTCAAGTTGCACAACGAGTGTATATATGACCCCCAATTTCTAGGGCTACTCAGACGAGTAGCAACACCACCTTACTGACAACTAGTAGTTTGCTTTAGGTTGTTTAGGTCTAATCCCATGTTCTGAAATAGTCAGGACTTTTTCTTAAGTAGGTTGCATTTTCTTTTTGTCTACCGTGTTTAATGATATTTGTAATCCATGCTGTAACTTGTAACTGGCCATGCTCATGACATTTTGAAATTAAGGTGAATGTATGGGTGGCCTTGCAAATTTCTTGTCATCGTGAGAATGCATGTATGTATAGTTGCTTCTATCTACGAATAGAATGTATATGGATCGTGTATATATACGTATGACCTTAGTATGAGTAATGTTCTAGTACCTAATCCATCCAAGGGCGTTACTCTCATTTCCCTTACTATTTAGGACTATCTAGAGTCTATAAAACCTATCTCTACTACTCCCACTACCCTCCACCATCCCTCCTAAACCCTAGAGAAAACTCTCCCTCTCCCAATCTCTAAACTCACCATCTTTTTCTTCACTCTAACCCATCTCAATTCTCATTTCTCAAGCCCTTTTTCCAAACTTTTCTCGATATCATTTCTTCAACTCATTTCTAATCACTTCTCAACTTCCATCCCTCAAATCCATTTTCTTAAACTCATCTCCAAATTCATCTCACTTAACATCTCCAGACCTATCTTCTCTTCCTTCATGAACCTGCCACCAAATCCATTCACAACACCATCTCAAACCCATTCACCAGACCCATTCTCATCATCTTCCCCTTCAATAAAACCCATTCAAAACTACCCACTCATTCACTCCATAAGCTCATTCACAAAACCCAACGATTTGTATTAAAAAAAATAATTTTATATACTTTAGCATAGATTAATCATTAGATTGTTGTAATTGAAATTTTTTATATAAGGTTTGATAATAATCAAGATGCAACAATTTACTATCCGTTTTTAACTTCATTTTAGCTCAATTATTAATCTTTCCCATTCCCCTCCTTTCATAAGCCAATTGGAGCTGTTGTTACCACACAAACACAAACCTTAATTTCTTTCCATTCTCCAAAACTTTCCAGATAAAGAAAGCCGCTAAGGATGTTATATAGCTGTAAGACCCGTATCCCAATTCGTACTGTTCCGTCACTTCCTGCGATCCTTTTCGTCAAATTTTGGCAGTCCGTGACCTGTAGTTAACGTTATGCACGATCGTAAGTCGTATCCTATACATTTGAGTCGGCTTAATCCAAGGCTTGTATCATTGCGACAGCACCATCGCCGCGGTTCCAACGCCGCGACTCACGCACCGATCCAATACTCTGACTAAGAGATATGGGTCGGCGTTTATTTCGAGAAAACGCCGCGCGTTTGCAATCCCAAGAGAATCTCTACAATGTGTCCCATCAATCACATCAATTAATCACCCATCAATCACTTTATGTCAAGTACACATCACCTTTCACCCCATTCCCAAGTAACCCCTAAAGTCAACTCTTTCTCACCCTCTCTCTTACACCACCCATACTTGTCAAGTACCACATCACTCACATCCATCACTCACATCTCTCCTTACATCTCACCTCTCTCTCATTTCTCATCACAATTCCAAGCAAGCAAGAGCCTCCCACGTCCAAGGCTTCCCATGCATTTTGGAGGCCCACTTCCCATCTGCAAATCCCATCATCCTAGCCATCCATTTCCCATCTCCACCACAAAGTGAAGCTCTAGGAGACCGGCATCCTGACGGACCAAGAAGATCAAGTGGTGGGTGCTTCTATAAGGTAGTTTACTTATTTTTATGATAGGCTAAGTGAGGCTCACCGATCAATGGTGTGGATCTCACTTGGGACCCTAAGATGTGGCCGATGGCCCATCTTGATCATCGAAATCATTCCATGATGGGGGCCAATCTCCATGAATCCCATCATGATGTTTACTTTCTTAGTTGAATGAGGTCATCTAGACCTTTCATTTTTGGTGGAGAGGGGATCTCCATCGTTGATTCTTGATTTGGCGGGCCCACATGCAATGGGACCCGTTTGATGTATGATTGGATGTATGGAAGGGAGGGCTCATAGTGGCGGAGCCCTCCATGCACGTGTGTCACTCAATCTCTCTCCCTTCTCCTTTTGTTATGTTTTTGTGTGATGATATGGCCCCATGGCCCACTTGGATGGACCCCACAATGGAGTATGTACTGGAATCCAAACCATCTAAGGGTGGGGCCACTTTACATATGTATTGTGACCACACCACCTCACATGTGGTGGCCCACCTATGAAGGGCCCACCTTAAAGGCTTTGCACGCCCAAGCAAAAAAAAAGAAAGAGAGAGAGTCCAGGGACTCTCTGGACGTTTAAAGAAAAACAACCATTTTAACCTTTTCAAGGCATTGGAGGTGGGCCACTTGTATAGGACCCACCTTGATGTTTGTATTCAATCCAAGCCGTCCATCCTCTTTCCCGACTCATTTTAGGCGTTGAGCCAAAAAATGAGGAGGATCCGATTATCTAGTGGGCCATGGTTTTAAAAACATTACCATCACCATTGAAACCTTTCCAGATTCTCTTTACACACCGAAAAAGGGTCGATATTGGTCTTGATATGTTTGTTACGGGCCGTGGAATCCAATGGCTGGGACGGATTCTTCTGTTGCGGGCCCCATACATGAAAAACCGCAGGATTTCGTGATTTCTAAAAAAAAATAAAAAATAAAAAAATCAAAGAGGCAGCAGCTGCGCAGGTATTGTGTCAGCGGGCGGACGGGCGGACGGTGGGCAGGGACCCATGGCCCTGCACGTGGGCCCCACCTTGATGCTTAATTGCCATCTGAGCCGTTCACAGGGTGGGCCACTCTCTGAAGTGGCCCCACCCCAAAAATGAGCTTGATCTGATGCTCAGGTGGCCCACACTGTGAGAAACAGTGAGATTGGACGTCTACCACTGAAATCCTTTTTAGGCCCCACAGAAGTTCTGGATCAAGCTAAAATTTATTTTCACCCTTCATTCAGGTCTGCGTGACCTAATGAATGGGTTGGATGGCATGTAAACAATATGGTGGGCCCCACATGGGACCCACAGTGATGTATGTGCCTAAAATTCACTGTCCGTACGGACGGTGGAGCCCACTGTCATGTATGCGTGTGTGTGTGTGTATGCGTGTGTGAGTGCACGTGGTGTGTGTGCGTGTGTGTATGTGTAGATATATATATATATATATATATATAATGTATATAAATTATATATTATATTAAACATAATATGTTTATGATGGTGGGCCTTCATGTGACCCCCCACCATGATGCATGTGTTGCGTCTCACTGTCTATCCATTTTGAAAACTCATCTCTTGAGCTAAAAATGAGCCAGATCTATGGTTCAAATGGGCCCACTTTGGTATGTATATAGGGTCCATGTTGATCCATTTATCGCCATTCATTTAGGCCCACCTTTGTGCACATCTAAGACCATGGGTTTAAGCCCATTTGGCATATGTAATGCCCATGGGTTTGGGCCCATTTGACAGATGCAATGCCCATGGGATCCGGCCCATTTATTCTATATAAGGCCCACGGAATTCATGTCCATTTGATACATATTAAAGCCCATGGGATCAAGCCCATTTGATGTGCATGAGGCACAAATGGAGTAGCCCATTTGATATATTTAAAGCTCTTGTGTGTAGGCCCATCTGATATATTTAAGGCTTAAGTTGTGAGGCCCACTTTGATGTATTTCAAGGTCCATGGATCATGGACCATTGCAATGTACATAAGGCTCATTGGTGAGGCCCATTAACGCAGCCCATTTGATGTATCTAAGGCCCATGGGTCGAGGCCCAATGGGATGACCTTAGGGTCCATTGCAATGTGTGACTTCCCATGTTCATGTAATGATATTTATGGTGGGCCGTGCCTAGGGAACAATGTTGGTTTGACGTCCATATTGTATGTACAATGTTGGTTAAACGTCCGCATTGTAACTCCCCTTAGGGCCCATTGATAGGCCCATGCTTGTTGCTATCCATCACCTTATAACATGCTTAGTATAATCTCATGACTCATGCCCATACGCATCATATGTATGCTTGATTTGAGTAGCGACTGATCATAGCATATGCCATTGGGCAGACCACTTATGGGACCCATTATGAGACGGAGTGCCCTACATGATCGCGCAGTACGCGCTGAATTTCTTCATGATTTGACGTGTGATTCATGCATCTCGCATACGTGTGACTTGATCACTGCACGCCCTAGCGACATCAGGGCTGTGGCTCCACAGGTACATCGTGGATGGCCGTATCGGATACGTAAAATACTTGTTCTAGCACTGTGGGAACTTAAGATGTCATTGGGCGAGAGTCTCAGAACTTTTTTGGTACTAGGAGATGCTCCAACGTCTAGACCGAGTGGATACACGAGCGCCCGAGTGCCGAATACCAGTAGGCCGCGTCTCCCACAGTGTCGTGGTCGGTTGGAAGGGGGTGTGACCTTATCCGCCTGAGAGAGGGGGCTATAAGCTAGGCTGAGTTTGACCAGCTCGCAAATGAGTCCGCTATCGATGAGCCGGGTAGGTATTGGCAGACTACTGGTCAGGCGGATAGTGAGGTCCATTCCGCTTTCTTGATTGTGCAGCTAGAGAGGTGGCAGTCACTGTGAAGTATATTAGACTCCAGTGATATCCAGAGAGGAACTGTACTGATATATGTACTTGATGAGTACCGACTTTCTTGGAGTGCATTTCGCATATGACATTCGGCTATGTAGGCCTTGCATTGCATTGGTGTGGCCGATGGCATTCATATCTCGCATCATGCCTTGCATTACATAGCCTTGGTATGGTTGATTTTATTCATGAGCTTATCGCATACTTCCTCATTACCTGATGTTGTACACTCGGCGTTTGCCTTTCGCACACACTTACACCACCCTCTAAGCTTTTGTAAGCTTATGCACGATAGTTGAGTGCAGGTAGCGTTGGACAGCAGCAGCGCTGAGGCAGGAGCACGTACCAGGACCCTTTTGGAGTTTCTTTTGATCACCTTATATTTCTCTTTCCTCATTGTACTTAAAGTTCTTGATATAGTGGATATGTGGTGATACTGTTTTGTGACTTGGTTATGCATGTGGTTATGCTCTATTACAAAAAAAAAATTATTATGAAAATCCTCCTTGTAGGATTTCAGGATCGGAATCTGGCATTTGATTGTCAGGAGCCGAGAATGGAACACTACGGAGGCTGTTGGCACCGAATTCGACAATCTGGATTCATGTGAATCCGATTTTTGGGTTTGGGGCGTGACATAGCCCACCTAATCAATGGAATTAAATTGCTTGTAGGATCCAACACACCGACCTGGATGGTGTGATCTGACCCTTCAATAGCTTGAGTTAGGTATTCCATCTGATAAGTTGCCCTTATTGTCTTGTTGGAGCTGTAGTAGAAGTTGAGTCTAGATTGACTCCATTAACTCTCTCTAAATCACCCTCATCATTTCTTGAGCCTTGATTTGCTGTAGGAAAGGAGAGGAGGCACCGAGGCACCCCCGTCTCCGTCAAACCCAAAAGAATAATATCTTAACTTTGCGGAAATTAGTAATTGTTTTAAGTTAGTTAGAACTATTACCATTTATTGAAGATAGTTAAAACTCCTGCTTGATTTATCTTTTTTTTTTTCTTGATATTTAGAGTATCTAGTAATACATGTAAATCCATACTGTAGGATGTAACTGGTCATACTAATGACATTTTGAATTCAATATGAATGTATGGATTGTTTGAGAATTTTCTTGTCGTCCTGTGAATGCTTCTATGAGTAATTGCCTTACTGCGTCCATATTAGCGTTATTAGCACTCTAAACCACCAAAATACCTTAAAACTTTTGATTCTTCCTTCCCTGTTAAAATTTATGAAACAAAAGTGTAATTTGCCCATAACTCACTAACCATAGGATCAAAATGGTAATGTCGACAGGAACCTTAGGCTCCTAGAAACATTTCTACGATAGTCGTTTGATCATAGGCACTGTAGGAGGCTCACCACCCACTAAAATATTATCAATGAGAAAACTTGAACTTTTAAATAATTTTGATATCTTCCAAATGTTAGGAATAATTAGACTACGGAATTACGGAACCATACATTTACGAAGCATTCACGGCTTGAACCAATTTTTAATCCTGGATGACTATCAAAGAATTCACTACTTTGACCGAGCAGAAGAACAGGATCCATCAGGATTAAGAAGGGATACAACGAGTTGTCTGCCCTGGTTAGGCGGACAATCGACGTATCGGATTTGAGCCTACCAGAACCATTTTTTTCATATTAGCCTCATCATAAAGTGCATAATAGACCTTAGGTAAACTTTATTGTCAAATACATAGTACGATGATAACGATTTTGACATTCGCCTTCATACATCAAATGTGAGAACTTTTAAGGGGGGTAGAATATAATAAGCAAGGCTAGCTTGGTTAGTATGCACCCTACCACGCATATAAACCTAAAATTAATAAAACTTAGGCAAGCAATATGATAATAATCTTTATCTATTACCTTTAAGCAATTTCGGGGATGAAATTATTTTTAAGGGGGGTAGATTGTAACATCCCAGATTTTTCACTGTTTTGAATTTCTAAAAAATTCTTAAATTTATTTTAATTAATTAACTTATAACGTCACTTAATAACCATTAGCACTCAATGTTAGTTTATACAGGGGTGGTACCAGTAAAGAACTGCACAAATCTGATCAATCAACAGTAGGAAGCCAACGAATCTGCCCGATCACTCAAACATCGAGTTTAGCCTTATGATTTACTCACGTAGGATCCAAATCTAACCGACCCATCGCTAATAAATCAAGACCATCATAATTAAATTAAAGATCCAATTAAAGACGAGTCAAACGAGGCCCGGATCTTGGCTAATAGACCAAATGAACCCCGTTACTCTTTTAATGTAAAACCAACGGCTTAAAGTAATCATGACTAAATCTCTACTTTCACTAGTTATAAATAGGTCACATTATGAACACAGTTAATTCAAACCCTAATCATCGCCCATGAGAAATCTCACTACCTAATTCATACCAGAAATGTCTCGATTTTCTAAACAAGCTTTAGACCGCTCGTTGGTGGGCCACTAGTTACAAAATTATAGAGTAATGTCTGTCTGTAACATCCCGAAAATCGGGGGGTCGAGCAAAAACCCAACTCTCGAGTTTCAAAATGTTATTTATGCAACATAGATATGTATGATTGAATGTTGTCTGTGATAATGTATTAAACATGAGTGAGATTAAGCCAGAACAGCATATCATACTCCAGAGACAGTTAAATTTGCAAGCGGAAGACTGTAATAGTATGTATAACATATATAAACTGTTGTATGTCTCCAGAGTGTGAATATATTACCAGGTTATACACATACATGTATACTTCAAAAGTAAACAAAATGAATATACATGAGGACGCTAAAAATATAAAATGACAAGTGTCAATGTATCTAATCAATCTCCCTGTAATCCCGTCAATCAGATCACGCATAAAGGAGAGATCCTCCTCATCATCAAATCCAGCTCCGCCTCGCAGGCCGCGCCATCATCTGCAATCACAATAGGGACTGGTGGGTGTCCGGAAACACCATCCCGTAACGTGAGAGTGAGTGATCAACTCAGTGGGATAAGAGAGCAAAGATTAACATGTTATCAAATCAATCATGAGATAATAGTAAAGCAGTAAATCAAACAATCCTAATACTGTTGTTAATGCAATATGACATGACATGATGTATGCCCTCACCGACGATCTCCCTCATACGGCAACATCTTACGACCGCGGCATGCCACACTCCCTAGAGTGCTCCACATCTTCCAGGCACATGCAATGTTATGGTGATATGATTTCCAAGTTGTTATTAGTCCATTCAAACAGCAGGATTGGGAAACTAAGGTACCTCCCTTGTATCAATCCCAACACAGATCCTGTCTAGGGTCGTCACTCCTAGTAATCTCATACGATGTATATTTCGTAGGTCACTGAAAGGGCTGCCAGGGCTGTTGCTCGCACTCGTTGCACCGCTCCCCCATCACCTTATCAATACAGGCCTACCGTACTCTACTGCAACGGAAGGGTCGTCGCCTCCCGTGGACTCAGAATACGCTCGCGGTCACTACAAAGGACTCGTCGCCTGATCAGTGTAGGCTGACAGCTAGAATATAGTGTCCCATACCACCATAATCTGCTCACGAGTCTAGGTGCTCACTGGTCACTACGGGGAGGTTTGTGGCCCCAGCGTAGGCCGACAGCTTGACCACGGTGTCCCATACCATCATGCCCGGCTCATGAGTCTTCGTGGATCAAGGTACCATGGTTAACAGGATTTTCAATGGTAAGTTCAGTACCCTAGGTTCAAGCAGTTATGACTCATACAAGGTGAACATACATCGGCCAGTCGGGTTACTTGACAGGCTCGACTAGCGCGATCGCATCTCAAGTCGAACGACATGAAGTGCGTAAAACACTTCGCGTGGCCTAACCACTGCCGCCAACTCCAAACACGAATCGCGTTCATCGACGCGTCGTTCGTGGCTATGACCAGTCAGCCACGAATTCGCTCGGTTACCGACTGCCTGGACTAAGACTAGTCCCAAGCACTTATGGAATCACATCAGCAATATATGTAAAAGTATTGGAATTGAAATACAATCATGTGAGCATGTTAACACATGTTATAACATTCAACTCAAGCAAATCTTCAAGCACATATATTCCATGCATGTAATGAAATCATGCATTAAGTCAACATGTAGGAAACCATTTAGGTCAGCATATTATTTGAGAAATCAATCTCAAACCATCTCATAACATCATTTAATTCAATACATACTAATACAAACATTTATACAAACACATACACTACACACTTAAGTCTACATATAGTATATCGACCCAAAGTGCGCAATTAGGCGGATCTCTTCGCCAAACTAATCATGCACGCATTCCTAACTTCCTAATGCGACAACAAACCATGTCAATCACGTCAGCAAAATATGAATGTAGACTGTACTTCCTACAAATGACTATAATGCCCTAAATCTCATATTCTTCGTTAATTTACGAAACAGGAAACGGAGAGCATGTTGTACATGTCAAACGGCGATGCCGTCGATAATCTACTATTAAACGACATTGAAAGCGTTGTAAACCGAAAATCAAAGCGTCTAAAATCCTCACCTAGTCTCTTACGGATGCGGGATTTTGAACGGAGCGTGTACGCTTCGTCTACGGCAGTAGGAGATCCTATTTTACAAGTTACGTTAGCTGACACGCTATGAATCTAAATAAACCCTAAATCAGCAAGTTCTAGGGTTGTTTTATACCTGAAAGAATGGAGAAATCACCAGCCAGGTGATTGGAAAGAGTTGCTGAAGCACCAGCAGTCGGTGGCTCGGAGACGGGAAAAATTCCTTCCACTCTCTCTCTCAAACTCTCTCTCCTTTTCCTAGGGTTTGCAATTTTCGGATGGGAGAGAGAAATGAGGGTTTCAACCCCTTTTATAAGCTTAAAAATGTCGAAAACAGGCTCCGGAACGAAGTTTACTTGGTGCCTATCCATTTCGGGACTGTTTCGATCCAAAAGATGCTTTCTGGTGGTCTCCTGGTCGATTGCGATCGGACTTAAGCTCATGCGTACCAGATGTAGCACATATCAAGTTTTCAGTCTGGCAGGGTTCGCAGATCGCACGTGGCGGACCAGTTTCAGTTCAGCGGTCACCGCACGTAGATCAGGGCTGAAAGTCTCATGATAATAAATAGAAATTTTTCCTAATCCGAGGGTGTAATCTGGATGAATTGTGATGGTCAGAACGCTCAATACTGATGCGTCAAGTTGTGTACCAGATTTGAATTTCAAAATTACAACTCTACCCTATTCTCACTCTCTTCACTCTAGGCTCAATGAAATAGCCTCAGAATGTCAGTTGGACTTGATTTTCGAAACGATTGCCAAGCCCAACTAAGTGGTCATAACGGTCTAAGATGATAGGTATCGGACTTTCGACGCGCTGTCTAGATCCAATACAAAGTTTCAAAGAGGTCCCGAGAACAAACCGGTTTAGAGTTTGATCCGAGGCTTTAGAGCATTATAGCACCATTAGTTCCACTTGCTTTGGGCCTTGTAGAACGTATTTAAAGTGATCAGGGACCATTTCTCAGCTATTCTAACATCGCACTAGCTAACTTACACTTATTTTCTAAAGGAATTAATCCTAAGTGATTTCTTTGGCTATGGAATTGGGTTCTAAGCGATTTTTTAGGCGTTTTAATTGACCCATAGCCTAAGGACGTTTAATCCCAGGTTGGCCAAAATTCGGGGTGTTACACTGTCTCAATAGGCTTGTTGTCTATCGCGGACCATGGACTCAGTGGACATCCAGAAATAAATTATCCACACCGTTCCTACAGCATCGGTCAACCCACACAAGGCCATATTGGAAATCTGGCATGTGTCAATGAAATTGAGATATAAGACTTTTCAGCCGTCGAATTTCTTTAAAATTTATGGTGAAGGTCTAATGTAGTGTCCTACACCCGTCCACAAAATCTGGAACCCGATCATGGCACAGTAACCATTGATCGCAAATCAGACCCGTACGATCAAACCAAATATCCGATTGTCCCCAAAATTTGCATGGCCCTTCATCGGACCATGGTCCACCTATCCCATAAGTTTCATGGCCAGAGGACCATCAAAACCTCTACAATCATTGGAATAGACGCTACAGGGCCATCTAAGGATCGGGACCATATGGTCAAACCTCATATTCATTAATCCGTTTGATCCCAAACTTTGCAAGGACCCTTTTTGGGCCATGAGACACCTATACACCCAATTTGGTGGCCAAAGGAGTGTTAGGGCCACCCCAACACCAATAGATAGTCCTAGTGGGCTATTTTGGGAATTTGGGAAAAGTTGGGGCCAAAGGGCCCAATTCTAGAGAATAAACCCTAGCCCTTGTCTCTTATCTCCCACCATTCTCCAACAACAATAAACCCCTCTCTCCCTCATATCTTTCTTCATTCTCCAACAACAATTCCCCTCATAACTTCCTACCATCTCCAACAATCAAGCTCCCTCCTTCATACTTCCTCCGTTCTCCAACCACCCATCTCTAACTCTCTCACAACTATCCCTTTTCCCACAACCACCAAGGAAGAAAGAGAGAGTGTAGAAGAGATCCAAGGTGGACCCTAGATCGTGGTGGGGCCGAGGTAATCAACCCTTCCAACTCCCTACCCCTTTCTCCAAAGGAAAATCCCCACCTTAATCACAACGATCGTCTGTGGGTCGTCTAGGTAAGATCATTCACCTTTCTCCTTGAGAATGCATGTATTAAGAAGGTTTGACTTGGATTTCTCACATGCAAGCGCTTGTTGTAGGGATTCCGGCCAGCCAACCCTCAAAACCCTCATTTCTAGGTCGTCCATCAAGCCTCCAACGATCCAAATGTGCGGACTATTATCCTTAGGTGGCCTAGCACTAATTATAGTAGGAGTTTAATAATTTTGTTTGTTGAGTTGTTGTATTGAGAAAATTAGAGAAAATTAGGAATAGTGTGTTGTTGGAATTACATGGTTTTGCATGATTAATTTATATTTGATGTTAATTTTGTCTCTCACATGATTTAGCATAAGAATGACTACATGCTCATGTTTCTTTGATTGGTTTTGCTCATATGTGTTACTTCATAGTACTTATGAATCTTGACTCTTGTGTGTTTGATTTCTTGAGGTGTTGGAAGTACTCAACTTCCTCACTAACCCACACACTCACACGCACCATGTTCATAATAATGAAGTATGCTTGCTAGGAATATTTGGATCGTAGGTTACGATGTATGTGAACATGACATTTTTGCGCTTGTTGAAAATCTTGATGGTTGGCATGTTATGAATCAATATTGAACCCTCGGATTGGTCGGGAACATGAAGAGAGGCGTTAGTCCCGTCGGTAGGATTATCCTAGGGCTAGACCCTTGGGTTTGGGCGGGTGTGTTCAGGTGGCTATAGTTTGACTACATGGGTCCTCTGTGCCCGATGTCACTAGTCTCACGCTCGCCTGACTCGTGCGGTTTAGCCTACTGTCTGACCAACCCTGTTTGTTAACTATGGTTGCTCACACATGTATGGAACCTGAACCACCCTACAACCATTTTAGCCCATCAACAATCCACTCGTAAATTGGTCCACAGCCTCGTGAG
This sequence comes from Magnolia kwangsiensis, assembly GCA_037074715.1. Taxonomy (NCBI): domain Eukaryota; kingdom Viridiplantae; phylum Streptophyta; class Magnoliopsida; order Magnoliales; family Magnoliaceae; genus Magnolia; species Magnolia kwangsiensis. Next base: position 3,081,074 of record CM073582.1, read on the forward strand.
TCGGGCATAGTGGAATGAGACACTGTGTCTAAGCTGTCGGCCTACGCCGGGGTGCCGCGCCTCCCCGTAGTGACCGCGAGCGATCCTTTTCTCTCGGTACTTCTCATGTGCTTGAAGTCGGGGATGAGGAACCTGACGGGATCACGGACCTCGAGGTCTCGGCCTTATGCATTGGGAGGTCTTGGCCTCGCAACCGGCTTAGGGCATTGATACGTGGGATGCATCAGATTCCTCAACCTTCTGGATGAATGGACTTAATTAATAACTCGGCTAACACGATCGCATTGCATCGCATTAGTTAGGGTGGTGACTCGGAAGTCGAGGTCTCTCTGAGGAAGTACTGACATACGCGATCGTTAGATGGAGTCGCTCGAGGGAGCGTTGTGGCGAGGGCATGCATCATATCATTCCGCATGCATGCATTTTAATAAGAGTTGTTATGTGTTGATGATTGGCTGCATTTCATTAAATTCATATTATAATTGATGCTTGATAAAACTTAAGACTAATAGCACCCACTGAGTTGATCACTTACTCTCATTCTGTGACGGTATTTTAAAACACCAACCAGACCCTCTCATAGATGCAGGTGATGCGGAGTAGGGGGAGCATGGTGATGCTGCTCTCGACGAGGAGAAGCTGTCATACTTCCAGATGATGGTGGTTCTCAGCCAGTTTGATAAGCGGGATTGGATCGCTAAGCAGTGGGCTTGGCTCTAATCTTTTGGACATCTTATTTTTTTTTATTTTGTCGGATGTCACTGTGTGCGACCCTTCTATTCTTTTGGACATGTATATGTTTGTGTGTGTGTGTGTGTGTGTGTGTGTGTGTGTCTATATATATATATATAAATATTTGACTTGCTTTCATTTCAGTGGATTATGTGGTTATGTGTCATGTTCCAGGAAATTTCAAGTTGCGTAATTAAACATGATTAATCATAAAACCATAAAATTGATGAAAGTGACACTCGGGGACTCGGGAGTCGAGTGTATACACGACCCCCAATTTTCAGGGCGTTATAAGTTCGATGCATCTGAATAGCAGGACAATCAAAGCCTTACGTAGATCATCACTAGGGGCGGCTACCCTATCACGTAGATCAACTTGTATGCCCCCTAATGGACACTATAAACTAAAAATGAGTCGTTATAGGGCTATATTAGTAAGTACCTAGTTGCTGAGGCCAATGACACTACTTCTGGCACTGTAAATACATCACTATTGAGTCTTAAACTCTCAAATATAGATTTTACTAGGTTTTGTGAGAAAGAGAGAAAGGGAGAGAAATAAGAAGAGAAAGAAAGAGTGAGGGTAAGGGATTGAGGGTGAGAGTTGCTAGACCTTTACTCTTGCGTATTGCGATTACCGCAACAAACTTTAGTTGTTGCCATTTCCTCTGTCGGATCTGTTTCTCTTTGCGACTGAAAGTAAGAAACATATCCTACCTTCCAAACTATGCTCCGTTAATCATAAATCTAAAGAATCTTACTTATTTCCTTTGAATTTGGTTTATAGATCAAGGTTTCCTCAAAATCCTAACCCTAGGTATTTGAAAATTGAGAAATCCCACTTCTAAGGTGTGGACTATTCCTTTTATATTTCCTTTTATTAACCCTTAAGAGTCTTAGTTAATGAAACTCTATTGTAATTAGGATTTCGTGTGCTATCATTGTTAGACTAAATTCATTATTGCAAATCTTAATATTACTTGCTTTTGATGGTCAACATGCTTGATGAAATGCTTGAATGAATGAAAATTTTAATTTAAAGATTTGTATATAGCATTGATAAGTTGCTTAATGATTATATGAATTGCTTTGGTTAGTAAATATTTATAATTCATTTCCCTTGTTATTGTATAAATTTCTAAATACCTCCTTATAATTAGAATTGTTATAGTTGTGAAGTTGGCTCTCTAAAATATCTAAGTTGGAGAGGGGCCCGCATTGGGTCGGCCACCCAGGATTTATCTGATTGATCATGGTTGAACACGGACAACTAATAGCATCTACACTACATAGGATGCTATGCACATAATTTCAATTACACCAAGGTTTTCCGTAGCCAATTAGATCATTCTAATGCATGGCTGACATTAGAAATGGCTAAAGAAATATCCTATATATATATATATATATATATATATATATATATATATATATATATATATATATATATAAGAGATGTGAAATATATAAGGCTTGAGCTGCTAAGGAGGAATGAACATTCGGTTTAGACCATCTCTTTACAACGTGTGCTTGTCAGGTCATTTAATTTCGTGCAAATTTCATAATTTAAGTTCTAACCTAATAAATCTAACCCATTTGAAACGGTGCTTATTTCAATCTGTTTTTTAATTTAATTTAATTAATTAATTTATTTCTTCTTAAAAATAAGTCTTTGGTTCAATCCGTTTTTTAATTTAATTTAATTAATTAATTTATTTCTTCTTAAAAATAAGTCTTTGGTTCGATGTTTTGCAATTGAGTTTGTTGCCGCGTTAACTCATTTTGGTCTATATTATGCATGCTAGTTTGAGCTAATGTACAATGAGTACACTATTAGAACTGAGTGACAGTGATTGTATCCAACTGTCCAAAATTTTTGTTGCACTTGGAATGCGGCCGAATGAAGGTAGATTTAATTTCAAGCTAAGTAATCCATATAAATCATATTTTCTTTATTATTTACTATTATTATTATTATTATATTTTTTATTTTTTACCTTTATTTATAGTTTTCAACTATTATATTCCAACGTCCTAAACACAATTTAAGTGATTTCGATGGTGGGTTTCCGATAATCCCATCTCAACTGTTTCCCATGGTGTGGCCTACATTATTGTTGAATTGTGAGCAGCTTTGTTGGATCCCTACCTGTGGAGCCGACCATGATGTACGTACCTTTCATCCACGCTCTCCATCTGTTTGATAGGTCATTTCAGGGTTGGATTAAAAAAATATAAAAAAAAATGAAGCAGATCCAAATCTTAAGTGGACCACACCATAAGAAAAGTGGGTGACCCCTCTGTCTGATAGGTCATTTCAGACCATGATTCAGAAAAATGAAGCATATCCAAATCTTAGGCGGACCACACCACAAGAAAAGTTGGTAATGGACCATTTAAATCTTCTTATGGGGCACAATAGTTTTGGCTGAAGCCTATAATTGTGTGGTCCCTTTGATCCAGGTCTTTGTGACCTTACCAACAGGTTGGATGGCAAGCAAATAAACATTCCAGCGGCCCCAAGAAGTTTTCAATGGTGGGTATTCAATCACCACCGTTTCCTAATGAGTGGTCCATCTGAGACTTGGATATGCTTAAATTTTTAGGGATCAAATTATAAAATGAACTGTAAAAACAGATGGACGGCATAGATGTAAGGCACATACATCAACGTGGGCCCCACAAGGATCCACCGAAGCCGTGCCCGGATATTCAGCTTGAGCTATGGGTCCGGTCCAAATATAAGGTGGGTCACCTGATAGACGGACTGGATCTCATCCACATGAAATCTTTCTGTCCACATCAGGAAAAGTAACACCCAGGGTTTCTGCAAACATCTTCTTTTCCATCCATCCCAACTACCTGTACTCTCTGTCCACCTAACGGACCTACTACGGATCGACTGTGGTCCTAAAAAAAATCTCACCTAACAAAAATACCGTTCAATCGGTGGATTCAAATGAATGGTTGAGAATTAACTAAAGTGTATTAAATATTTCGGAAGCGGATTCGGTGATGTTCGGTACTGGGGAACCTACCATGATGTATCTGTTTCAAATCCAAGCCGTCCATCTGTTCTTCCAGGAAACAGTGGACCACAGGAACTAAAAAGCGAAGTATAAAGAAACTCAAGTGGACTGAGGACAGGAAACAGTTTTGATAAACACCCACCGTTGAAACCTTCCTGGGCCATCATAATGTTTATTTGCCATCCATTCTGTCAATAAAGCCACAAAAACCTGGATGAAAGGAAAACACAAATATAAGCTTGATCCAAGTCCCCGGGAGTTCTCAATGGTGGGCATTCAAATACCATTTTTTCCTGTGGTGTGGTCCACTTGAGCTATTTAATTGTTTCATTTTTAGGCTCATGCCTTATAATGATATTTAAAAATAAATGGACGGAGTGGATAAAACATATACTTCACAATGGGCCCCACAATGCCTAAAGTTGGGTTGTGTTGGGGTCACCTTATCCGCTTTGCAATATTTCGCGTTGGACAGTCCATCAGTTTGGTTTGGGCCACCATCTTGATTGTCCTGTCAATTCGATTTGAGCCACATTCATGACACGTGGAAGGTATTAAATGGACCACGGTTCAAAATATCTTATTTGTATCTACGGCACCATCACCAGAAATGCATTATAAACACGCATGTTTGGATAGGTCTGCCGTCTTTTATCCGCTCAGGAATATTTAGAGAATCCTGGCCACTAACAAAGTGCCACGTAGGCGAAAGTCACACATCAATGTTAAGCTAAAGAAAAAGTGCCACGTAGTATTTCATGCGGTGCTAACAGTACAAAAGTAAAATATTTTCTCATGAAATGACCATATTGTCCTTTTCTTTCCATTGGCATTGGGCCGTCTGCACCCGCTGCGGTTGGGTGCGGATTACGTTTTCCGTGGATAATAGCGCAGCGGGTGTTGCCCTCATGGTAGGGTCCACCTTGATGATATGTTTTATATCTAACCTCATCCATTCATTTTTCCAGTTCATATTAGATTGCGGTTCTAATAATCATTACAAGAAAATATGGTGGTTGGACGATTACCATTAAAAACTTCCTAAGGCCCACTGTAAGAAGATAGGAAATGTATATTTGTCATCTAAACCGTTGATAATATCAACCAGAAATGGATAATGGTCATTCATTTCTTTTTCCAGTGGTGTGGTCCACCTAAGATTTAGATTCGTTTAAGTTTTGGGGTACCTTCCTTGAGTGAGCTGAAAAAGCGGATGGGTGGCATGAATATGAAGGTGGGCCCCACGTGGTAAGGGTAAAATACACTAAGCTGTTATACTGTTGACATCTAATTCTGGTGCCAGTGTGGGAGAGCTGATGGAGACCCCTTCACCATGGGGCACGGATTAAGCATGGAGTAACAGCTCCGTGGATGAGTCACTGACCGTGGGGTCCACTATCATTTATATGTGGTATACCTACTCTGTCCATCGGTAGCAAGCAGATCCAAATCTTACCATGCTATAAGAAACGTTGGTCATTGAATTAGGCCATCAATGAAAATGTCCTAGGGTCCACCATAATTTTATTTGCCATCCAACCAATTGATAAGGTCACATGGACCTGGATGATCCAGGGCTAAAATTTTCTGAGGTGTGGCCCACTTGAGATTTGGATCTGCTTTATTTTTGGGACCATGCGTTAAAATGAGTTGGAAATTTTGATAAAGAGAATGGACGTACATCACGTACATCAAAGTGGACCCATGGTCTGGGACTCATCCTATAAGCTGTTCCATACTCACCCAATCTACACCCACCATGAAAATCTTTGCCGAGCAGAATGCATGGGGTCCATCGTGATGTATATGTTGATATCCACCCAATAACTTCACATGGTGCCTTATAATGATATGTAAAAATAGATGGACGGAGTGGATAAGACATATACTTCACAGTGGGCCCCACAATGCCTAAAGTTGGGTGGTGTTGGGGTCACCCCAATCCGCTTCCCAATATTTCGCGTTGGACGGTCCCATCAGTTTGGTTTGCGCCACAATCTTAATTGTCCCATCAATTCGATTTGAGCCACATTTATGACACGTCGAAGGTATTAGATGAACCACGGTACGAAATATCTTATTTGGATCTATGGTACCATTATCAAAAAATGCATAGCAAACACGCATGTTTGGATAGGTCTGCTGTCTTTTATCTGCCCAAGAGAATCCTAGCCACTAACAAAGTGCCACGTAGGTGCAAGAAACACATCAATGTTAAGCCAATGACAAAGTGCCACGTAGTATTTTATGCGGGGCTAACAATAAAAAGTAAAAAGTTTATGCATGAAGTGACCTTATTGCCCTTTTTTTCATTGGCATTGGACCGTCTGCATACCCTGCTGTTAGGTGCGGATTACGTGTTACGTGGGTAATAGCTTATTGGGTGTTACCCTTATGGTAGGGTCCACCTTGATGATATGTTTTATATCCAATCTCGTCCATTTATTTTTCCAGCTCATTTTAGATTGCAGTTCTAATAATCATTAAGCACGTCCAAATCTCAGGTGAACAACACTACAAGAAAATGTGGTGGTTGGACGCTTACCATTAAAAACTTCCTAAGGCCCACTGTAAGAAGATGGGAAATGTATATTTGTCATCTAAACCGTTGATAATATCAAACAGAAATGGATAATGGTAAAATACAAAGATTATCTTGATTTAAAACTTTTGTGGCCTACAAAAAGCTTTTAACGGTCATTCATCTCTTTTTCCAGTGGTGTGGTCCACCTAAGATTTATATCTGTTTAATTTTTTGGGATACCTCCCTTGAGTGAGCTGAAAAAGCGGATGGGTGGCATGAATATGAAGGTGGGCCCCACATGGTAAGGGTAAAATTCACTAAGCTGTTACACGGTTAACAGCTAATTCCCCCGTTGTGGTGCCGTTGGGGGAAAGTTGATGGAGACCCCTTCACCACGGGGCACGGATTACGTGAGTAGGGAGTAACAGCTCTGCGGATGAGTCACTGACTGTGGGGTCCACTATCATTTATGTGTGGTATGCCTACTCTGTCCATCAGTGGCAAGCTATAAGAAACGTTGGTCATTGAATTAGGCCATCAATAATAATGTGCTAGGGTCTACCGTAATTTTATTTGCCATCCAACCTATTGATAAGGTCACGTGAACATGGATGGTCGATAAGTAAAATTTTTGGAGGCGTCGCCCACTTGAGATTTGGATCTGATTCATTTTTGGGACCTTGCACTAAAATGAGTTGGTAATTTTGATAAAGAGAATGGACGTACATCACATACATCAAAGAGGACCCATGGTCAGGGACTCATCCGCTAATCTGTTCCCAGAGGCTCCTAATCTGCACCCACCATGAAAATCTTTGCCGACCAGAATGTATCCTAGTCGAGTTGGAGGTTGCCTGGTGGGTTGGTGCTCCCTGGTGGCTCCCTTGTCGCTCTAGTCGATCAGGGTGTGATTTGCCGCAGGCAGGAATGCAACTAGAACTTCCACAGGAGGGATTCGGGCTTTCTTTTTCTCACTAGCCATGTTAGGTGTTGTGGTGCTTCTGATAGAGCGGAAAACGACTTGTAATGTTGCTTCGCATAGACGGTTCCAACCTATTGATCCAGTTTTCGGCTCACCCCTTCTATTTCGAACACCTACATAAGAAGAAGGCAAAGGAGACCCTGTTTTGTATAGGTGACCCTCTGATGCTAAAGTCAGGCCTGGACTCCGGGTCTAATAATTTGATAGGAATTTATGGGTGAGAATGTGTGTGTACCTTTCACCATTAGGCGTTTCTTACTTGTAGAGGAGAAGCGATCTCGTGTAACTTCGGAATCTTCCCTAAATGGGATAGATCATTATCTCGGATGATCCCAAGATCCTCGATTCCCTTGATCCTCGGGATTGGAGATTATCTTCCGAAGATTTCGGATGAAGATTTTTAATACGGGCCCGACTCTTGGCTGATTCTTGGCACGGCTTAGGGCGAGATTTGATGATGCGTTCCTAGTTGAGAATAAGTGGCTCGGCAAGCTATTGGCCGACCCCGGAGCATCGACGTTCTCAGGCACCAGTCGACTCTCTTTCTCTACCATTCAGTCGACTCTCTTTCTCTACTATTCATCTGACTCTTAGTTAGACGCGGTCGATCCATAATCGATTAATTGTTGGTCGATGGCCGCCCTATTGGCCGACTTAAAAGGTAGGTCGGACTGAGGTTGGACCAAAGCTAGGGCGGCTTATGCTCGAATAATGGTCGACCCATGAAATGAGTTGGTATGGATTGATACCTGAGAATCCCCTTAAGGATCCTTAAGGTGCTTCGACCTCCTTAGAGGTCTCGCCTTATGGCACTGGACATGTAGACCTCGGTCAGGCTCGACACCTAGTGAGTTCGGGCCATGTCATTCTTATATAAGCCGACTTATCGGACTTGTCATTTTTTTCCCAACAGTGAGCCCGTTACTCCTTGTGTCGACCTGTGGAGGCTGAGGAGTAGATCTGAATTGGGTCAGATTGTATTTGGACCGAGCTTATGATTGAACATTTATCGCCTGTATGATGGCCAACACGAATATCGGGACATGCTACCTCCTTCTAACACGCGTTGATTCGCTTCCTGTGGTTGCACGAGCTGTGGGGTCATTGTTTCAACGACGAGACGAATAGGAGGGAGACGCATGGCAAGGCGCTTGACGGCTGACCCAAATGGCGTGTGGAGCGGTGCCACGTGTCGGGGCGAGGCATCCGAGGAGACGCTGATTCGGCTTCCCATTTAATGCTGGAGCCACGTGGCATGACTATAAAATGAGCGCTTTAGCATCCTCAATTTCACATTTTTCGCACCCATCTCCATCTTCTCCTCTACTCTCTTTGCTCATTTCCTTTCTTCGCCGAGATGAAGCAGCCTGATCTGAGCGTTCCTTCACCTATATCAAGTACAATCGAACCCCCTGCAGTCTGGCTGGTACTATTTCTACTCCTGGCGAAATACTGGCGGGGTTTTGATAACTAATTCTCCGTCCTCTAACAAAAACTAGAGGGATCGTTGGTTCTGAGCCTTGAGTCGTTGGGAAACGGTTGAGCCAGGGAACTTCAGTCCCTTTGTTCCCCGGGCCTTCTCCGAGGCAGGTAATGTGAAAAAATACTGTGCATATCGTTTTGATCAGTTGAGTCTTCCTTTTGACATCTTATAACCGGTCGTACTTTGCTTTCCAGTCATCCCCAAACGACCACAGAAGATCGACCCCAGTTCTTTAACTTAGGTCCAATACCTGTGAGCGTTAAGCTTGGAGAGGAGATCTTGTAAAAGGCTTCTCTAACCAGAGCATCTTCTTCACTCGAGCCTGGATATAGCTTTGACAGGTAATTGACGATCCGAACTTGAAAAAATATTTTTTTTATTGCTGATATTGTTGTATCTCTTGATGCAAAAATGTCTGAGGCTCGGCCTACTCTTCATCCTCATTTCAAGGTCAGGGCCCCACCTCGGCGAGATCCTTGGGTGTCAAAGAAACAGAAGACATCCTCTAAGGGTCAGGGGAAGGTTACCCCTCCTCGCTTGACCGTTATAGAGGTCCCGGATGAGGGCACGGAGGTGGCGGAGGCGGTTCCTCCCAAGCCTCGAGAGGTTCTCGAGCCAAAACCTATTACAGAATAGGTCCTCCCAAAGAGGGAGGAGGAAGATCCTCCAAGAGAGGAGGCTGTTGAGGAAGAGAGGGGAAGCTTCCTTCGGCACATCGAAAGTATACTCCCCTGGGCGAGTAAGCAGGGGACCGAGGAGTTCGTTGGCCTCTTCGAGTCGCCTTCTATGGAGCCGACGCTCACCAAGATGACGAGGGTGCTCCTAGAGGTAAGGGCGTAACTATTGTTGTTGGGTTGTTCAGTTTCCTCAATAATGAGCTTCTTTCTTTCCTTTTTGCAGTTCGCACCATGCCCGCTGAAGGCTCGAGCCGAGCTATCCAGGGCCAATAGGCGGGCTAAAGAGGCAGAGGCTCGGCTATCGTCTGCTGAGGCTTGGGCCGTCTCTGCAGAGGGCCAGCTCGAGAAAATGAGGGTTGCTCTTGGAGAGTCTTCGTCAGAAAGGGCTTGTCTAGCCTTGCGATTGGAAGAGGCTAAGAAGGCCTATGATAAAAGCCGCAAGGAGTGCATTGAGGCTTGCATTGCATCCAATCAGGTTAAGACGGAGACCAAGGCCGCTCTCGCCATTGCTCGAAGAGAGGTCGTGGAGGAGTATCTGTCATCCCAAGCCTTTGAGGATGAGAGGAATACTCTCTTCCGTCAGGGCTACACCGAGTGCGTGAGGGGGATGAAGGAGAGCTTTCTCGAGCTCGACCTCTCTGGCTTCGATAAGAGCGAGTCCGGATCCGACGGTCCGGGCGAGGGAGTTGCAGTTGACCCTGAGGCATACACTGAGGTGACTCCCAATGTTGCTCCTGAGGCAGATCCTTTGGTCGCCCTTGAGTTAGCTCCTAATAAGGTGGCCGAGCCTAGAAGTTAGCTTTGATGAGCAAAGTTCCTTTCTTCTCCCCACATCTGCTTCAGACACTTCAAGCACGCCGAGGGCCGAGCTCGAGAGCATCTACAGAAGCAAGCATCGTCCACCCTCAACATTACTTTATTTTTTTTTTTATTTTTTTTTGCCAACGTAATATTGATGTGAATGCTGAATCAATATCAATGTGTCATTTATGATATGATCAATGAATACATTTTCCTTGCAATCCATTGTTCGATTTACACTGTTTGTCATGGCATGAATTCTTGCATGTTCGCCAATGAAGGTTGAGCAATGATTGATCGTCGGTTGCCTTAGGGATAGTAGATCTTGAGATGCTCGGCATTCTAAGGATGAGGCAATAGCTGGTTGGTCAGATCTTCCAATCGATATGTACCGGGCCGGACGGTGCTTGTAATAACGTAGGGTCCTTCCCTGTTGGGCCCCAACGTACCTGCACCGACCTCCTTGGTATTTTGGAATGTTTTTCGGAGGACTAAGTCTCCCACTTGGAACCGTCTGATCTTGACTTGTGCGTTGTAGAATCGAGACACTTGCTGCTGACGGATAATCGTCCGAAGCTGGGCTTGTTCTCTTCGTTCTTCCATAAGGTTGAGGTTGAGTGTTAATAGTTCCTCGTTGCCCTATTCATCGAACGAGCTCACTCGGGCAGTCAGCAGTCCGATTTTCATGGGGTAATTGCCTCCGACCCATATGCTAGGGAGAACGAGGTCTCACCTGTCGTAGTCTGAGTCATTGTTCCATAGGCCCAAAAAACTTTAGGAAGTTCCTCGGCCCACAGTCCTTTGGCCTGGTCGAGCTTAGTTCGGAGATGTTGCTTGATTATCTTGTTAATAGCTTCAACTTGTCCATTTGCTTGAGGATAAGGTGGAGATGAGTAAATGTTCCTAATCTCGAGGTTTTGGCACATCTCTTGATATTGTCTGTTATCGAACTACTTTCCATTGCCAAAAATGATAGTCCGAGGTATTATAAATTGGCAGATGATGTTTTTTTAAACAAAATATGTAATTTTTTACTCGGTTATCTTGACCAAGGGTTCGACCTCTGCCCACTTGGTGAAGTGGTCTACAGCGATGACATCGAAGTTCATCTGTCCCTTCCCTGTTAGGAAAGGTCCGATGATGTTGATCCCCCATTAGAGCAAAAGGCCAAGGGCCGGCCATTGTGGTGAGCTCCTTTGGTGGCTGCCGAGGAACCGTTTCGAATCTTTGGCATTTATCACAGCTTTGGACGAGCGTCCGGGCATCTTTCTGGATGGTCGACTAGTAATAGCCTTGCCGAATAAGTTTGTGGGCCAATAATCATCCTCCAGAGTGATTTCCACTTATACCTTCATGAATTTCTCGCATGACATAGTCGGCCTCGCTAGGTCGTAAACATCGCCGGAGCGGGGCGAAGAATCTTTTCTTATATAGGATCCCGTTGAACATAGTGTAGCGGGCGGCCCGGATCTTCAGTTGTCAGGCCTTGGCTTGATCCTCAAGCAGTTCTCCGGACTCGAGATACCGAATGATAGGATCTACCCAAGTAGGTCTAGAGTCAATGGGGAGCATGGGTACGAAGTCGGTCTCATCGACACTCGGCTTGACAACATACTCAATCGGGACGAACCTGGGGATTTCATCTTTATCGGACGAGGCGAGCTTTGCCAAAAGGTCGGCTTTGGCATTCTCGGCCCGCGGGATTCGAACGACGGTACAGTGTTGAAACCTGCCGATCAACTCTCTTGGCTTTCGTAGGTAGATTTTTAGTCTCTCTTTTCTAATCTGGTAGATATCGACTATCTGGTTGACGACTAGTTAAGAATCGCTGCACACGTTGAGATGAGTGACTCCCAAACTGGTTGCCAAATGAAGTCCTAAGAGCAGAGCTTCGTATTCTACTGTATTGTTGGGGGCTTGGAATCCAAGTCTTAATGCATACTGCATATGTGTGTGATCAGGAGTTTCCAGGACAACCCCTACCCCGCTTGCTTTAGAATTGAAAAAGTCATCAACGTAGAGTCTCCAAAGGGGATGGACGTGAGCAGTTTGTTTTAGATCTCGCTGGTCAGTTGACCTCTTTAACTCCGCTGAAGTTGGCTCAGATTGCTGCACAACTTCAACAATGAAATCGGCCACTGCCTGACCCTTGATCTCGACTCTAGGCTTATAATGGAGTCAAACTCGCTCAGCTTGATTGCCTATTTTGTGAGTCGTCCTGAAGCTTCTGGTTTTTGGAGTACCTAGTGTAGCAGTTGGTCGGTCAGAATGATAATCGAATGGGCTTGGAAGTAGGGCCGCAGGCATTGGAATGAGACAACCAACGCTAAGGCCACTTTTTTCAAGGTGGGATACCTCGTTTCTACCGGGACGAGAGCTTTGCTAATGTAATAAACTGAAAAATACTTTCCCTCGTGCTTACGGATTAAGGCCGAGCTTATGGTAGCATTAGAAACTGCTAAGTATATCAGCAGTGTTTCTCTGGGCTCGGGTCTCAAGAGTAAGGGCGGCAGCCCTAAGTATTCTTTAAGCTACTGGAATGTTGTTTCACATTCTTTTGTCTCATTGACTATCTACCGACCCTTTAACTGTTTAAAGAAGGGAAGACATCTGTCTTTTGCTTGGGATACAAAAAGGTTGAGTGCTGCAACCCTTCCAGTCAGCCTTTGGACGTCTTTGATCTTCTTAGGCAATCCCATGTCGAGCAAGGCTTTGATCTTCTCAGGATTTGCCTCGATCCCTCTCTGGCTGACCAGGAAATCGAGAAACTTGCCTGAACTTATGCTAAAGGAGCATTTGCTAAGATTTAGTTTCATTTGGTATTGCCGAAGGATGAGAAACATTTTGTAACACCCTGATTCTCATAACCCGAGGATGATCGCTCGAGTACAAGAAACCGACGGTTACATCATCAAATGAAACTATCATACATCAACCCATTAACAAACTTCATAACATCAAGAGTAACTACTGTATAAACTGATAAAAAGAGTTCAACATGTATGAGTGAAAATAAGAAATAAGGCAAGATCCCACAGCAGGGAATTTTTAATTACAATTCTCAAACTAATCCAAACTGAGATAATGTCTTAAGCATGAAAGTAAAAATATATGTCCAAAATCATTGGTTGAGGCCCAACGGCTCAACCGTATCAGCGTACAGTTCCTCTTCTCCATACTCCTCCTCCGCTATGCCAGGGTTATCGTCATAGGCGCTATCTTCCTTCGTCATACCTGTGTCTATTTGGTGCAACTGCACAATTGGGTGAGTGAAAACTCAATGGGGATTTCCCACAAGGATTCATGCATATTAATCCATTCAAAATAGTTTAAACTAGCATATTCAATCACAAGGAGGGTCGCATAAATTTGTAAATAAATGTATGGATGCATGAATGTATGTTCAAGTCACAAATCTGGGGATGCACATCCAGTTGTCAAAATAGAGGGTTGCCCAAGGAGTACTAGTTATCCGAAAAAATACATAAAAGTATGCCCAAGGAGAGTTAGCCACCTAGAAAAGACCATGTGCACCTAAGGATATCTTTTGAAAAAATACACGAGGTACGCCCGAGGAGTGTCTAATCCCAGAAAAGATTCATGTAAAAGGGAGAGCGCCCAAAGTGACCCGAATGCACATTTTCTGTGAATTCAACTGGAATGATAAAACTTCCAGTAAATCAATCAGAGTGTGGCTTACATTTGGGCACTCGAAAAAGCTCATATGTCATGCATGAATGTTATGTAATATGATACTCATGCACTACTAACAAGATATCCTTCATAAACATGGTTAAAGCTCGCAATCCTTTAATAGAATAGCAATTATCCACACATGAGCTCAATGTAATTCCATCTACCTTTCCAAGGTCTAAATGAGGTCCTGCTAATATAATATGCAAAGTCTAATAGAATTGTGACAAGTTCATTCCATATTTTAATAAAGGTGTCATTCCACACTTAGTTTTCAATGTACAACATGTGGAATAAGATGACTTAAGGCATCTAGATTTTTATCATGATCAAGTAGAGACATGTCCATAATGTGAACAATTGATAGAATAACCTGGCGAATACAAGAATTAAATCATAATCATCAAGCTACTACATATAGGACATGGATAATAGAAATTTATACTTTAAGTCATATTCAACACAACTAACTAGGAAGAGGAGAGTCAAATCATTTAATTGTATTGTTCTAGGACTTTAATAGATTCAAGTTTAAACCACTCTAGCATATATAAAGTAAACTAACCATTTAAATGGGAATAAGATTCCTACCTCTTAATGTAACTAGTAAGAGTAAATGTATGCGTGAGTGATCTCAAGGTGGCATGAAGAGTGTAATGCGATTCTTATAAGAAGGATTAGAGTAATAAAAAAATTCTACATGATTATCAACATCTACAAAATCATTTTAGAATGTCATGAAACGAAGAAGCCATGTGGGATATCCCTCACCTTGGGTGGGTGTTGTCCTTGATATGGTGTCTTTACAAGGTGAGTTCAAGAGTCCTAGAAATTAGATAAGTATGCGTTTAGGTTCCTAGTTAGAATGTGCACATGAGTCATTAATCACATGATTTTAAATGAATTACTTACTTGATCTTGGAATTGATTGAAGGGAAATATCCTTCAAGGAGGACAGTTGCAAACAACACCTAAATGAGACATCATAAGATCAGTGAGCCACGACTGAGTTGAATCGGTTGGGATTCTCAACTACAATCTAGTTGAGTGTAGGGTTTAGGGAAACCACCTATTGTAGTAATATTTGTTGGGTTCCAAGATGAGTGAGGCTTCTCAAACTCTCTTGAGGTGGTATCTGCCATCAGTTTGAGGATTATTTTATATTCAACTCAGTTGATGAAAACCAACCGATTAACTTTCACTAATGAGTTAATAGAGGTTTTAACTACCAGTTGTAGTGTTTTACCTGGATAGTGATCATTCTGATCTACTGAACGAGTTTGGACGAGGTGCTCCACTTCGAGTTCATCATGATCAGGGGACACATTACGCTGACCCGAACTCAGCCTCCTGGTTGTGTTCTAACCTGACTCGGCAGAACATTGGGTTGAGTCATTTGCGAGTCCGGTGTAAAACTATAACAGGATGGGTTTTGTTATCGTACCTGCACTGGAGTTGGCCCTATTTGACGGCAACAGGAGGGTCCGATTCCGACTGGCTCGAGTTGGGTCCAAGAGCTGTGACTCGGTGCTTGTTTGAGTCATGAAAATGAAGTTGATCCCGAACTCATTTTCAAGCACTGCTGAGTCGAGGATCAGTTTTAAGGTCAATGTAAATGGGGATAAGGTGAGAGAGGGTAGGGGAGGTCGAGTCAGGGTCTGGTAGCTCACCTGAGTTGAAGCTCGACGCGAGGATCAACCGAGTTACACGACCGAGTTAACCTCCACTTGAGTTCGGTTCTGAACTCAGCTGGAATGGCGACCAGATCTACGGCGGATAGGAGCTGTTAGAGAAGACTGACTGCACTGGTGTGGTCGGCTCTCCCTCCTTTCTCTCTCTCGATAATGGACAAGACAATCCCGATTGCCTTCCTATCTGGTGTGGCTTGGTTGAGTTACAACAGAAATCTACAACTCACACCAGTAGCGGATCCATTTTCCCTCTCTATCACTATCTTTCCCTCCCACTCTCCCTCTGTTATGAATGACTTGGAGGTGCAACCGGACTGACAACTCGTTCCAGCGGTGCCCAGAACGTTCTCTCTCTCTCTCTCACACTTACTATTCTCTTTCTCTTTTCTATCTTGGGATTTGCCCTAACACACGACTTTATATAGCCATTCCATTTCTGGAGGGTTCCTCAGCTAATCACGGAGATTAGCGTGGAGAGAACTTGAGTTAGCCGAGGTTGGCTTGCCGTCCGGATTTCCTTATGCTTTTGTTCTTCTGCATGGGCCCATACAACTTCCCTTGACAAACTTTAAATGGGGGGCCACATGATGGACGGCTTGGATGAGCGAAAGGATTAACTTTATAGGATGTGGGTCCACCGGCCAGATTGGAGGTGACTAGCTGTTAATGGCGTTTTCTCATGGGGCAGTTTATCCACAGATTAGGACCGTTTGGATGGTCCTGATGTGTCTTAACAGCAACGTGGGGTCCATTTCATGGTGCAAGGAGGGTTGTTGATTAAGTTAGTCACTCCATAAGGGAAAAACCCACCGCCACACCAAAATCTCGCCTAAATCTCGTTTGCTAGGGTAAGCTCACAGAGCCTTAATCTCGACGCTCAGGATTTGCTTGGGAGAAGCTTCTAGGCATCCATGAACGGACGAGATACATCTTTCCTTATTAAGGAAAGATTCTTTCCTCTTTCCGCCGGGTAGGGGTGTATTTTTTGAAACCACAGGGCTGATGAGGCTCTGGTTGCGTACGTGGATGCCGTCCGACAGTTCCCAACGGTTGGATCTACCAAAGGAGTGACATACGTGTCTCAATCCTCCCCGTCAGAGCATCTCCTTTACAACGCAAGATTAGACACTGTCCGTGCCATCGCAAGGAACTTTTAATCCTAAATGGTGACGTGGTCAGGGTCAGTGGGACCTTGGCTATCAGATGGATGGTCTGGATCTCAACTCTTCATTCGAATGATGACCGTTTACATCATCATACGGATGGCCCGTTTTAAGCAGCGCCGGGCGGGAGAGAAATTTCAAAATTCCTTCTTTTTACAAATTCCATTAGGTCCAAGCTCCTTTAACCCGATGGCTTAGTCTCGTGCATAGTGTGTGCACGCTACTGGTGCACGCACTCGGCTCAAATGTGGGGTACACGTGATGATCGGAGTTGATCTGCACCGTCCATTCATTTTCGGGACAACCGCTAATCACTCTAGGTTAGGAATTTGCATAATCAAAAGATTAGGTGGGCCATCTTAGGCGGATATTTGTCGAAAATGTCCATTTTAGTGGAATCTACGGTCTTTCTGGTGTTAGTGTGGTTCTAAAGTGGGTCCCACCCGATCCTCTGAAAAGATTTAAGCCATCAGATTTCTTAAAGAGTTGTTTAACTAAAGTTTGATCATTAATTTATGATATTAGGTGGCTGATCTAATTGTAATGATGTATAGGGAGTTTAGTTATTTTTAATTTGTATTTAAGAACTTGTGTCAAAGCGTGAGTTGTTAATTTGCTCAGATTTATTTTCATCTGGTATTGCCAAAGGACGAGAAACATTTCCTCGAGATCAACTATGTGATCTGTCGCTCGGATACTCTTGATGAGCATATCGTCGATATACACTTCCATTGTCCACCTGATTTGGCGGGCGAATATCTTGTTGACCAACCTTTGGTAGGTTGCTTCTACATTTTTCAACCCAAACGGCATCACTCAGTAGCAATAAAGGCCTTTGTCGGTGACAAATGTGGTTTTTTATTTATCACTCGAATGCATTACAATTTGGTTATAGCCTGAACAAGCGTCTATAAAATAAAGTAATTCATGCCCTGCGGTGCTGTTGACCAACTGGTCGATCCTATGGAGAGGAAAACTATCTTTTGGGTAGGCTTTGTTTAGGTCGGTGTAGTCCACGCAGACCCACCACTTTCCATTGGCTTTTTTGACCAGGAAAATGTTGGCTATCCAATCGAGATAGTACACCTCCTCGACAAACTTGGCCTTTAGAAGTTTGCTCACGTCTTCCTTTATTATGGCATATCTTTCGGGGCCAAGAGCACGCCTCTTCTATCGGACCGGCTTGTAGGTCAGATCGATATTGAGGCGATGAGTGATTACTGATGAATTGATGTCGGGACATGTCTTCGTGAGACCATAAAAAAATTAGAATATCATCACAGCAGAGCGACGAGTTTGTCCTTCAATGGAGATGTCAAAGACGACCCTATCTTATGTCCTAGATGGGTCGAATTCATCAAGTGGGATTTGGATGAGCTCTTCGATCGGCTGACCACGTTGGGGAGATTCGTCGCGAGGGTCCAGGGACTCGATCGTCGCCACTTAGGATGGAGCTTTCAGAGCTATGGCATAACATCGTTAAGCGTTGTGCTGATCCCCTTTAACGATCCCGACTCCCGATTTGGTCGGAAACTTCAAGGAGAGGAGGTATGTAATGCCCCAATTTTTGGGACCTGAGTATACAACTCGATTATGAAAACCTAGATATTAACTAATACTCAAAAAGATAATTTAACCAATTAAAGTGTGATTAATGGAGAACTAACCAAAGTATAAATGTAACCCAACCCAAAGCAATATCCTGGGTCACTCAGCTGGGGCTTATATATAAAACCTCAAATCTCAAAGTGTAGTGAAATAAACATTAGTAAATAATCTACTGATTTAATTCAAAATAAGCAGCCGCCTCCTGATATGGCTCCTCATTGTAAGGCTCCTCCTCGATTGCAGCCGCTTCTGGATCTGCCACGAGACCATCAACCCATGTATCCTTTGTACGGTTGAACATTGATGAAAGAGTCGCCAGCTCAGTGTGATCTCCCCTCAAGATTACACACCGCCACCCTAGAAAAAAATAACATAAAACATATAAGCAATCCAAAATATGACAAATACAGTCTTATTATGTGCGTGAATGCAATCATTGTCCCGAAAAAAATTCAGACGGACATTGGGCTCGTCACCCATGCAATCATTATCCCGAAAAAATATCCAGACGGACAAATACGTACATCACGTACGATAGCAAAAGATGTTGGTCTGTGCCACGTATGCATGATTAACTAACCTGTTATTAGCCCAATTATCACCAACCAATTTACTAACCTCAAAGGTCACTACGGGGGCTAGTCGTTAGCGTAGGTCGATAGCTCGGACATAGGTCCCATTCCCCCATCCCTGGCTCATGAGGCTACCACCTTAGGGTGTGGATAGAACCCATCAACATGTGGTCAATCAATTCTCAAGATAAGGCGACCACCACCATACACTGATTAGGAATGAAGTATTGAAGTTATTTAAGTACAACGACTAAATGAGGCGGTATGTGTGATTCAAATATGAGTAAACATCGGAGATGACAAATGTCACAAGGTTCATTCCTTAGTTAGGTAACAGGACCATTCCATAGATAACGAACCCAATGAGTCACATGTCACAAATCATAACCTCCATGTTAAGGATTAAATCTTATCACAGTCAGTTCGATTACACCCTAAGCGCGGACTCTCTTTAAATAAGAGTTTTCATAGAGAGATTTCAAGTAATGAATGTTTTACAACCCATAAAACCTTACAGAGACTCAGACATGCTTTAATATTTGAAATAAACATCATGTATACAAACGGTTCGAGAATCTTACAATCCTAACTTATCGAGTTCTAAAGCATGCATTTCAATTAAACAATTAAATATTCTAGTAAATCCAAGTCATGCTTCCAACTTAAGCTGATTAGTGATTTAACAGGTTCCAAGAGCATGTGATAGATTGGTCCTATGACAAATGACAATATAAATTAAGGGTTTGATCCATTCTAAAAATATGCATACGATCATTAACCAATGGTAACTAAACTATGAGGCACGTATCTAATTAACTAAGTTGAATGATCCCCCACTCCTGAGAGATCATTAGTAACTATAACAAAAGACCATTTCTAATCTAGTTTAGAGATGGAAAGCTCAATGGAAAGAAAATCATCACCTGAGTTATTATGGCCCTGTCCTTGATCTGAATATCCGTGTGTAGCTAGCGGCCCCAATTTACACAAGTAGCTCCCTAAAGGATTAGTTTGCATTAGACAACACTTTCTAAACATAATAAAAGTTTGTGGGGGTTTGAAGGGCTTATAAAATACATTCATTTGGGCCCGCTTTAGAATGGTTAGACCCACCAGATCTTTATTTCTCAAATGGCTTAAATTGAGCCTGACCTTGGCTTGATTTGACCTAATGCCTAGCTGGCCAGTTGTAGCCCAAACCGGGCTGCTCGTGGCCCAGTGTGGCTGGCCATAAATGTAGTTTGTAGTGAGGCCTATTGATCCCTTGGCCCACTTGAGGTGGTTATCCCAAACCCAGGCCCAGTACGCCCGACCTAACCTCAGCCTGAATCTCGAGCTCCATACAGCGGCCCATAACAGCATGGGAGCGGCCCACTGCCTCATGTGGTGAGGCCCACCTGTCATTAGTGTGTGGCCCACCTATCCCTTTTGTGGTGCGGCCCACCTGCTTTGAGCATGGTGCAGCCCACCTTTTTTAAATACAAGGTGCGGCCCACCTGCTTTGATCATGGTGCGATTTACCTGTTTTAAATACAAGGTGCGGCCCTCCTGCTTTGAGCATGGTGCAATCCACCTATTTTAAATACAAGGTGCAACCTACCTACTTTGAGCATGGTGTGACCCACATGTTTCATATACAAGGTGCAGCCCTCCTGCTTTGAGCATGGTGCGGTCCACCTGTTTCAAATACAAGGTGTGGCCCACCCGCTTTGAGCATGGTGGGGTTTTGGGCTTGAGTTCAGCCCAATCCCTGCCTATCTCTTGCTAGAATCTAAGGCCCAGTTGTTGGCCACTATTAGCCCATTACATGGCCCTGATACGGGTATGCCTTTGGTTTGTTCCAAGACCCATGTTGAGGTCTGGTTAGGAGCTACTTTCAGCTTGGATGGAAGGCTAACTCGGGGCCTTTTGCAGCTAGATTTGAGGCCCGATTCGGGACTCATTCACGGCCCATCCTTTGCCCAGTCCTTGAGGCCAGATTCGGCCCAATAAAAGGGACCGTACTCCCCTCACTTCAAGGCCCGATTGAAGGATCTTAGCTAGCTTCCATCTCATCCTAGTCAAGGGCTTGATCGAGAGCCCCAACCAGTGTCCATCTGAGGTTTATTTCTAGCGTAACCAAAGCTCATTGGAGGGTTAGTTTCACTGTCGATTTGTAGCCCAACCATGACTATTATCTGGCTTGATTTCAGCCCAAGCAACAGTCCTACTAAAGGACCATTTTTAGTTCGATGCAGGCCTAGATTGCAACCCATTTAAAGTTTGGTTTTAGCCCAGTTCCGGGCTAGTTTTCTGCCCAAAAAAATGACCCATTGCTGGACTAATTTTGGATTCAATCTCAGCCGTTTAGAGGGCTGATTCTTCCATTGATTCAAGGCCCGACTAGAGCCTTTTTTTTTACACAATCTTGGCCCAGAACTCGGCCATTAATTGGCCTGATTTCGGCCCAAGACGGAGCCATATCTTTGGCATTGTTATAGCCCAAAATGCAGCCGTGGATTGGCCTATTATTTTTCTAAAACATGGCCATTGTTTAGCCTAGTTCTGACTCAAAACAGAGCTTCCATTTCACCAAGTTTTAGCCCGAACTACTGCCATTTGTTTGGACTGATCAGAGGCTATCTTTCCCATAGATTTTAGTCGGATGTTAGGCCCAAAATATAGCCAGGGTGAAGGCTGGTTTCATTCCAAATCTCAGCCGTTGCTAAGCCCGGATTCAGTCTGAGTATACAGCCATTGGTTGGCTGGTCTTAAGCTTATATCCTGCCTATCATGCGGTGAAAGAAAAGCAGAAATGATAGCTTGTTACCTGGTCTGGAACTCGGTGGGGTAGCCACTAACTCGACCAAGTCGAGCTAAGAACAAGGTGAGTTTAGCTGACCCGAACTCAGCTCACTCCTCTCTTTTCTCTCTCTTTCCACTCTCTTTCTCCTCTCTCCTTTCTCTCTCTTAGTGCGAATCCTAAGAGCCACAGGGCTCTTTATATAGTAGTGGGAGAGGAGGCCCCAATGGTTGGAAAATGGCCTCCCTCTCGACGGTTTTGATCGACAACTGGACATGCATGGGGCCAATCCAATCCTAGGGATGGACTGATGGTGACCTGATCTTTCAGAAAAGTGATTTTTCAGGCCCTGTGGGGTCATCTTGTGATTGGGTTTAAGTGGTTGTACGGAGAAGATGAGAGCCACTTTTTGGACCCCAAATGTTAGTTTGGGAAGAACTCATGAGATCTTCAAGTTCTCACCACTCCTCGTGAGATGGAGTATTTCTCCCCAAAATCTCTCTTGACTTGATAGAGGATGGTCGAGATTCCTCCACGTGGCCAGGGGACGGCCGAGATCATACCAGCATTTGCTTTCCCAGAGAGGAAAGTCTCCTCTTTGCTTTTCCATATGCAGGCCTTGCCTGACCATTTTTGGAAAAGAGAGAGCATGGCTCTCCCTGGTGATGGACGGATGGGATGGGCTGATGAGGACGATCATAGGCCACCCATACGGTCCTAGATGGGTCTCACCTGGAGGATATCCGTCACGTGCAACACATTGGACGGTGGCAACTTATTTTTCTCATCTTTTTATACGTGCTTAAAATCCTATGATCTATTGGCCCACTTGAGGTGGTTATCCCAAACTCAGGCTTGACCTTGGCCTGAATCTCGAGCTCCATACAGCGGCCCATAACAACATGGGTGCGGCCCACTGCATCATGTGGTGATGCCTAACTGTCATTAGTATGTGGCCCACTTATTCCTTGTGTGGTGCAGCCCACCGTTTCAAACAAAGTGTGGCCCACCTGCATTGAGCATGGTGCGGCTCACCTGTTTTAAATACAAGGTGTGGCCCACCTGCTTTGAGCATGGTGCGGCCCACTTGTTTCAAATACAAGGTGCAGCTCTCCTGCTTTGAGCATGGTGTGGTCCACCTGTTTTAAATACAAGGTGCGGCCTGCCTGCTTTAAGCATGGTGCGGTTTTGGGCTTGAGTTCAATCCAATCCCTACCTATCTCTTGCTAGAATCTAAGGCCCAGTTGCTAGCAACTATCAGCCCATTACAGGGCCCTTATATGAGTTTGCCTTTAGTCTGTTCCAGGACCCATGTTGAGGTCTGGTTAGGAGCTACTTTCAACTTGGATGGAAGGTTAACTCAGGGCCTTTTGCTACTAGGTTTGAGGCCCAATTCGGGACTCATTCACGGCCCATCTTCTGCCCCGTCCTTGAGGCCGGATTTATCCCAACAAAAGGGACCGCACTCCCCTCACTTCAAGGCCTGATTGAAGGCTTTTAGCTAGCTTCCATCCCATCCTAATCAAGGGCCTGCCCAAGAGCCCCAACCAGTGTCTATCTGAGGTTTATTTTCAGCCTAATCAAAGCTCATTGGAGGGCTGGTTTCACTGCCTATTTACGGCCCAACCATGGTTATTATCTGGCCTGATTTTAGCCCAAGAAACAGTCCTACTGAAGGACTATTTTCAGTTCGGTGCAGGCCTAGATTGCAGCCCATTTAAAGCTTGGTTTCAGCCCAGTTCTAGGCTAGTTTTCTGCCTAGTAAAAGGACCCACTGCTGGACTGATTTCAGCTCCAATCTCAGCCGTTCCAAGGGCTGATTCTTGAATTGATTCAAGGCCCATCTAGAGCTTGTTTTCTGCCACAATCCTGGCCCAGAACTCGGCCATTAATTGGCTTGATTTTGGCCCGAAACAGAGTCCTATCTTTGGCCTTATTTCAGTCTAAAACACAGTGGTGGATTGGCCTATTATCTGTCTGAAACATGGCCATTTCTTGGCCTGGTTCCGACTCAAAACAGAGCTTCCGTTTCACTGGGTTTCAGCCCGAACTGCTGCCATTTGTTTGGCCTGCTCAGAGGCTGTCTTTCCCATGAATTTTAGTGGAATGTTCGGCCCAAAATACAACCAGGGCAAAGGCTGGTTTCAGTCCAAATCTCAGTCGTTGCTAAGCCCAAATTCAGTCTGAGTATACAGTCATTGGTTGGCTGGTCTTTAGCTTATATCTTACCTATCATGCGGTGAAAGAAAAGCAGGGATGTTAACTGTTACCTGATCAGGAACTTGGTGGGGCAGCCACCAACTCGACTGAGTTGAGCTGAGAATAGGGTGAGTTTAGCTGACCTGAACTCAACTCACTCCTCTCCTTTCTCTCTCTCTCTCTTTCCACTGTCTTTCTCCTCTCTCCTTTTTCTCTCCTTGTTACGAATCTAAAGAGCTACAAGGCTCTTTATATAGTAGTGGGAGAGAAGGCCTCAACGGTTGGAAAATGGCCTCCCTCTCGACGGTTTTGATCGACAACTAGCCACGCATGGGCCCAATCCAATCCTAAGGATGGACTGATAATGACCTGGTCCATCAGAAAAGTGATTTTTCAGGCCCTGTGGGGTCCATCTCGTGAATGGGTTTAAGCAGTTGTACGGAGAAGATGAGAGCGATTAATGGCAACTCCCTAACTATGGTACATTCCTGAGATCTGGTCCGTTTGGACGGACCAGATGAGGTTTCTGATCAATGTGGGGTCTAAAAAATGTTGCTTTGGGAAGAACTCATGAGATCTTCAAGTTCTCACCACTCCTTCTCGTGAGATGGAGTATTTCTCCCCAAAATCTCTCTTGGCTTTACAAAGGATGGTCGGGATTCTTCCACGTGGCTAGGGGATGGCCGAGATCATGCCGGCATTTACTTTCCCAGAGAGAAAAATCTCCTCTTTGCTTTTCCATATGCAGGCCTTGCCCGACCATTTCTGAAAAAGAGAGAGCATGCTCTCCCTGGCGATGGACGGATGGTATGGCCTGATCAGGACGATCATGGGCCACCCATACAGTCCCAAATGGGTCCCACTTTGTGGATATCCGTCACGTGCAACAATTGGATGGTCTCAACTTATTTTCCTCATCTTTTTACACGTGCTTAAAATCCTATACCGTTATGTTAAGGTGGGTCCCACGAGACTGTTGGATGGTTCGGATTGTTAGAAAGTGGCCAAGGTGGGCTACTTTGGGGTTTAAAGATTATCAGTTTGAATTTTAAATGGGCGGGAGAAATCTTCCATTTTTTCTTTTCTTACAAGGAGCTTGGTCAAAGCTCATTTGGCCAAGCCCAATGTTCCAATGCACATCGTGCATGATTGCATGTGGTGCACATGCACTCTGTGTGAGGCCCACTACAATGTTTGTGACCAATCCAAACTGTCCATCCCTCTGAGGATCCTTGCCTAGGGGTTCCTACCCAGTTTGGGGCGAGAACGATGCCCAGGTGGGCCATATCGTCCATCTACACCCTCTATTGGCCCACATACTTAGCTCCCAATGTTGGATCAACTTAAAATCGGGTTTCAATGGTTAATATAAGGTCATGGTCACAATGAGGGTTGGATTTGACACCAACTAATCCTCAAGGTTTGGTTCTAGGGGCGTTGCCCTTAATATGGTCCAATTAAGTGACACAGACTTTTCATAAGCTGGGGTTTTTAGTTGATCTTACTTTCCCAGCCGTCATGGAGCTGGGGTTTTTAGTTGATCTTACCTTCCCAACAGTCATGGAGCTCGCCTCAGCTCCTAGGGTCCTTGATGGATGGCTTTACTGCTGACTGGGTCTCCCATCCTGCATGCGTTGAGTTCAACTATCTAATTAGTCCATTCTGCTTCCTGTTGATGCAGGTTTAAGAAGGTAGCACCCATGTACTAGAGGTACGAGGTGTTACAGTCTACCCCCCTAAAAAAAATTCATCCTCGAATTTACCTGTGGGGTGTCACTAAACATGTGAGGGTACTTCTCCATAACTTCTGCTTCCCATTCCCAAGTCGCCTCTTCTTCTCCATGATGTGATCAAAGAACCTAGACTAATGGTATCGTCTTTATCCGTAGGACTTGCTCCCTATTTTTTAAGATGCGGATAAGCTCCTTGGCATAAGAGGTGTCATCTGAAAGCTCAATCTGCTCCCAACTAATGATATACGACTCGTTCAGTGTGTACTCCTTTAACATGGATATGTGAAAGATGTTGTGAATACCGGCTAGTGCAGTAGGC
Organism: Magnolia kwangsiensis; assembly: GCA_037074715.1. NCBI lineage: Eukaryota > Viridiplantae > Streptophyta > Magnoliopsida > Magnoliales > Magnoliaceae > Magnolia > Magnolia kwangsiensis. Next base: position 3,107,062 of record CM073582.1, read on the forward strand.
AATGTCGTGCCACGACATGTGAATCACCCATCATTACAATGGCGTGCCACGGCATGTGAATCACTCATCCATCGGGCCATGATCAACATTTCAATTAGTCCATAAAAAATAGATAAATAAATACGAGAAAAGAAGTAGAAGATATAGAGAGTTTGTGTGTACAGTGGTGAGGTTGAGCATGGGTTTAGTGTGCAATGACGGGGCTCATCCAACAACCTAAGATCAGGTAGGTAATCCCACTCATTTATGAATTTTCTATTTTTATATATTTCTGAGATTTAATATTGAAATAATTTTCTTAGAAATAGAATTATCAAATTTATTTATACATATTGTTTATTTTTTAGTTTTGATATTAATTGAATTTTATTGATTCATAGAGTTCAATTTTATTCTAATAATAATTTTGAAATTTAGTTTTAGGTATATTAAATTAAATTCATTAAATTTAGACTTTAATTCTGAGTTAGACTGTTTGATTTAAATTTTGTTTGATTAGAGTAAATATTAATTGCTTTATTTCTGTGTTTTTGAAAAGAGAGAAAAAAACAAAGCAAAATTATATATATATATATATATATATATATATATATATATATATATATATATATATATATATATATATATATATATAATAATAATAATAATAATAATAATAAAATAAATAATTTATCTAAGTTTATATTTTAATTTAAAAATTCTTAATTTTTTTTGCTTAGATTAAAAATTAAATATGAGTTATTCCTAAATTTTTAAAATTAATTAATATGAAAGTAAATTATTAAAAATAGATTAAGTTCAAATTAAATTATGAATTTATTTAAATTAGTAAATTTGAATTAATTTTAAAATATTTTTAATTAATGATTAGGTTAGTTATTAAATTTATTCGTGTAATTGATCCGAAATATTTTTTAAAAAATCAAGTTAAAAAGTTGTAACATCCCGAATTTTTCACTGTTTTGGATTTTCAAAATTTCTTAAATTTTTTTTATTAATTAACTTATAACATCACTTAATGACCATTAGCACTCAATATTAGTTTATACAGGGGTGGTACCAGTAAAGAACTACATAAGTCTGATTAATTAACCGTAAGAAGTCAACGAATCTGCTTGATCGCTTGAACATCAGGTGTAGCCCCATAATTTACTCACATAAGACCCAAATCTAACTGACCCGTCGTTAACTAATAAAGACAAGCATAACTAAATTAAAGATCTAACCAAAACCGAGTCAGATGAGGCCCGGATCTTAATAATAGACCAATTCAACCCTTGTAACATCCCGTCCAACCAGCACAGTGTCCTGGGGCGTCCACGTAGGATTTGCCGCAGGACCATTCATTTAAGCCACTCAAGGTGGGGTACTACAAGTTAATTAACCTAAGATTAACTCATTAGAATAAACCAGACAGGTCATAATAGGGCCTAGTGCAGGTCACCAAGCCGGATGACCGTTTACACTTAGCATCAGCCCGTACGGGCTATACCACGGCGCAGAAAGGTTAAAAAATTATAAAAAAATAGGAAAACTTATATCTCACTGGGCTTGTGGTCCATCACGGACCACAGACTCATTGGGCACCCAGAAGTTAGTTGTTCGAGCCATTCCATCAGCACTCAACAACCCACCCAAGGCAATAGTTAGAATCTGACACTGGTAAATGAAACTAAGACTCTGGACTTTTCAGCCGTCAGATTTCTTCAAAATTTATGGTGAAGGTCTAATGTAGTGTCCTACACCCGTCCACAAAATCTGAAACCCAATCATAGCACGGTAACCATTGATCACAAATCGGACCCATACGATCAAACCAAATATCTGATTGTCTCCAAAATTTACATGGCCCTTCATCGAACCATGGTCCACCTATCCTATAAGTTCCATGGCCAAGGGAGCACCAGAACCTCTCCAATCATTGGAATAGACCCCATAGGGCCACTTAAGGATCGGGACCATATGGTCAAACCCCACATCTGCTTATCCGTTTGATCCCAAGTTTTGTATGGCCCTTCATCGGGCCATAGAGCACCTATCCTATGGTGTATATCGATATGTACATCCCATAGTGGGCCCTAGATCTTAGAAAGACCCTCCCATAGGTCTAGATTAGTAAAAACTTAGCCCTTAGGGCCATTTACACCAATTTTGACATTATAAAAATGCCTTCTTTTGGGCACCCCTCTCCCCATACGATTTTTGCCCTAGGAAAAGAAAGAAAGAAAGAAAAAGAGAGAGAAAGAGAGAAAGAGAAAGAGAGGAAGAAAGAGTGAAAGAGAGAGTGAAGGAGAGCTAAGGTGGACCTTGGATCGAGGTGGGGCCCAAGAAGAGCAACCCCCACAACTTCCTATCTCTCCTCCAAGAAGAAACCCTCATTCAAGGCCGTTCTTTCATCCCATTGATCATCTAGGTAAGATCCATCACCTATTTTTCTTGAAACCCTTATGATGAGGGGGATTACATGAAAACCTAACCTCCAAATGTTACTTTAGGGATTCCGACCGATCAACCCCCGAAATCCACATATCTTAGGTTATTTCCAAGCCTCCAACGAATTCGAAGGTGTGGACTATTGTTCTTAGGTAGCCTAGCACCAATTTTACTACGAGTTTAATGATTTTGATTGCTTGGATGTTATGATTGGAGAACTAGAGAAACCCTAGGGATTGTATGATTGTTGAAATTCGTGAGAATGCTGATTTTGCCTTTCACATGACTTGATATATGGTGGATTATATGCTCATGCTCATTTGATTTTTTTTCATATATTGTTGCTTCATAGTATGCATGATCGCCTTACTCTTGAGCATGTGATTTCTTGAGATGGAGGAAGTGCTTAACTTCCTCATACACACACACACACACACACACACACACACACACACACACCTCACATGTACTTATTTCATGACTGGTTAGTCTTATTTGTTATGAGAATTAAAATTGTATGTTGGGATGCATGAGAATATGGAATTGCTTAGGCTAGATGATACTTGGTAGACGACATGCTATAAATCATTATTCGTACCCTTGGGTCGGTCAGAAACATGAGGAGAGCGAAGGTGGTTCCGTTGGTAGGACCGTCTCAAGGCTAACCCATGAATTTGGGGGAACACGTGTGGGCGACAGTAGTTAGACTACATGGGTTGCTTGCACCCGATGCCGATTCGTCACGTACTTACCTAGATTCGTGCGGCCTAGCCTATTGTCTGACCGACTCTGTTTGTTAACCCTGTATGCTCACATATGTATGGAACCTGAACCACCCTACAACCGTTGTAGCTCATTAATAACTCACTTGAAATTGGTCCACAGCCTCGTGAGCCGGGTATGGTGGAATGGGACAGTGTCTGAGCTGTCGACCTACGCTAAGGTGTCGTGCCTCCCCGTAGTGACCTCGAGCAATCCCTTTCTCTTGGTATTCCTCATGTGCTTGAAGTCGGGGATGAGGAACCCGATGGGATCACGGACCGCAAGGTCTCGGCCTCACGCGTTGGGGGGTCTTGGCCTCGCAACCGGCTTAGAACATTGATACATGGGGTGCATCAGATTTCCCAATCTGTTGGATGAATGAACTTAATTAATAACTTTACTAACACGATCGCATTACATCACATTAGTTAGGGTGGCCACTCGAAAGTTGAGGTCGCTCTGAGGGAGTGCTGACATACGCGATCCTTAGACAGAGTCGCTTGAAGGAGCGTTGTGGCGAGGGCATGCATCATATCATTCAGCATGCATGCATATTAATAAGATTAGTCAAGTATTTGAGATTATCTATTTTTCAATAAATTCGTATTATAATTGATGCCTGCTGTAACTAGAGACTAATAGCACCCACTGAATTGATCATTCACTCCCACTCTGGGACAGTGTTTTAAAATGCCACCCAGACTCTTCAGTAGTTGTAGGTGAGGTGGAGCTCGACGAGCCGAGCAAGCTGAGCAATGATAGGGAAGAGGAGCTTTCCTGCTTCCAGACTTTCGGCGGATCTTTTTAGTTGAGTTTAGGCCGCCACGGGGTATGGACCAGGGCCCTAGTCGCCTTGGGTCATGTATGGGTGGGACTAGTTTCCTATTTAGATGATTTTAAATTTGTTGTTTGTATATTTTTAATTTAGTAGCAATTGATGCTGCTTTATTATGTATTTATACTTCATGCCTTGTTAAATCTTTCATTGTTTATGAGATCATCCAAATATAATTAAAATATGAAGCCCATTAGGGCACCCATGACACATGGGAATTCAGGAGCCGAGTTCTTACACGGCCCTTGAAAACTCGGGGTGTTACAAAAGTTAACCAAAATTTAAATTCCAATAATTTACAATACTTAGAATTAATTATAATAATAATAATTTCAATTTGAATGTGTAAAAATAACAGTATCCAAAGTCCAAATTAATAACTTCCTTTAACTTATTAAATTTAGATATAAAATGAATAATAATAATAATTTTGAATTTAAATATTTGATCTAAAATAATTACATCAAATTTTTTAAGATGGATTAATCTAAATTATTAAATAATAATTTAATTACATTGTTAATGTTATAAATTTATGGAATCAATGTAATATTTTATTTCAGTAAAGATTAAAAATCTAAATTTTAATTCTAAAATTTTAAAGAGTTAATTAATTTAAATTTTAAATGAACTTATGTTAAGAAAATTTTTAAAATTTTGGAATTGAAACTAAATTGATTAAATTTCTATATTTTGAAATTTTAGTGATTAATATATATTTAAAACTTTATTAAATTAAAATTTTAATAAAGTATAATATTATATTTTAAACTTAAAAATCTTCTCATTGTAGTTTAAAATATTCGTTTAAATTAAAATTTAAATAAATTTATCGATTAAACCTAAATATACATTCTCAACGAATTATCAAAGAGAAATTAAAATTAATTATAAAATAATCAAATTATTTTAATATATATAATTTAATTAACTCAAAATCAGAACTATATATATATATATATATATATATATATATATATATATATATATATATATATATATATATATATATATATATATATATATATTAAGTTTATATGATAATTAAAATAAAATTTTAATTTTAGAATTTAGTGAATAAAAATAATAAACATTTTTATGTTAATATTTAATATTATTTAAATAAAAAAATTTTATTTAATTAAAGTTAGAATTTAAATAAAATTTTTTATACATTATTTTACGATACTTCCTAAATTAAATAATAGTAAAAATAATATTTTATTTAAATTTTTATTTATTAAAGTTTCAATAAAATTATATTTAGAATTATTAATTAGAAATAAAAATTTATATTGTTGGTATTTTTTATTGTAAAATAATGATTCATCTTATATGCATGTGTAACATTCATTGAGCATCGATTTTAATATATTAGATGAACGTATGTAAGTAGGGCGATCATGTCCCTTGGGTGAAAGACCCTAAAGCTAGCAAGTAGGGCAATCGTGTTCCTTAAGTAAGAAACTCCGAATCTAGTAAGTAGGGTAATCATATCCCTTGAGTGAAAGACTTTAGAACCCGTTGAATCCTTCAGAGTCTCCATTGTGTTGAAGGTATGAGTACAATTGTGGGTGCGAACATACGTTAGAGGTACAACTGGAGAGTAGTCTGACTAACTAATGTATAAATGGGTCTTTCACCATGAGGTACCGGTGCGTAGGCGTTAATGTAACGTGACCATCCACTTGGGTATGGTGTTGTAAGAGATGTTGATTATTTAATTTTTATTATAGAATTTATGAAAGTGTGATATTCAGAACATCTTTACGATTTCAGCATTACATTCATGTCATTCTTAAGATTCAATATCTCGATTCGTATTTGGAATTCGAAACTATATATATATATATATATATATATATATATATATATATATATATATATATATATATATATATATATATATATATAATTTCATTATTCATTTGTTATAAATTTAGAGATTTCATATTTGAGTTAGATATAATCCCACGAGCTGTGGTGCTCACACCCAAAATAACAGTGTTTCAGGTCTTGGAGTTTAGTCAAGGCGAAATAGAGTGAAGATCTAACCATCGGCTTAGTTGCAGCCATATCTGTATTTGTATTTGAAAAAAAAATAATTGTATAGCAGGAACTTAGAAGTGAGTTTAGATCGTAATAGTTAGAAATTGTATTTGATGAACGTTGATTAGTGTAATGAATTTTAATTAGGTGTGGTTGTGAAAGTTTAAAATTAAATCATGTCCTGAGATTCGGAGTTGAGTCTAGCCAACTTAGGTATTAAATTTCGGGGCGTGACAGGTTGGTATCAAAGATTAGGGATTAGATTTTTAATGAGGACCTTAGGTATGGGTTACACTAGTGTTTAAGTATGAATTTTAGAGAACCCGATATTAGCTTTTATCATTGTGCTTAGATAGAATTCAAACAAAGTTTATATGGGTTTAAGGGTTGTATCCGGGCTTAAGAATGGATTTTAAAGAACCCGTAGTTATGCTTTGTTTGCACAAACCTAGGCATACCAACGATAGGGTGCGCCTTATGTTTATATTTGTTGTATATTGTTGATTATGTTGTAATTGTTGTTTGTTCTTAGCTTGTGAATATTGTTTGTATATCCTTTTAGTGGGGTACGCTTAAGCACATCAAAGTGCACAGTGGAAGCGTGGTTGTGGGTACGATCGAATCTCGGGGACGAGATTCCCATAAGGTGGGTAGATTGTAATAACCCAAATTTGTGTAGTAATCTATAAACACTTGTACTCACACAAAATGCAACACATGGAATGTAGCGGACATTTAGACACATCATTGATTACAAAAGAGTCTATTCACCTATCCTTTTTGGAGTGCGGTTAAATTTCGAGGACGAAATTCTTGTAAGGGTGGTAGAATGTAATGACTCGAGATTTTCGTACTTCTGCATGTACATATACATGCATTCATCTTAGCATATATGCATCCACCCACGCATCCATGCATACTTTCATCCTTCAATATATTCAAGATGTGACCATTGATATGGATTGATTTGTAATCGTAAACCATTGAATTAAATTGTTTTATTTTTGTGTGTATATATGTATATGTTTATGTGCACTCCCTTCACTTGTACACTTAAAACCATCCGTTCATGCATTAACTAGCTCAAATCTAGTTATGGATCACACACTAAACTCATCCATGCATTCATCATACAAGGTATGTGATCATCTATTCATTCATCCATTTTTAAACTTTAGTTCAATTGATTAAATCATTAATCTAGACCATTAACCCAATGATTTATTTATCTAATTATATATATATATATATATATATATATATATATATATATATATATATATATATATATATATATATATATATATATATTTCACTAAGCTAAATATGAAAGTAACCGTACATTAACCTATACATCAAATTGGACTCATAGCCATCTAATTATTTAGTTATATCTCAACCATCTAGCTATACATCATACTTGTATCCGCCAACCGAGCCACCTAAACACAAATTAAACCATCCATTTGTAGCTTGTAGAGTATATACTTTAAATCTAATGGTTAGTTTCCATATGGGTCACACACACTCGTCACGTGAGATCATGAAAGAGTAAGAGCCGTTGAAATATATTTTTACCACCTTTGGATGATCATATGGCAATATTAAACTTATTGGATAGATTATGTCGAGTGTAAGTTAGGCATTAAGTTTCATTCTGATCCGACGGTCCAATATTGAGATATTTGTGATTTAAATTTATGTACAAGAGGAGTTAAGAGAAACCTAACGTGGTAAGACTCTGTCCACTCAAACAACCAACCTTTAAAAAAAATTAAAGAAAAGAAAATTTAAATTTAAAAACAACCAACTCACCGAGATTCTTTGCCTAATTAACCTCTCTTCCCACGTTCCCCACCTTTCTTTCCTTTTCTGTGAAGTGGGTCCCAGACCCATCGCATCTGGACCACCCATCATTATAGTGGGCCCTAGAGTCATTGAATCTTAGCCATCCTCATCTCATTGTCGTGGGACCCACCAAATCTAGGGCCGTCCACTTGGATGGATCCTAGGGAAGTTTCAATGTAGATTTTTCCTAACCGTTCTTTAGGATATGCGACCCACCGAAGTTTTAGATCTGCTTCATTTTACAACTTATGTCCCATCAGTATCCAGTAAAACTTATTGTAACATCCTGGATTTTCACTGTTTTGGATTCCAAAAAATCCTTAAAATATTTTTTATAAATTAACTTATAATATCACTTAAATGACCATTAGCACTCAATGTTAGTCTATACATGGGTGGTACCAGTAAAAAAACTCCACAAGTCCGATTAATCAACCGTAGGAAACCACCAAATCTACCCGATCACTTGAACATCGTGTGTAGCCCCATGATTTACTCACACAGGATCCAAATCTAACCGACTCGTCACTAACTAATCAAGACGAGCATAACTAAATTAAAGATCTAACCGAAGCCGAGTCAGATGAGGCATGGATCTTAATAATAGACCAAATCAACCCTTGTAACGTCTCGTCCAATCAGCACAGTGTCCTGGGGCGTCCACATAGGATTTGCAACAAGACCATTCATTTAAGCCACTCGTGGTGGGGTACTACAAGTTAATTAACCTAAGATTAGCCCATTAAAGTAGACTAGACAGGTCATGATAGGGCCTAGTGCGGGCCGCCAAACCAGATGACCCTTTACACTTAGCATCAGCCCGTACGGGCTATACCGCGGCGCAGAAAGGTCAAAAAATTATAAAAATTTGAGAAAACATATATCTCACTGGGCTTGTGGTCCATCGTGGACCACAGACTCATTGGATACCTGTAACGCCCCAAAAACTTGGGGGTCATGCATACGCTCGACTCCCGAGTTTCCGAGTGTCACTTATCATCAATTTTATGGTTTTTAAGATTAATTAAGTTTAAACGTGCAGCTTGAAATTACTTGGAGCATGAAATGTAACCACAACTAGTCTACTAAAGTGAAAACGATATATATATATATATATATATATATATATATATATATATATATATATATATATATGTACAAGTCCAAAGGAATATAAAGGGGTCGCCCAAGGCGTTGCCCAACAAAAACAAATAAAAAAATACTATGACCCCAAAGAATAAAGCTGAGTCCGCAACTCAGTGATCCAAATCCCACCTGATCAAGCTGATGGGGAGTCGTCTATCAACTGAAAGTATGACAGCTCCACCTCGTCGAGAGTAACATCACCATGCTCCCCCTGCTCCGCATCACCTATAACTATGAGAGGGTCTGGTTGGTGTTTTAAAACATCGTCCCAAAATGGGAGTGAGTGATCAACTCAGTGGGTGCTATTAATCTTAAGTTTTAACAGGCATCAATTATAATATGAATTTAATGAAAAGTAGATAATCAACAATACCTAGCAACTCTTATTTAAAATGTATGCATGTAGAATAATATGATGCATGCCCTCGCCACAACACTCCCTCGAGCGACTCCATCTAACGATCGCGTATGTCAGCACTCCCTCATTGCGACCTCAACTTCCAAGTCGCCACCCTAACTAATGTGATGCAATGCGATCGTGTTAGTCGAGTTGTTAGTTAAGTCCATTCATCCAGCAGGTTTGAGAATCTAATGCACCCTATATATCAATGTCCTAAGATGGTTGCGAGGCCAAGACCCTCTAATGCGTGAGGCCAAGACCTCGCGGTTCGTGATCCCGTCGGGTTCCTCATCCCCGACTTCAAGCACATGAGGAGTGCCAAGAGAAAGGGATCGCTCGCGGTCACTACGGGGAGGCGTGGCACCCCAGCATAGGCCGACAGCTCAGACACAGTGTCCCATTCCACCATGCCTGGCTCACGAGGCTGTGAACCAATTTTTAGTGAGTTAATAATGGGCTGCAATGGTTGTAGGGTGATTCAGGTTCCATACAAATGTGAGCATATAGGGTTAACAAACAAGGTTGGTCAGACAGTAGATTAAACCGTAAGAGTCAGGCTAGTAAGTGGCGGAACGGCATCAGGTGCAAGCAACCCATGTAGTCTAACTACTGTCGGTCACACGCACTCGCCCAAATCCACGGGTTTAGCCTCGAGGCGGTCCTACCAACGGGGCCACCTTCGCTCTCCTCGAATTACTGACCAACCCAAGGGTTTAGGAGGTGATTCAGAACATGCTAACTATCAATGCATCATCTAACATAAATAACACCATGTTCTCATACTTTTCAACATGAAATTCTAAATCTCTACTAACATGTAAAGCTAACAATATCATGAACAAGGCGTGTGTGTGTTGTGTGGGTGGATAAGGAAGTTAAGCACTTCCTACCTCCCTTAGAACCGAAATACACAAAAATTAATGAATCATACATGTTATAGGAAAAATCATATGAGAAAATCAAACAAGGCATGAGCATGCAATTGTTCATACACAAAGTCATGTGAAGGGCAAGAACAACATCATATGAGAGCCAAACATACAATTCAACAAACATGCAAGTCTTAGGATTTCTCTAGATTCTCCTATCATAGCATCCAAGCAACCAAAATCATTAAACACATACTCAAATTGGTGCTAGGCCACCTAAGAGCAATAGTCTACACCTTAGGATTCGTTGAAGGCTTGGAAACGACCTAGAGATGAGGATTTTGGAGGTTGGCCGGTCGGAATCCCTAAAACAACTCAAGCATGAGAGAAATCCATGCCCTTTCTTCTTCAATACAAGGGTTTCAAGAGAAAAAGAGTGAGAGATCTTACCTAGATGGCCCATGGATGATTTTAGGGTGGCGGTGGAGAGTTTCCTTCGGAGAAAGGGGGTAAGGAAAAGTAAGGTTGAGCTTCCTTGAGCCCCACCACCATCAACACCTTCCTTCACTCTCTTCTTCCTCTCTCTTTCCTTTCTTCTTTCTCCCTTTTCTTCCCTTTCTCTTTCTCTTCTCTAGGGTAAAATTAGTATGGGGAGAGGGGTGCCCAAAAGAAACCCTTATATAGTGCCAGATTTGGTGTCAATGGCCCTAAGTGTTGGGTTTTTACCAAACTAACCCTATGTGAGGGTATTTCTAGCCCCTAGGGCCCACTATGGGGTGTACACATCGATGCACACCATAAGATAGTTAGCCCTAATGATGATCTACGTATGGATACGATCGGCCCGCCATTTGGATGCGCTGATCGACGGATATGATGAGAAGTCTATTCAACGGTCACCGATAGTCGATCGGGGCCGTGGCTATACGGATATGGGTAGAGAAATATGCTTACTCCACATGTGAAGTTTAGTCGCAAACCGACGGTTCGAAATCCTCAACTTAGTATAAGAGTGGATGACCCAATTCCCTTAAGTTTCAGTTCATTCTTTTAGGGTATTTGTACATCTCATGCACTCGTCCTTTAGCTCAAGTTGAGAAGTTCTAGGTAGCACCCAGGTCTGACTTCCGCGATGGACGTCGAGCCCAGAGAGACGGACATTCTTCTATAGTTTTGGAACTAGTGGCCCGCCAACGAGTGGTTTAAAGCTTATTCGGAAAATCGGAGCATTTCTGGAATGAATTAGGTAATGAGATTTCTCGTGGGTGATGATTAGGGTTTGGATTAACTATGTTCATGGTGTGGCCTATTTATAACTAGTGAAAGTGGAGATTTGGTCGTGCTTAGTCTAAACCGTCAGTTTTAGGCTAAAAGAGTAACGGAGTTGCTCTGATGGGTCCCTGGTTACAAAATTTATAGGACAGGTGCTCCATGGCCTGATGAGGGGTCATGTAAAGTTTGGGAGCAAATGGATGAACGAATATGGGGTTTGATCATACGGTTCCGAGCTTTAAATGGCCCTACGGGGTTTATTCCAGTGATTGGAGAGGTTCTGGTGGTCCCCTGGCCATGAAACTTATAGGATAGGTGGACCATGGCCCGATGAAAGGCCATGCAAAATTTGAGGACGATCGGATATTTGGTTTGATCGTACGGGTCCAATTTGTGATCAACGGTTACCGTGCCATGATCGGGTTCCAGATTTTGTGGACGGGCGTAGGAAAATACATTAGACGTTCGTTGTAAATTTGAAAGAAATTCGACGGCTGAAAAGCCCAGAGTCTCGGTTTCATTTGTAAGTGCCAGATTTCAATTCTGGCATTGGTGGGGTGCATTTGGCAAGTTTCAGATCCCAATTCTGGGTGTCCACTGGGTTTGTAATCCACGATGGACCACAACCCCAATGAGATCTATGATTTCCTAAATTTTTAGATTTTTCTGACCCTCCTCAGACGTTGGGTGGCCCACACGGGCTGTTATTAAGTGTAAATATGTCATCTGGCTTGGTGGCTCGTACTAGGCCCTATTATGACCTATCCGGTCTACTCTAATGGGCTAATCCTAAGTTAATTAACTTGTGGTACCTCACCACGACTTGCTTAAACAAATGGTCCTGCGAGAAATCCTACGTGATCGCCCCAGGACACTGTGCTGGTTGGACAGGACGTTACAAGGGTTGATTTGGTTTATTAGTTAAGATCTGGGTCTCATTTGACTCGGCTTTGATTAGATCTTCAATTTAGTTATGCTTGTCTTGATTAGTTAACGACGGGTTGGTTAGATTTGGGTCCTATGCAAGTAAATTATGGGGCTACACCTGATGTTCAAACGATCAGGCGGATTCGTTGACTTCCTACGATTAATTAATCGGACTTGTGTGGTCCTTTACTGGTACCGCCCTGTATAAACTGACATTGAGTGCTAATAATCATTAAGGGTTATTATGAGTTAATTAATAAAGAAAAAGAAAAAAAATAAAGAATTTTTGAAAATCCAAAAACAGCGAAAATCTAGGATATTACAATACCCAAAAGTTAATTATTCGAGCCGTTACTATAGCACAAGTCAACCCACTCAAGACCAAAGTTGAAATCTGGCACGAGATAATGAAACTAAGACTCCGAGCTTTTTAGCCGTCGGATTCCTTTCAAATTTACGATGAAGGTCTAATGTAGTGTCCTACACCCGTACATAAAATATGAGACCCGATCATGACACGACGATATTTGATCGCAAATCAGACCCGTTCAACCCAACCCCATATCCGATCGTTTCTAAATTTTACATGGCCCTTCATCGGGCCATGGACCACCTACCCTATAAGTTTCATGGCCAGAGGGCCACCAAAAATATCCTTAATTTTCAAACAAGCTCTAAACCGCTCGTTAGCAGGCCAGTAGTTTCAGAACTATAGAGAAATGTCCGTCTTAATGGTCTTGACGTCCGTCGTGGGAGTCGAAACTAAGTACTGTCCAGAACCACTCAACTTGAACCAAAGGATGAGTGCATGAGAAGCGTAAATACCCTAAAGTAAGGAGCTGAAACTTAAGTGAATTGAGTTATCCACTCTTATGCAAAGTTGAGGATTTCGGACCGTCGGTTTACGACCAAAATTCTCATGTGGAGTAAGGATATTTCCCTACTCATATCTGTATAGCCGCGGCCCCGATCGACTATCGGTGATCATTAACAGACTTCTAATCATATCTATCGATCGTCGTATCCAAATGGTGGGCCGATCGTATCTATACGTAGATCATCATTAGGGTTAACTATCCTAAAGTGTATATCGACTTGTAAACCCCATAATGGGCCTTAAAACTTAAAAAGACCCTCCCATAGGTCTAGCATAGTGAAAACTTAGCCCTTGGGGCCATTTACACAAAATCTGACAATATAAAAGGGCCTCATTTGAGCACCCTCTCTCCTCATACGATTTTTCCCTAGAGAAAAGAAAGAGGGAAAGAGAGAAAGAGATAAGAGAGAAAAGAGAGAAAGAAGAAGGAAGAAGAGATGAGGGGAGAGTGAATAAGGGAGAGGAAGTGGGTCATAGCTAAAGTGGGGCCCAAGGGAGTTCAATCTCGCAAGTCCCTACCTCTTCTTCAAGAAAATCTCCACAAAACCCACCCATGCCAAGAAGTAGAGGTAAGAATGATATATTTTTCCTCAATAGAACAACATAGTGTAGATTTTTAGGCATTAATGTTGTCTTTCTTATTTTTAATTTAGGAAATGGTGGTTTTACCCAAATTCTCAAACCCTAAGATCTCAAAGAATGGAAATCTCCTCTTAAGGTGCAGACTATTGCTCTTAGGTGGCTTAACACCAATTCTATTATGAGTTTAATGATTTTGATTGCTTGAGTGACATCTTTGGAGAACCTAAAGAATTCCTATGAATTGCATGTTTGTTGAAATGGTATGTTTGACTCACATGATTTTGTTCTTGCTTCTCATATGATGTTGTGTATAGATGGTGTATGCTCATGTCTTGTTGAATTATTTTTCATATATAGTTGCTCCGTAGTATGTATGATTTTCTTCCTCTTATGCACATAATTTTTTTTTAATAGAGGAAGTGCTTAACTTCCTCACACACACACATACACACGCCCACATACACTTGTATTTTGATATAGTTAACCTTGCCTATTATGAGAACATGAACCGTATGTCGATAATTACGAGAACATGATGATGTTTATTCTAGTGATGCATTGGTAGTTGGCATGTTAGGAATCATTATTCGTACCCTTGGGTTGGCCAGAATCATGAGGAGTGCGAAGGTGGTCCCGTTGATAGAACCACCTCGAGACTAAACCTATGGATTTGGTGGGTGTGTTCGGGTGGCTGTAGTTCGACCACATGGGTCTCTTGTGCCCGATGTCGCTCGTCTCACGCTCGCCTGACTCTTACGGTTTAGTCTACTGTCTGACCAACCTTGATTGTTAACCCTGATTGCTCACATATGTTTGGAACATGAACCACCCTACAACTGTTATACCCCATCAATAACCTACTCGAAACTGGTCCACAGCCTCATGAGCCGAGCATGGTGTAATGGGACACTGTGTCCGAGTTGTCGGCCTACGTTGGGGAGTCACGCCTCCCCGTAATGACTGCGAGCGATCCCTTTCTCTCGGCACTCCTCATGTGCTTGAAGTCGAGGATGAGGAACCCGACAGGATCATGGACCGCGAGGTCTCGACCTCATGCATTGGGGGGTCTTGGCCTCGCAACCAGCTTAGGGCATTGATACGTAGGGTGCATCAGATTCCCTAACCTACTGGATGAATGGACTTAATTAATAACTTGGCTAACGAGATCGCATTGCATCGCATTAGTTAGGGTGACGACACAGAAGTCGAGGTCGCTCTGAGGGAGTGCCGACATACGCGATCGTTAGATGGAGTCGCTTGAGGGAGCGTTGTGGTGAGGGCATGCATCATATCATTCCGTATGCATGCATTTTGATAAGAGTTGTTAGGTGTTGATGATTGGTTATATTTTATTAAATTCATATTATAATTGATGTCTGTTGTAACTTAAGACCAATAGCACCCACTGAGTTGATCACTCACTCCCACTTTGGGACGGTGTTTTAAAACACCAACCAGACTCTTCCATAACTGCAGGTGACAAGGAGTTCCAGGAGCCTGAGAGCTTAGACGAGGAGGACGAGCTGTCCTACTTTCAGTTGATGGGCGGCTCTCCATCGGCTTGACGGGTGAAAGTTAGATCTTTGAGTCGTGGACTTAGTCGTATATTCTTTTTGGACATAGCATTCTTTTTGTGATGTTGTTGGACGACGTATTGTACGACCCATAGTTATAAATTTTCTTTTAGACTTGTAAACATTTAACCTTTTCCATTGCAGTGGACTAGTTGTGAATTGAGATTCATATTTCAAGTAATTCCATGTTGCGCATTTATAACATCCTAAAAATTGGGGGTCGAGCAAAAACCCAACTCTCGAGTTCCAAAATGTTATTTATGCAACATAGATATGTTTGATTGAATATTGCCTGTGATAATGTATTAAACATGAGTGAGATTAAGCTAAAACAGCATATCACGCTCCAGAGACGGTTAAATTTACAAGAAGAAGACTGTGATAGTATGTATAACATATATAAACTATTGTATGTCTCCAGAGTGTGAATATGTTACCAGGTTATATACATACATGTATACTCTAAAAGTAAACCCAAAGGATATACATGAGTGTTCTAAAAATATAAAATGATGAGTGTCAAGGTATCTAATCAACTTCCCTATAATCCCGTCAATCAGAACACCCATAAAGGAGGAATCCTCCTCCTCATCATCAAGTTTAGCTCTGCCTCGCAGTCCGCGCCATCATCTGCAAACATAAAAAGGTCTGGTGGGTGTCCAGGAACACCGTCCCGTAACGTGGGAGTGAGTAGCTAACTCAGTGAAATAATATAGCAAGGATTAACATGTTCTCAAATCAATCATGTGATAATAGTAAAGCAGTAAATCAAATAATCCTAATACTGTTGTTAATGCAATATGACATGATGTGATGTATGCCCTCACCGACGATCTCCCTCATACGGCACCATCTTACGACCGCGGCATGCAATCGACCCTCAAGTGCTCCACATCTTCCAGGCACATGCAATGATATGGTGATATAATTTTCGAGTTATTATTAGTCCATTCAAACAGCAAGATTGGGAAACTAAGGTACTTCCCTTATATCAATCCCAACACAGATCTTGTCTGGGGTCGTCACTCCTAGTAATCTCATACGAGGTATATTTTGTAGGTCGTTGCAAGGGCTGTCAGGGCTGTTGCAAACACTCGTTGCTCCACTCCCCCATCACCTTATCAATACAGGCCTACTGTACTCTACTGCTACTGAAGGGTCATCGCCTCCTGTAGACTCAGAATACGCTCGCGGTCACTACAAAGGACTCGCCGCCTGATCAGTGTAGGCCGACAGTAAGAATATAGTGTCCCATACCACCATAATCTGCTCACGAGACTAGGTGCTCACTGGTCACTACGGGGAGGTTTATGGCCCCAGCATAGGCCGACAGCTCGACCACGGTGTCTCATACCACCATGCCCGGCTCATGAGTCTTCGTGGATCAAGGTACTATGGTTAACAGGTTTACAATGGTAAGTTCAGTACCCTAGGTTCAAGCAGTTATGACTCATGCAGGGTGAACATACAACGGCCAGTCGGGTTACTTGACGGGCTCGACTAGCACGATCGCATTTCAAGTTGAACGACATGAAGTGCGTAAAACACTTCGTGTGGCCTAACCACTGCCGCCAACTCCAAAACACGGCTCCCGTTCATCGACGCGTCGTTCATGGCGAAGATAAGCTAACCACGAATTCGCTCGGTTACTGACTGCTTGGACTAAGTATAGTCCCAAACATGTGGAATCACATCAGCAAAGCATGTGAAAGTATTGGAAATGAAATACAACCATATGAGCATGTTAACACATGTTGTAACATACAACTTAAGCAAATCACCTGATACATGCCTTTCATACATATAATGAAATTATGCATATCGCCAACATATAGGAAATCATTTACACCAGCATATTAATTGAGAAACCAATCTCAAACTAATCCATAACATCATTTAATTCAATACATACTAATACAAGCATTTATACAAACACTTACACTACACACTTAAGTCTACATATAGTATGTCGACCCGAAGTGCGCGTTTAGGTGAATCTCTTTACCAAACTAATTATGCACGCATTCCTAACATTCTAATGCGACAACAAGTCATGTCAATCACATCAGCAAATTATGAATGAAAACAGTACTTCCTACAAATGACTAAAATGCCCTAAATCTCATATTTTCTGTCGGTTTACGAAACAGGAAACGGACAGCATGTTGTACATGTCAAACGGCGTTTCTGTCGATAATCTACTATTAAACGACATTGAAAGCTTTGAAAACAGTCAATCAAAGCGTCTAAAATCTGCACCTTGTCTCTTATAAACGTGTCGTTTCGAACGGAGCGTATACGCTTCGTTTACGGCGAACAGAGAACCTACTAGACAAGTTCTATTAGCTACTTCGCTAGGAAACGAAAGGAACCTCAAATCAGCAACTTCTAAGGTATTTTCTTGCCTGAAAACGCGGAGGAATCGCCGAAAAAGTGATCGGAGTGCGTTGCCTAAGTACGTATAGCACGTGGCACAAGCAGCAGGGAATTCTCTCCCACTTCTCTCATAAACTCTCACCTTTTCTCTCTCCCAATCTAGGGTTTTTTGCAAATTCGGATGGGAGGGAGGAGTGAGGGTTTCAACCTTTTTTATAAGCTCAAACTTGCCCGAAATAGGCTCGGGAACAAGGTTCACTTGAGGGGTAACCAAATCGGGGCTATTTCGGTCCAAAAGGACATTTCTGGTGGTCCCCTGGCTGAATACGGTCGGACTTAAGCTCATGCATACTAGATCTAGCACACATCAAGTTTTCAGTCCGGCAGGGTTCGCGGATCGCACGTGGCGGTCTAGTTTCAGTTCAGCGGTCACCGCATGTAAATCAGGCCTACAAATCTCATGATATGAAATAGAAATTTTTCCTAATCTGAGGGTGTAATTTGGCTGAATTTTGACGGTCAGAACGCTTAATACTGACGCGTCAAGTCGTGTGCCAGATTTGAATTTTAAATTCCAAATCTGTCCCTATTCGCAATCTCTTCAGTCCGGGCTCAATGAAATAACCTGTGATTATCGGTTGGACTTGATTTTTGAAATGATTGTCAAGTCCAGCTAGGCGGTTCTAACGGTCTAAGATAGTAAGGTATCGAACTTTCGATGTGCGGTCTAGATCCAATACAGATTTTCAAAGTGGTCCAGAGAACAAACCTGCTCAGAGTTTGATCCGAGGTTATAGAGTATTATAGAGTCATTGGTTCTACTCGATTTGGGTCTTGTAGAACGTATTTAAAGTGATCAGGGACTATTTCCCAGCTACTCTAGCGTTGCGCTAGCTAACTTACGCTTATTTTCTAAAGGAATTAATCCTAAGTGATTTCTTTGGCTATGGAATTGGGTTTTGAGCGATTTTCCAGGTGTTTTAGTTGACCCATTGCCTAAGGACGTCAAATCCCAGATTGGCCAAAATTCGGAGTGTTACAGCATTTAATCCTGATTAACGCAAAATAGTAAAATTGGATATAAGTGACACCCGGGAACTTGGGAGTCAAGCGGGTACACGACCCCCGATTTCCAGGGCGTTACACTTATGATCAAGGTGGATTTCTCTTAAACATCTTGGTGGACCCCACATAACCATTTTCACAAGAGAGCAAGCAAAAGGATTCAGGAGGTAGGCCACTACTCCCACTTCTCCTCCTTTCCTCCTTCAAAATAGGGATAGCCACATTATTACAATGACGTGCCACGACATGTGAATCACCCATCCATTGGGCTATGATTAACATTTCAACTACTCCATAAACTACACATGCATTATGAATAGAAAAAAATAGATAAATAAATACGAGAAAAGAAGTAGAAGACAAAGAGTTTGTGCGTACAGTGGTGATCGGTTGAGCATGGGTTTAATGTGTAATGGCAGGGCTCATCCAACAACCTAAGATTAAGTGGGTAATCCTACTCATTTATGAATTTTCTATTTTTATATATTTCTGAGATTTAATATTGAAATAATTTTCTTAGAAATAGAATTATCAAGTTCATCTATACATGGTGTTTATATTTCTGAATTTTAACATTAATTGAATTTTATTAATTCATAGAGTTCAATTTTATTCTAACATTAATTCTGAAATTTAGTTTTAGGTATATTAAATTAAATTCATTAAATATAGACTTTAATTATGAGTTAAACTGTTTAATTTAAATTTGATTTGATTAGAGTAAATATTAATTGCTTTATTTTTGTGTTTTTAAAAAGGGAGAGGGAAAAAAAAAAAGCAAAACAAATACATACACACACACACACACACACACACACACACACACACACACACACACACACACATATATACACACACATAGCGGAACGCTCACCTGTGAACTAGTTTCCTCATGTGAAGCAGCACCTCGTGAAACCCCCGGGCCCAAGTTTTACTTTGATCTAAAACTTTAATGGGCCATGAAAAATGAAACAGTTTCCTCCCTTGATTTGCATTTCTCTTTGCTATGGCCCACCAGAATCTTAGATCAGGGTGAAAATTCACCTCTTAGGGTTTCATGGGATTCCGCATCTTATGGACTGTTTGGATTCGACTCCCATGACACGTGTTCAAAGGTGCGTAAGGGAGCATGCCTTTATATATATATATATATATATATATATATATATATATATATATATATATATATATATAAAATTAAATAAACAATTTATCCAAGTTTATATTTTAATTTAGAAATTCTTAAATTTTTTTGTTAAGATTAAAAATTAAATATGAGTTATTTCTAAAATTTTAAAATTAATTAATATGAAAGTAAATTATTAAAAAAGATTAAGTTCAAATTAAATTATGATTTTTTTTTAAATTAGTAAATTTGAATTAATTTTAAAATATTTTTAATTAATGATTAGGTTAGTTATTAAATTTAATCGTGTAATTGATCTAACTTATTATTATTTTTTAAAATCAAGTTAAAAAGTAAACCAAAATTTAAATTCCAATAATTTATAATACTTAGAATTAATTATAATAATAATAATTTTAAAATTTGAATGTGTAAAAATAATAGTATCAAAAGTCCAAATTAATAATTTCCTTAAACTTATTAAATTTATATATAAAAATAAATAATAATAATAATAATTTTGAATTTAAATATTTGATCTAAAATAATTAGATTAAATTTTTTAAGATAGATTAACTTAAATTATTGAATAATAATTTAATTACATTGTTAATGTTTTAAATTAATAGAATCAGTATAATAATTTGTTTCAGTAAAGATTAAAAATCCAAATTTTAATTCTAAAATTTTAAAGAGTTAATTAATTTAAATTTTAAATGAACTTAAGTTTAAAAAAAATTTCAAAATTTTGGAATTGAAACTAAATTGATTAAATTTATATATTTTTGAATTTTAGTGATTAATATATATTTAAAACTTTATTAAATTAAAATTTTAATAAATTATAATATTATATTTTAAACTTAAAAATCTTCTCCTTGTAGTTTAAATTTTTGTTTAAATTAAAATTTAAATAAATTTATCGATTAAAACTAAATATACATTCTCAATGAATTATTAAAGAGAAATTAAAATTAGTTACAAAATAATCAAATTATTTCAATATATATAATTAAATTAACTCAAAATTATAACAACATAATATATATATATATATATATATATATATATATATATATATATATATATATATATATATATATATATATATATATATATTGTTAAGTTTATGTGATAATTAAAATAAAATTTAAATTTTATAATTTAGTGAACCAGTTTGGTAACCGGGCTTACATTATATCGGCCACAAATGGGAATTTTGTCTCCTCCAGTCCCGACGGATTAACCAGACGACCCTGCTTCAGGTCGGCAATCTGTTTCTGCAGATTTTGGATCTCACTCTTCTATGGTTCTTCACTATTGGTTGTTCCTTCGGTCGACAATCGGCTGCGCCTCTTCTGATCTATCTCATGCCGTAGATCGGAAGCAGGCAGAGGGGCAATTCCCAAGACATGCGTTGGAGCAGACGTGGCCGAATCTTGTTGCAGGGTCAGCTGAGGAGTTGTTCGAGGGGCGGACGGCTGAGGATTGGTGAACTATTGAACACTGCTCGACCATTCCTCCCTCTGGTCGGGTTCTTGCCTGTGCCGAGGCTGCATTTGTTCTAGCATTTCCCTCATATAATTTACATTGCCTCTGACGTCTCCAACCTTTATTTCCAATATATCCTATCACCCGTTCTCTCCTCGGTTCCGTTGAGCACGCCTGATCGAACTGGAGGTTGCCAGGTGGGCTGGTGTTCCCTGGTGACTCCCTTGTCGCTCTGGTCGATCAGGGGCGTGATTTTCCATAGGCAGGAACACAATTGAAACTTCCTCAGGAGGGGTTTGGGCTTTCTTTTTCCTTCTAGCCATGGCAGGTGTTGCAGTGCTTCTGATAGAGCGAAAAATGACTTCTAATGTCATTTTCCACAGACGACGCCAAACTGTTGATGCAGTTTCCAGCACACCCCTTCTATTATTTGAACACCTGCATAAGAATAAGGCAAAGGAGACCCTGTTTTGTACAGGGGACCCTCTGATGCCAAAGTCAGGCCTGTGCTCTGGGTCTAATAATTTGATAAGGATTTAGGGGTGAGAATGTGTGTACCTTTCACTATTAAGCATTTCTTACTTATAGAAGAGAAACGATCCCGTGTAACTTTGGGATCTTCCCTAAATGGGATAGATCATTATCTCGGACGATCCCGAGATCCTCGATTCCCTGGATTCTTGGGATTGGAGATTATCTTCGGAATATCTCGGAGGAAGATTTTTAATACGGGCCGACTCTTGACCGATTCTTGGCTCGGCTTAGGGTGAGATTCGATCATGTGTTTCTAGCTGAGAATAAGTGGCTTTGTGTAACGTCCCGTCTAACCAACAAAGTGTCCTGGGGCGTCCACGTAGGATTTGCCATAGGACCGTTGGTTTAGACTACTTGTGGTGAGGTACCGCATGTAAATTAATCTAAGATTAGTCCAACAGAGTAGACCAGACGGGTCATGTTAGGACCTAATGCGGGCCGCCAAGGCAGATAACCATTTGTACTTAGCAACAGCCCAGACGGGACATACCGCGACGCAGGAAGGTCAAAAAATTATAAAACTTTAGGGAACCCTAGATCTCACTGGACTTGTGGTCCATCGCGGACCATAGATTCATTGGACACCCAGAAACTAATTATCCAAGCCGTTCCTACAGCATTGGTCAACTCACACAAGGCCATATTGGAAATCTGACACTCGTCAAGGGAGTAGGGATTCCGGGCGTATTAGCCGTCGGATTCCTTTTAAATTTTTGGTAAAAGTTTAATGTGGTGTCCTTCACCCGTCCATAAAATCTGGGTCCCGATTGTGTCGCGATGACCATTGATCACAAATCGGACCCGTGCAACTAAACCCCATATCCGATCGCTCCCAAAATTTGCATGATCCTTCATCGGGCCATGGATCACCTACCCTATAAATTTTATGGCCAGGGAACTACCAAAACCTCTACAATCATTGGGATAGACCCCATTGGGTCACTTAGAGATCGAGACCGTCTGATCAAATCCCATAATCGTTTATCCGTTAGATCCCAAACTTTGCATGAACCCTTGTTAGGCCGTGAGACACCTACACACCCAATTTGGTGGCCATAGGAGTCTTGGGGCCACCACAGCAACAATAGTGAATCCTAAGAGGCTATTTTGAGAAATTATGGACACATAAGGCCAAGGGGCCTAACTCTAGAGAATAAACCCTAGCTCTTTCTCATAGCCCCCATTCTCCAACAACAACCTATCTCTCTCTCTCATAACTTTCTCTAAATCTCCCCCCACAAAACCTCTCTCCTTCATAACTCCTCAACCTCCAACAACCTATCATCTCTTCCTCATAACTTTCACCATCTTCCAACGACAAGCTCTCCCTTTTCGTAGCTCCCACCATTCTCCAACAACCGAGGAGAGTAAAGAGAGAAAGGGAGGGTGAAGGTGAGCAAGTTGGACTCTCAATCAAGGTGGGGCCAAGGACATCAACCCTTTCAACTCTCTACCTCTCCTCCAAGAAGAAACTCCCTACCACAATCCCAAATTCGTCCGTGGGCTATCTAGGTAAGTTCTCTCACTCTTCTCCTCTTAAAACCCTTGTTATGAAGAAGAAATGACATGGATCCCTTACATGCAAGATCTTGTTTTAGAAATTCCGGCCGGTCAACACTCAAAACCCTCATTTTTTTTTAGGTCGCTTCCAAGCCCCCATTGAACCCGAAGGTGAGGACTATTAATCTTAGGTGACCTAGCACCTCTTATATCATGAATCTAATGATTTTTCTTGCTTGGGTGAAACACTTGTAGAATCGAGAGAGACCGTAAGATTTGGGTGATTTATTTGGAGATGTATGAAATTGTATGTTGTGTATTATTCTTATGATGTTATTTGTGCCGCTCACATGCTTAAGTTGTAGTGGATGATTGCATACTCATGTGTTGCATTATCTTCTCATATGTTGTTGCTTATGACATGTATGATGCTTCGCCCTTGTGCATTTTCATTCCTTGAATTTTAGGAAGTATTTCACTTCCTCACTAGTCCACACGACTCACACACACCTTGTTTATGCTAATATAACATGTTTGTTAGGAATGTTTAAACTGTATGATAGAATGTATACAATATGCTACCGTAGGCTAGTTGATAACCTTGATGTTAGCATGCTATGAATCATCATCAACCCTTGATTGAGCAGGAACTTGAGTTGAGATGGTAGTCCAATTGGTTGGACTACCCTAAGACTAAACCCGTGAATTGGGTGGGTGCGTATGGGTGGCAGTAGTTCGGCTACATGGGTCTCTTGTACTCGATGTCGCTTGTCACGTGCTCACCTGATTCGTGCGGTCTAGCTTACTTACTACCAATCCTGATTGTTAACCATGTTTGCTCACACATGTATAGAACTTGAAACACCCTACTACCGTTGCAGCCCACCGATAACCACTTGAGGTCGATCCACTGTCTCGTTAGCTGGGCATGGTGGAATGGGACACTGTGTCCGAGCTGTCGGCCTACGCTGGGGTGACACCCCTCCCCGTAGTGACAGCGAGCGATCTCAGTTCTCAGCACTCCCCATGTGCTTGAAGTTGGGGATGGGGAACCCGACGGGATCAAAGATCATGGGGTCTTGGCCTCACACGTTAGGGGGTCTTGGCCTCGTAACTAGCTCAGGGTATTTGATTTGTGGGGTGTATCAGATTCTCCAATCTGTTGGATAAATGGACTTAATTAATAACTCGGCTAACACGATCGCACTGCATCGTATTAGTTAGGGTAGCGACTCGAAAGTCGAGGTCACTCTGAGGGAGTATTGACATACGCGATCGTTAGATGGAATCGCTCGAGGGAGCGTTGTGGCGAGGGCATGCATTATATCATTTTGCATTCATGCATTTAAATAAGAGTTACTAGGAATTGATGATTGACTGTATTTTATTAAATTCATATTATAATTGATTCCTGTTGTAACTTAAGACTAATAACACCCACTGAGTTGATCACTTACTCCCACTCTGGGACGGTGTTTTAAAACACCAACCAGACCCGTGCTTAGATGTAGGAGAAGCAGGGCAGGAGGAGCTTGGTGAGGCGAACTACGATGAGGAGGACGAGCTATCATATTTTCAATTGATGTACGACTCTTCATCGGCTTGACAGGCAGGATTGTGTCACCGAGCAGTGGGCTCGGCCCTATTCTTTTTGGACCTACTATTTTTTTCTGATTTTATTGAGTCTCGCTACGTGCGAGCCTTTTTTTTTCTTTTGGACATGTACATATACATATATTGGAATCCTTTCATTTCAATGGGCTTGTTTGCTTTTGCTTCATGTTTCAGGAAACTCCAGACTGTGCATTTAAACTTGATTTAAGCGCATATTAATGAAGAACCGATTATAAGTGACCCCCGTGAACTCGGGAGTTGGGGATTTTGGCCCCTAACCTAGGGTAATCTTATTAAATTAATCATCTCATTGCGTAGAGCGGCTTCTCCTACCCCAATTTCATATAGGGCACATGGAGTAACTCATTCCGGTCGAGGAGTTATGGCTGTCGCAAGGCCATGACTCAGAGAGCCGGCGCCGCCAACATCCAGCCCCGGCACCTCCGGTGCCCATTGTCTAGAGAGCCAGTGTTGCAGCGCCGGCCCTGGTGCTGCCAGCCCCAGACTTCTAGGGACTCGACGCCGCAGTGTCCGTCTTCCAGCAGCTCGACGCCGCCGGCGCCGAAGCCAGAAATTTGGGGATTCTCCCCCTCCTCCATACAAAGAACGTGTGGGGCCCATTTTTCTTGCTATTTGGGGGTGTTTAAAGCCCATTTCCCTATTTCCAACCCATTCCACCCCATCTAAACTCACCCCAAAATCTCAATACCCATCTTTCCTCTCTCACTCTCTCATTCTAGATCTATTCCAAACCCATCTTCTTCTTCTTCACAACTTCCAAATCCATTCTTTCAAATCCCACTCTCCAACCCCATTCTCAAAACCCATCATCTTCTTCAAGCTTCAATTCCTCAACTCATTCCAAATCTACCATTTTCTTCAAAACTCATTCCCTCTCAAACCCACCATCTTTCCTTCTCAAAATCCATTCTCACTTCCATCTTTCCTCATCCATTTCCAACCCATTCACACAAAACCTATTTCTTCTTCATACATCTTCACCCAAACTCATCTCAACTCCTTTCCTAGACCCATCCTCAAGCCACTCTCAAACAAATCCCAAGCCCATTCCTTCAACGATACGCCTACATTGTCAACCTTCCACTTCCTAGCCAAGGAGATGTCCTTCCTTTCCACCGTTGTTTCCTTCTTCTCCATCTTGGTGATTCTTTCACTCATGGGGAAGAAAAGACCGGCAACCACCGAGCCGGGACCGAGCTAGGAAAGGCAGAGCAAGCAGAAAGCTGATCTGAAAGGGAAAGGCAGTCCCGGGAGCTCGATCCAAGGGTCAAAATGTTTCCCAAAAAGGGGTCGCTTCCCAACTGCCTGTGGAGGATATGGGGAATTTTCATGTCCACAATGTCGCATTTGAAGCCTCCATGGAGGAGCACCTCTTCGACGAGTATGATGTACTCGGCCAGCTTATGGATAAGGAGTGGGGTCCAGCCTTCTACGAGAATTATCAAGCCGATGTAGAGCTAGTTAGGGCCTTCTATACGCAGATCAGGAATCCTCGATTCGAGCCCTTGGGCTTTGACCTTATTGTGGGGAATGAGAGGACCCCCGTTGTGGTGGCGGACATTGCCGACGTGCTCGGGATGTAACAGGGCGACATACAGATCGATGAGAGAAATCTGGATACGAGCCAAGCCCACAATGTGCGCACCCATTTTCTATGTGGTCGGGTAGCCCCATGGAAGCGAGGGGAGCTGGGGCAAGGTCTGAATGCGGCCCACTTGACCCCTGAGTACCGGGTACTTCACCGCATCAACACTCATAACGTGTACCCCAGACTGATTAACCGCAGTGAGTGTTCCCGTTATATGGTGGAGTTTTTATATCATGTGGGGCGTGGAGCAGACGTGTGCCTCCCCAGCGTGGTACTTTACTAGATTGTGCGGGCCGCCTGATCTACGAGAAAGAATGTATGTCTTCCATTCAGCCGCCTGGTTTATAAGATGGCCGAGGACTACGGGATACGTGGGTCAGACGGGAATCCCGTGTTGACACAGTTGCTTGGGGAAGAGATGCTGAACAGTCTGAGGGCAGGTCACAAGCAGCGACAGGCCCATATCAACCAATATGGGGACCCTGCCGAAGAAGGAGAGGGAAGCGATGAGGGTGAAGAGGGCGAAGACGAGAATGAGGATGAAAATGTGGATGAGGCCGAGGGAGTCGGGCAAGCTCAGGAAACCGGAGAAGTTGGTGGTGAAACGCCCGCTACTCCTGACCTGCATGAATGCCTAGATGCACTCGACGCTAGGATGATCAGGATAGAGGAGAGCCATGCGAGACACCATGCTGAGCAACAGAAGTGGAACAAGAAGATTTATCGGGCCATAAAGGCCCTGATCTGTTGTAGCAAAGGGGAGGAAGCACCTCTACTTTCGCCCGACTCGGACGAGTAGCACCACGAGTCATCTATTGATCAGTAGTTTGCTTGAGTTGCTTAGGTTTAATTCCATGTATTGAAATAGTTAGGGCTTTTTCTTACGTAGATTGCATTTTCCTTTCGTTTATCATATCTAGTAGTGTTTGTAATCCATGTTGTAGCATGTAACTAGCCATGTTCATGGCATTTTGAAATTAATGCTAATATATGGATTGACTTTAAATCCTTTTTGCTTGGAGAGTGCCTTGTCTGTGTTGTGATTATGGTCATGAATTACAGGCGTTAGGTCTAACTTGCCTAGTGTGCGGCAATACCGTAAGTGACTAATACTCTAAGTAATTTTTTCAGGAAATGCCTCCACGACTGGAGGGTCGATATGTTCGCTTACCCCATGGCGGACTAGTTGATGGGAACCATGTTCCTGATAATCATCAAGGCCCCCAAGAGGCGGTCCCAAATGCACTGCCACCACAAGCCGCGAGCCCAGCACGACCCCCGACACGGGCCATGGAGCAAATGGGCCAAATGTTGCACTTTATGCAACAACAACAACAAATGATGACCGCTAATATGCAGCAACAACAACAGATGATGGCCACCATAATGGGGGTCATGACTCAAAGCAACCGGAACCTCCCGCCATGGCCCCAAATTTCCTCTTTCCGTAACCAGAACCTCCCACCGTGGCTGAGCAAGCGACCAACACAAGTAACATGTTTGAGCATTTTTGGAGACATACGCCGCCTACTTTTTCCGGCACTCACCGCCCAGAGGAAACGGAATACTGGCTCAACCGGGTCACTAAGCTACTCCGGCCTCTCCATTTTTCTGAGGCGGAAAATGTTGAACTCGTCTCTTACCTCTTTGAGAAGGAGACAGATCTATGGTGGGAGAGTATCCTTCGTTGTATTCCTGAGGGCCATGTTTGGACGTGGGAGGCGTTCGAGGCCCACTTCAATGAAAAGTACATCCCTCAATCATACTAACATGAGAGGGAAAATGAATTTCTTCGCCTCCAGCAAGGAGGAATGAGTGTGGTGCAATATGAGAACTGGTTTACGGAACTATCGTGCTACGCATCTAAGATGATCGCCAACAAAGCCGTTAAGATGAGGCGATTCACAACGGGGCTGAGGAGTGGCATCCGCTCCAAGATGTGTTGTGCGAGCATCTGGACCTATGCCGAGCTCTTCGAGATGTCCATATGGTCTGAGCAGGATGAGGAGCGTGTCTCCCTGGCCCGCTCACAGCTAGGGATACGCAACAGGATGAAAGGACCGTCCTCTTCTTTTATCGGGAAATGGTCGCGCCCGAACTCTCCGCCTAGGCCTGTGATCATACCAGCACCCTCTACACGACCTACACAGACATGCAGTTATTGTAAGCGGACGGGTCACTCCGAGCTTTACTGTTTCACGAGGATGAGGGATCTTGTGTTCACGCCACCTCAGCACAACTACAGGCCCCCACAACAAGCATTGCAGATTCTGCCTCTACGTACAATGGGGCCTAGCCAACAGTTTCACCGTCCTCCTACACCTCCAGCTAGGCCGCCTCAATGGCCCATGCAGCGTTCAAATTTTCCACAACAGGCAAGAGTTCATGCCTTGGTGGCAGAGGACCAAGATGCTACCATCCCCACACCTACGGCCTTCGAGGTGACGGCCCATATAGAAGGTATGCCCATCTTTTTGTTGGTGGACACGGGATCCACTATTTCTCTCATAACGCATGCTACTGTCAAGCGTCTAGGACTGCATGCTACCTCCTTTGATGGGGTGAAGATTATTGCCGTCGCCGATACTATCTCAGAAGTGACAAAGATATGTCGTGATTGTCCCATTGACTTGGGATGCAAGGTGGCCCTGATGGATCTGATAGTGACCAATATCTTCCATTATGACGTCATCTTAGGCATGGATTGGTTAACCACGATAAAGGCCGAGATAGACTGTGACACTTTGACAGTGAAAATATACGAAAGCGACGGCATTTCCCTCACATTCTCAGTCCAGGTTAGCTACGACTGCAAGATTTTTTGTTTTGCTTCATTGGAGGACGGGTATGATGGGCCTTCACTAACATGCACTCCTGTAGTCCAAGATTTTGATGATGTGTTTAAAGCCATACCAGGACTTCCGCCTCGTTGTGAGATAAACTTCACGATTGACTTGACTCCGGGCGCCAAGCCCATTTCCTTGCCTACTTACCGTATGCCCCCGTGTGAAATGGAAGAACTCAGGTCTCAAATTGACCAATTGCTAAAAAAGGGCTTCATTCGACCAGTGTATCGCCATGGGGAGCCCCAGTCTTGTTTGTAAAGATGAAGGATGGCTCATTACAACTGTGTGTGGATTACAGAAGACTGAACCAAGTGACGGTTTGAAACAAATACCAATTGCCCAGAGTTGACGATTTATTCGACTAGTTGATGGGTGATCAATACTTCTCAAAGATCGATCTACAATCAGGG
The DNA here is from genome assembly GCA_037074715.1 of Magnolia kwangsiensis. Taxonomy (NCBI): domain Eukaryota; kingdom Viridiplantae; phylum Streptophyta; class Magnoliopsida; order Magnoliales; family Magnoliaceae; genus Magnolia; species Magnolia kwangsiensis. Next base: position 3,137,207 of record CM073582.1, read on the forward strand.
TACCATCAGCTGTGGGTCAGGGATGAGGATATTTAGAAGACGGCCTTCAGGACTTGTTTTGGCCACTATGAGTTCCTGATTATGTCGTTTGGGCTCACCAATACCCCAACGGTATTCATAGACCTCATGAACAGAGTTTTTAGACAGTTCTTATACAGGTTCGTCTTCGTGTTCATCGACGACATATTGATTTATTTGAAGAGCCATGAAGAGCATGAAGAACACCTAAGGGCGGTCCTTGAAACCCTTAAGACGAATTGTTTGTACACATAATTTAGGAAGTGCGCCTTCTGGAAAGAGGAGGTCAAATTTCTAGGACATGTAGTGTCCAATGAGGGCATATCTGTGGATCTTGTCAAGGTGGTAGCCATACAAGATTGGAAACAACAGAAGTCAGTCACGGAAGTGAGAAGTTTTCTTAGACTTTCCAGCTACTATCGAAGGTTCATTAAAGACTTTTCAAGGATAGCTCGCCCGCTATCCCAGCTGACTAGGAAGGACCTCAAGTTTGCATGTAATGAGAAGGCGGAGGCGGCCTTCCAAGAGTTGAAGGATAAACTAAGCTCAGCACCTGTACACGTGCTACCTGAGCAGGGGGTCAAGTACACCGTCTATACTGACTCCTCTTACGTGGGTTTGGATTGTTTGCTTATGCAGAAGGACAGGGTAATTGCTTATGCGTCTCGGCAGTTGAGGAAACATGAGGAGAACTACCCTACCCATGACCTCGAGCTTGCAGTGGTAGTTTTTGCTTTGAAGATATAGAAACATTACCTTTATGGTGAGGAGTTTGAGCTCTTTTCCGACCATAAGAGCCTCAAATACATCTTCACCCAGAAGGACCTAAACATGAGACAGCGCCGCTGGATTGAAATGTTGAAGGACTTCAAATTCGATGTCTTATATCACCCTGGCAAGGCCAATTTGGTGGCGGACGCCTTGAGTCGCAAAAAGATAATTAAATTCGTGACATCACTAATGGTGAGAGAGTGGGATATGGTGGAATTCGTATGAGATTTGGACACGAAGCTAACCGTGGAGGAACCGTACGAGTTCACAGCCCACATACAGGCCCAACCACTGGTCGATAGTAAAATTATTGAAGCCCAGGAGGGCGATGAGCTATTAAAGAAGATGAGGGAAAGACCAAGGAGTAATGGGAAGTCCGAGCGGAGAGTCGATACCGATGGGAGATTGCGGTACCGAGGCCGCCTTTGTGTCCCAAACCATCAAGGACTACGAGAAGAAGTCTTACAAGTCGCTCACCACTCCAAGCTAGCAATGCACCCCGGGTAGCACCAAAATATACCAGGATTTGAAGCAAAATTATTAATGGGACAACATGAAGAAGGAGATAGCGGAGTATGTGTCCCGATGCCTCACCTGTCAACAAGTCAAGGCCGAACACTGACGACCACTGAGCCTTTTACAACCAATGCCCATAGCAGAATGGAAGTGGGACTTCATATCCATGGATTTCATTTTCAGCTTGCCTAAGACCAGGATGGGGCATGACTCGATATGGGAGATTGTGGATAAGCTAACCAAATCAGCCCATTTTTTGTCAATTAAAACTAATAGCTCCGCCGATGATTTGGCCAAGCTGTATATCAAGGAAATCGTGTGGCTCCATGGCATCCCGTTGGAGATTATGTCAGACCGAGACACTCGATTCACTTCGAACTTCTGGACCCACATTCAGGAAGCCATGAGAGTGAAGTTGAAGTTTAGCACCGCCTTCCACCCGTAGACAGATGGGCAAACTGAGCGGGTGAACCAGATATTGGAGGACATGTTGCGCGCTTATATTCTGAACTTTCAGGAAAGTTGGGATGATTGTCTCCCATATTTCGAGTTCGCCTACAACAATAGTTTTCATGCTAGCATCGGCATGACGCTTTACGAGGCTCTGTATGGGTATCCATGCCGAGCCCCGCATTATTGGGAAGAAATTGGTGAGAAAAGCTTGCTAGGGCAGGATTTGGTGCGGATCATCACCGAGAAGATTGAAGTTATTCAACGCCACCTCTTGACGGCTCAAAGCAGACAGAAGAGTTATGCCGATACAAGGTGGGGAGACTTGGAATTTGAAGCAGGGGATCACGTATTTCTCAAGATCTCCCCAATGAAAGGCGTTTTACGCTTTGACAAGAAGGAAAAGCTCACGCCACGATTCATCAGGCCCTTCTAGATTTTAGACCAGGTAGGTGCGGTTGCCTATCATTTGGCCCTACTTACGTCGCTTGCTAAAGTGCATAATGTCTTCCATGTATCTATGTTGAAGAAGTACGTCCCCGATCCTTCGCATATCATCAAGTGGGAGAACGTGGAGCTCAAAGAAAATGCCACGTACATTCTCTGACCCATAAATATTCTAAATAGGAAGGAGCAGGTCCTACGCAACAAGGTCATCCCATTGCTCAAGATACTATGGACCCATCACGATGAAGAAGAGGCCACTTGAGAGACAGAAGATGAAGTCCACAAACATTACCCAACCCTGCTTCAGCAATACGAACAGGTACAAATTTTGAGGATGAAATTTATTTGTAAGGGGGGTAAATTGTAACATCCCGTCTAACCAGCACAGTGTCCTGGGGCGTCCACGTAGGATTTGCCGGAGGACCGTTCGTTTAGACTACTTGTGGTGAGGTACCACACGTAAATTAATCTAGGATAAGTCCAACAGAGTAGACCAGATGGGTCATGTTATGACCTAATGCGGGCCGCCAAGGCAGATGACCGTTTGTACTTAGTAACAGCCAGGCGGGCCATACCGTGACACAGGAAGGTCATAAAATTATAAAACTTTATGGAACCTTATATCTCAATGGGCTTGTGGTCCATCGCGGACCACAGACTGATTGGACACCCAAAAACTAATTATTCAAGCCGTTCCTATAGCATTGATCAACCCACACAAGGCCATATTGGAAATCTGACACTCATCAAAGGAGTAGGGATTTCGGGCGTATTAGCCGTCGGATTCCTTTCAAAATTTTGGTGAAGGTCTAATGTGGTGTCCTTCACCCATCCACAAAATTTGGGTCCCGATCCTATCGCGATGACCGTTGATCTCAAATCGGACCCGTGAGACCAAACCCCATATCCGATCGCTCCCAAAATTTGCATGATCCTTCATCGAACCATGGATCACCTAGCCTATAAATTTCATGGCCAGGGGACCACCAGAACCTCTCCAATCATCGGGATAAATCCCCCTGGGTCGCTTAGAGATCGGGACCGTCTTATCAAATCTCATAATCGTTTATCCGTTAGATCTCAAACTTTGCATGAACCCTTGTTAGGCCGTGAGACACCTACACACCCAATTTGGTGGCCATAGGAGTGTTGGGGCCACCACAACAACAATAGTGAGTCCTAAGAGGCTATTTTGAAAAATTATGAAAACATAAGGTCAAGTGGCCTAATTCTAGAGAATAAACCCTAACTCTTTCTCATAATCCTCATTCTCCAATAACAACCCATCTCTCTCTCCCTCATAACTTCCTCCAAATCTCCCCCCACCAAACCTCTCTTCTTCATAACTCCTCAACCTCTAATAACCTATCATCTCTCCCTCATAACTTTCACCATCTTCCAACGACAAGCTCTCCCTTTTCGTAGCTCCCACCATTCTCCAACAACCGAGGAGAGTAAAGAGAGAAAGGGAGGGTGAAGGTGAGCAAGGTGGATTCTCAATCAAGGTGGGGCCAAGGGCATCAACCCTTTCAACTCTTTACCTCTCCTCTAAGAAGAAACTCCCTACCGCAACCCCAAATTCGTCTGTGGGCTATCTAGGTAAGTTCTCTCACTCTTCTCCTCTTGAAACCCTTGTTATGAAGAAGAAATGACATGGATCCCTTATATCATGAATCTAATGATTTTTCTTGCTTGGGTGAAACACTTGTAGAATCTAGAGAGACCGTAGGATTTAGGTGATTTATCTGTGGCCTAGCACTACTTATATCATGAATCTAATGATTTTGTTTGCTTGTGTGAGATAGTTGTAGAATCTAGAAAGATCCCAGGATTTGGGTGATTTGTTTGGAGACGTATGAAATTGTATGTTGTATATTATTCTTATGATGTTATTTGTGTCGTTCACTTACTTAAGTTGTAGTGGATGATTGCATACTCATGTGTTGCATGATCATCTCATATGTTGTTGCTTATGACATGTATGATGTTTCCACCCTTGTGCATTTTCATTCCTTGAATTGTAGGAAGTATTTCACTTCCTCACTAATCCACACGACTCACACACACCTTGTTTATGCTAATGTAACATGTTTGTTAGGAATGTTTAAACTGTATGATAGAATGTATGCAACATGCTACCGTAGGCTAGTTGATAACTTTGATGTTGGCATGCTATGAATCATTATTAACCCTTTATTGAGCAGGAACTTGAGGTGAGACGGTAGTCCTTGTAAGACCCGTATCCTAATCCGTACTTTCTCGTCAACTCCCGTGATCCTTTCCGTCAAAGTCCGGCAATTCGTGACTTGTAATCGACGCTTGCGCATGACCGTAAGTCGTATCGTATACATTTGAGTCGGCTTAATCCGAGACTTATATCATTGCGACCGCACCATCACCGTGGTTCTAACGCCGCAACTCACGCACCGATCCGATACCCAGACGAGGTGATGTGGACCCACGTTCAGTTTGAGAAAAAACACCACGCGTTTTAAATTTCAAGGAAATCTCTACAACATGTCCCATCCATCCCATCAATCAACCCCATCAATCACCTCTCATGTCATGTACAAAACACTCATGCTTCCTTTCTCCACAAGTGAAGCAAACCCAAAAGTCAACCAATCCATCACCTCACCCATCACTCACATCCATCACCCATCTCCCATCACTTTTCCTTACAACCACCTCCCTTCCTCTTTTCTCATACCATTTCCAAGCAAGGAAGAGAGAGCTCACGTCCAAGCTCTTTCATGTGAGAGAATGAGTTGTGTGGTCCACCTTTCCCATCCCAAAAGCTCTCATCCTAACCATCCATTTCTCATCTCTACCATCAAAGTGAAGCATAAGGAGAGTGGCTTCCCAACGGACCAAGAAGATCAAGCGGTGGGTGCTTCTATAGGCTAGTTTTCCTGTTTCTATGATGGGCTAAGTGAGGCCTACCGATCAATGGTATGGATCTCACTTTGGACCATAGGTGTGGCCGATGGCCCACCTTAATGCTCATGATCATTCCACGATGGGGCCATTCTCCATGGACCCCATCATGATGTTTATTTTTCTTACATACATAAGGTCATCTAGACCATCTATTTTAGTGGAGAAGGAATCTCCACCGTTAGATTTCGATTTAATAAACCCACATATATTGGGACCCACTCGTTGTATGATTGAATGCATGGAACGGAGGGCCCATAGTGTCGGGGTCCCTCCATCATACGCATGTCCTACTCTCTCTCTCTCTCTCCCTCTCTTTTAATTTTATTTTTCCTTTTCTTTCATATGATAAGGCCATGTGGCCCACCCGGATGGATCCCACCATGAGGCATGTATTTATTCCAAGTCATCTATAGGTGGGGCCCACTTTATAAGTGTTGTATCTACACTATCCACCACGTAGTATCCCACCTAAGCAGGGCCACCTTAAATAGATTTATTATGCCAAAAAGAGTCCAGCGTCTGGACGTGAGAAAAAAAAATACAAGTATTAGCTTGGTTATATGGGCCACTCATATAGGCCCCACCTTGTTATATGTATTCAATCCACGCCGTCCATCCCATTTACTAGCTCATTTTAGGCGTTGAGCCGAAAGGTGAAGCTGATCCAACTTTCTGGTGGGTCATACCTTAACAAACAATGATCTACACAATGTAAATTCACTTGGTTTCTTCTTACATGCTGAAATGTAATGGAAATGGGGCTCTTTTGATCTCTCTTGAGCCGTAGAGAGCAATGGACGGAGCGGATTTGGTTGATGCGGGCCCCATTCCCGAAAAACCTTAGAAAAATATTTTTTTCAAAAAAAATAAAAATAAAACAACAGCAACATGCTGCTGCTATTGTCAGTGGCGCAGTAGGCTGCGCCAGCGGCGCTGGCAGGCAGACGGGCAGCAGCCCACGGCCCTATATATGGGCCCCACCATGATGTATATTTTGTATCCACACCATTCATGAGGTGGACCATCCCCTGAGGAGGGTCCCCTCCAAAAATTAGCTTGATCTAGATCTCAGGTGGCCCACATCACAAGAAACAACGGTGATTGAACTCTGCCATTGAAACCCCATTTTAGGTCCACAGAAGTTTTGGAATCAATATGAAATTTTTTTTTACTCTTCATCCAGGTCTGTGGACCTTATCAACGGGTTGGATGACTTATAAACATTATGGTGGGCCCCACGTGGAGCCCACAATGATATGTGTTTTATTCCCACCGAGCCCACGGTGGTGTATGTGTTTCATCCGCACCGTCCACGCTGGACGGTGGGACCCGAGTGCAGTGTGTGTGTATATATATTATATTATATTGTATATATCATATATATAATATATAGATTATATATTATATTATATATATAATATATACATGATGGTGGGCTTTCATGTGGACCCCCACCATGATGCATGTGTTGCATCCAAGCCGTTCCACCATTTGAAGCTCACCTTGAGGCTTGAGAGTAAAAATAAGTCAGGTATTAAGTTCAAGTGGACCCCACTATTATAAGTAGTGGTCAATGATGCCTACCGTTCAAAAATCTCTAAGGGCCATAGCAATTTTTCATTAAGTTGATAATTATTTCTCACTTCATTTATCACTATATTATTTTAAAAATAGGTTGGATTGGAAATATATGTTATGGTGGGCCTTAGGAATTTAAATGGTGGAAATCATTCTCACCACTCTTATTTGGTTGAGGGCCCATTTGATGTATACATGGGGCCCATTCGTATGACTCATTTGAAGTATACATAGGGTCCAATTAGTGTGGCCCATTTAATATATATAAGGCCATGTGATTAGGTCTATCTTGATGTAATTGTGGCCCATGTTACGAGGCCCATTGTGACGTATTCAAAGGCCAGGGGCTATGGCCCATTGCAATGTACATAAGGCCCATTGATGTGGCCCACTGGATTTATATAAGGCCCATATGACGCGACCCATTTGATGTATCTAAGGCCCATGGGTCGAGGCCCAACGGAATGTCCTTAGAGTCCATTGCAATGTGTGATTTCTCATGATTTATGTAATGATATTTATGGCGGGCCATGCCTTGGGAGCAATGTTGGTTTGACGTTCACATTGTAAGTATAATGTTGGTTAAATGTCTGCATTACGACTCTCCCTAAGGCCCATTGATAGGCTCATACTTGTTGATAGTTCATCACTTTAAAACATGCATAGTATAACTCCATGATTCATGCCCATACGCATCATATGCATGCTTGATATGAAGATTGTATGATCATAGCATAAGCCATTGGGCTGAGTCATTTACGGGACTCCTTATGAGATGGAGTGCCCCACATTATCGCATTGTACGTGCAAGATTACTGCATGACTGTACGGTGTAGCTCATGCATCTCGCATATGTGTGACTTGATCACTGCATGCCCTATCGACATCAGGGCCATGGCTCCACAAGTACATCGTGGGTGGCCGTATCGGATACCGAAAATACTTGGTTCTAGCACTGTGGGCACTTAGGATGTCCTTGGATGAATGTCCTAGAACCTTTTTGGTACCAGAGTTGCTCTAACGTCTCGATCGAATGGATACATGAGCGCCCAACTGCCGAATACCAGTAGGCCGCGTCTTCCACTGTGTCGTGGTCGGTTGGAAGGGGATGTGGCCTTATCTGCCTGAGTGAGGGGGCTATAAGCTAGGCTGAGTTTGACCAGCTCGTAAGTAAGTCCGCTATCGATGAGCCGAGTAGGTATTGACAGACTACTGGTCAGGCGGATAGTGAGCTCTATTCCGCTTGCTTGACTGTGCAGTTAGGGAGGAGGCAGTCATTGCGAAGTATATTAGACCCCGGTGATATCCAGAGAGGAACTGTATTGATATTTGTACTTGATGAGTACTGGAATGCTTGCTTTGCATCTCGCATATGACATTTGGCTACGTAGGCCACGCATTGCATGGCCTTGGTATGGCCGATAGCATTCATGTCTTGCATCATATAGCTTTGGTACAACTGATAGCATTCATGAACTTACCGCAGGTTTCTGCATTACTCTGATATTATATACTTGACACTTGCCTTACGCACACACTTACACCACCCTCTAAGCTTTTGTAAGCTTATGCACGATAGTTGCATCAGGTAGCGTTGGACAGTAGCAGCGCTGAGGCAGGAGTGTGCATCTGACTATTTTGGAGCTTTTTGATCATCTTGTATTTCTCTTTCCGCATTGTACTTAAAGTTTTTAATATAGTGGATATGTGTTGATGTTGTTTTGTGACTTGGTTATGCTTGTGGTTATGCTCCATTACAAAAAAAAAAAATATTCATTCTGAAAATCCTCCTTATAGGATTCTAGAATCGAAAATCTGGCATATGTTTGTCATGAGCCGAGAATGGGGCACAACGGAGGCTGTCGACACTGGATTCGGCGATCGAAATTTCTATAAATCCGATTTCTGGGTTTGGGGCGTGACAGTCTCATTGATTGGACTACCCTAAGACTAAACCCGTAAATTGGGCGGGTGCGTATGGACGGCAGTAGTTCGACTACATGGGTCTCTTGTACCCGATGTCGCTCGTCACGTGCTCACCTGATTCGTGCGGTCTAGCTTATTTATTATCAATCCTGATTGTTAACCATGTTTGCTCACACATGTATGGAACCTGAAACACCCTACCACCGTTGCAGCCCACCAATAACCACTTGAGGTCAATCCACTGCCTCATGAGCCGGGCATGGTAAAATGAGACACTATGTCCGAGCTGTCGGCGTATGTTGAGATGACGCGCCTCCCCGTAGTGACCGCGAGCGATCTCAGTTCTCAGCACTCCTCATGTGCTTGAAGTCGGGGATGGGGAACCCGACGGGATCAAGGATCGCAGGGTCTTGGCCTCACACGTTTGGAGGGTCTTGGCCTCGCAACTAGTTAAGGGCATTTGATTTGTGTGGTGTATCAGATTCCATAATCTGCTGGATGAATGGACTTTATTAATAACTTGGCTAACACAATCGCACTGCATCACATTAGTTAGGGTGGTGACTCGGAAGTCGAGGTCGCTCTAAGGGAGTGTTGACATACGCGATCGTTAGATGGAGTCACTCGAGGGAACGTTATGGCAAGGGCATGCATCATATCATTTTGCATTCATGCATTTAAATAAGAGTTACTAGGAATTGATGATTGACTGTATTTTATTAAATTCAAATTATAATTGATGCCTGTTGTAACTTAATACTAATAGCACCTACTGAATTGATCACTCACTCCCACTCTTGGATGGTATTTTAAAACACCAACCAGACATGTGCTTAGATGCAGGAGAAGCAGGGCAGGAGGAGCCTGGTGAGGCGAACTACGACGAGGAGGACGAGCTATCGTATTTTCAGTTGATGGACGACTCTTCATCGGCTTGACGGGCAGGATTGTGTTGCCGAGCAGTGGGTTCGGCCCTATTCTTTTTGGACCTACTATTTTTTTATGATTTTATTGAGTATCACCACGTGTGAGCCTTTTTTTTTTTTTTTTTTTAGACATGTACATATACATATATTGGAATCCTTTCATTTCAATAGGTTTGTTTGCTTGTGCTTCATGTTCCAAGAAACTCCAGACTGCGCATTTAAACTTGATTTAAGCGCATATTAATGAAGAACCGATTATAAGTGACCCCCGGAAACTCGGGAGTCAGGCGTAAGCACGACCCCCGATTGTCAGGGCGTTACACTTTTGCCAACCTTGGGAGCGTCGTCGTTCTCGGGCATGGTCGACTCTCTTTCTCTGCCATTCGTCTGACTCTTAGTCGAACGCGATCGATCCATAATCGACTTATTGTTGGTCGCTGGCCGCCATATTGACCGACTTAAAATGTAGGTCGAACTGAGGTTGGGCTAAAGCTCGGTCAGCTTATGCCCGAATAATGGCCGACCTATAAAATGAGTCGGCATAAATTAACCCCTGGGAATCCCCTTTGGGATCCTTAAGGTGCTTCGGCCTTCTTAGAGGTCTCGCCTTATGGCACTGAACATGTAGGCCTTGGTTAGGCTCGACGCCTAGTGAGTCTGGGTCATATCATTCTCATATAAGCTAACTTATCGGTCTTGTCATATTTTTCCTCAACAATATTAAATCTAAATTTCTAATAAATATTGTTAAAGAAAGTACAAATAATAGTGTAAGGACGTTGTAGTGCACGGGAGATAAATTTTAATTTTATATTTATTATTGCCAGTAAGTTTTAAGGTTTTTCAGCTGATCTCATCAAACAATCAAACATGGGACAACTAAGATCTCTTATCAATAATCCGAGCCGCTCAAAGTATTCAAATATTCCCAAATCAACCCTTCAATCACATTCATTTGTGTTTCCGTGGATATATACGTTTAGGTGAGTTAGGTTGTAATTTTAACCGTTGGACCGGACTAAGTTGGACCAGTCTAGCTCTACGCAACGAGTCACCCCAGCAATTCACCCAGTTTCTTAAGCAATGATAAGGATACGGATAGGATCTAAATCATTCTCTTTCTTTCTTTCTTTCCTCTAAGGATTAAGAGAAAAAGACCAAAGTGAATCTTTGCCATGGTTAGACGTTGGTGTCACCTGTAGGGTTGTGGAAGGTGGAGTGAAGTGGGCCATTCAATCCCATCACCATCTATGGTCAACGAAAGTGGGGCCCACCCATATCACCATTTGATCTTTTTTAAACGGTGATGATTGCATTCAACCATAGTGAATTTTCATAACGAGCGTTGGGATTACAGTAGCTTTGTTAAGTCCACACGCAGCTAATGCATACCCCACCATACATGCCAGCATGGCATGCACGATAAATATCCAATCCATCTATCATGTGAAACTCACGTGTAGATGGTGGGCCACTCAGTAGGTGTGCCATGAGATTAGAAATAAGTGGACGGGTAAGAAAACTTCAGCCACTTTTTTCACAACCGTCCATTTCTTCAGCTAATTGCGGCTCACCTGACTATTGGACCAAACGGATTCTTCGGATAGGGAATATAACTACTGGTACCCTTCTGTTGGATGGCTTGGATATTGTAAACATCTGCCACGCTGGCATGTGTGATGGCGATGCATTACTGACTTGTACACGCGTGTGTGATTAGCAAAAGTTTCAGATTACAAACCCGATTATTTTTCTTATACTAAGTCCATAACAGCCCGTTTGGCACACGGTATTGGGAGGGGGATTATGTGGTATAGATTCAAAAATAAATAAATAATAATTATTACAAAATTGTCCGCCGTAGACATGGAATAAGCCTATTTTCATGCGGGTCCTTACTCCGGCTTGGGCGGTAGACTCGCAGGAGTTTCAACACCCGGTTGAGGGTTCGAATACCCGTAGGTGGTGAAATACCACTAGCGTGAGTGTGTGGGGTGTGTGTGCGTGTGTTAAAAAAAAAAAACGAAAGGGCATAATTTCATGCTTGGTTTGTAATACAGTAGGATTTATTCTTTAGCTTGATATACATTATCTCACTCTTTAGCTTGATATACATTGAATAGATATACCTACCATCATTTGGAATTATTGAAAATAATGTGTTATATTCAAATCATTTACCAGTCTTGTAACCTCATTTTATGACATGAGCCTAAAAATGAGATAGATCCAAAACTTATGTGACTTCAAAGTTTTCAACAGTAGGTGTTCAATATCTACTGCTTTCTATGGTGGGGTTCGCTTTAGCTTTAGATCTACTTGATTTTTGGCTTATGGTCTAAAATGATCTTGAAAAATGAGTGAACAGTGTGGATATAGCCCACACATCATGGTAGGACTTACATGCTAACATTGAGTGGAATTAACACGAGACAAAATTCAATTTCATCTAATATAATTCCAAGCTTTTCCATTCTTCCGAAGAAGCATCGAGTGGAATTGGCACAAGACCAAATGCAATTCCATCCCACCTAATCCTATCTAATACCATGCGCTAAACACTCCCTAATGTGGGGCCTATGGTTTGGTGATCCGTATTGCCTGATGTGATAGCCTCGAAAGTGGATGGAGCATGACCCTTTAATACTTTGAATGGAACAAACCTAGCCGTTGGATTGGAAAATGAAGATTAGACGGCTAAGAAAAAATACAGTACCAACCGAATAAAGTTCATGATTGGATGGCCAGGATTCATCAATCTTAGAGGCGGGTTATGGTCTATGATGATGGGCCCATCTTCAAATTCGTAGGAGATGAGGAAATCAAAGAGGAAGAATCATAGGATATGCGACTTAAGGCTTTCTACAGCATACACCAACTTTCAGTTCTGACAAGTGAGCCCAAGATTCTTTAATCCATACCGTTGATCTCTTGGATCCAATCATGGATGAACCATGTTCAAAAAAGAAACGATTGATATGACAATTTCAACCTCCTAATTTTTTGCCCACAATAGACGGCTCAGCAATGTTTATCTTAATTCAACTGGGAAATTTTTAAAGGTTTAACAGATAAGATTTCAAATATGAGAGATTTATTTATTTATTATTTTTTTGTCATGGTCAGACGCAATAATTTAATTTCAAAATCATGGGCCCCAGTTGTCAAGCTCTCTAACCCTGTATATGATGTACGGGTAGGGGTGTACATGAACCCAGCTAGCTAGCTCGACCTAACTCGAAAAAGCTGGATGAGGCTTGATTTGAAGCTGAGTTCAAATCAAGTTGAGCTAATATTTTGAGCTTGAAAATGAGTTCGAGCTGGCTTCGAGTAGGCCTCAGCTCGACTTGAGTTGTATCGAATTTAAGTCGAATCTAGTTTAAATCTAACTTGGATCAAACCAGTTCAGTGACTCAGTTACTTTGCTTTCGCTTTCGATGTTGCTCACCAAGTGTTTGATAAAATGGCTCAACGAAGTGTGGCTGGTGGCAAAGAAAATATGTACATGAAATAAATATTATATTTTTCTTAATTTTTTATTTTTATTTTTATGTTGTTTAGAAAGTGTTTGATAAAATACCTATAAAATCATTGCTTTTGTTTCACGTATAAAAATTTTGAAAGTGCAGTGGAGATATTTGTGAAAATGCCTCAACGCTGAACTTAGCTCAATCTTAGCTCTAACTTGACTAAGCTAACATAAGTTGCTGGCCGTATTGAGCTGAGCAAGCCAATCAGTCTCAGGGACTTAGCCGAGTCGAATCCGAGCTTAGGTCAGCCAGCGGCCGATCCTCTATGTACACCCCTCCGTGCAAGACGCGCGTATGTTCGATTGAAAGTCAAATGTATGGCTGAAATGCATTCGATGACACGTGGGGGACCCACACCTGTTATTATTAAATTTAGGTGGGCGTTTATAATAAGATATTTACATTTTAAAATTTAAACGTAAGGACTGGGCTTCTTCACAAGGACCATAGATTCTAGTGGCTGTGATTTAAAGTCATGGAAAATCCAAATGAAGTACCATATGCTTATAGTTCTGCATCATTTTAAATCTGTGGTGCAATGTGCATGGGAAAATCGGAACCCTTGAAAAGGTCAGCCTCATCATGAAGATAATATAGAATACAGATTAGAAGGATCCAATTATCGGGTGGGCCACACCTTCATCAGGTAGTCAACAGTCGATATCATTGAGGAATACAGGTGAGGCCCACCTGTTTAGTGGGATGGTTTGATTTTTCCTGCCATGTTCTTGTCACTGACTATATCTTTTCTACGGTTCTGATTTCCCATATATGGCACGTTGTAGCTGTGCAGTACCGTTAGCTGGTGGTACGCACCTGACCATTTCTTAAGGTCATGTCCAGTCAGTTGGACCATAAGTTCAAGTCCACCAGCAAATAATTTCCAACCTTTCATGTACCTGAGACATTTCACCCGTCCAATTGGACGGTTCTGATTTCCAATCAAGATAATCCTCATGTCGGCCTGCATTTTAGACGGTTGGATGTCGCACATACATCACAGGTTTGCAATTTCCCACTGGGTGGACGGTGAATTGTAGTCCAAACGGTGGTACTAGAGACCATGTTCCCATGAATCAGATATCTTGTACCGTGAATAGTGCATCTTGATATGCATCTCTTTTACACACAAGTGGGGACCCTGTTCTAGTGATCTAGACCGTTGATATGATGGACCCTACCGTGGATATGGAAAATGATGGAAGAGAAAAAGAAGCGCTCCAAAGCAAATGATATCTATTTGCCCATTATGGTTGGTATATTTCTCTATGATCATAAGCTATTAATCAGCGGCTAGAATCATTTGACCGAGATTAAGGATCTCCTGTGCATCAATTCCACACTTTACACGTACCTTTCCTATTTATCAGCCCTACACCTTACACACCTTATACTTAAGGTAATGGCAGCGGACAAGTAAGATTAGTATTTATAGAAAATGAGAATTGGAGTAATTCAACTTATTATAATTATTATATTATATTATAGTTTTTTTTTTTTTTCACTCACAAACACACATACCCTCGCACACACACTGCAGTGGGATTTCACCGCCTATGGATATTCGAACCCTCGACCGGGTGTTGGAACTCCTGAGAGCCTATCACTTGAGCGAGAGTAAGTCCAATTATTATTATATTATAGTTAAAATATCCAACGGTTAAAGTATCTAAACCATTAATCACGTGCAGCCCACCTAATAAAATTAGACATGCACAATACACAAGCATGATGTACCACAGGGAAGAAGAAGAAAAGAAAAAAGGAAACCCTAACTAGATACAAAAATGCCATGCGTTCGATTCCAAAAGTAAAAAAATAGACTTTTACAGCGCAAAAAGCTTTTTCAATAAGGCTATCTCATTAATTAATATTAGTATGATTCGACTGCTTTCTTTCATTACCTTAAGGTAAATAAATGGGTGTGTGGCTTTGATGGGCCCTCTCATAATTTTTATATAAAATTTACCTTGATCACCAAGTGCATGCGTCCTATCATGTTAGGACAAGGGCTAAAATATCAGCTACACGTAATTTGGGTGGAATGTATGATGACCAATGTACAAGGCACCACTGGCCCTCCAAATTATTTCTATTGGTATGACTCACCAAAATCATAATTCAGCCTAATTCTTATTTCTAAGCCTAACACAAGACTAAATATCAATTGGCCACCGCAGTAAGATTGGCAAAAAGTGGCATTCGTTTTATATATATATATATATATATATATATATATATATATATATATATATATATATATATGAGAAAAGGTTATATATGGTCGGGCTCATGGGAACTCCTCATGAGACTGAGCTATCTAGCCCCATCATGATGTAGGTTGAACATATCTACCCTATTAATTAGATGCACCATTCTATAGTGGGCCTAGGGCTTAAAAATTAAGTCAATCTGTGACTTGTGTGGGTCAGACCACATACAAATGTCGAGAGGGGTTATTCTTCATTAAAACATTCGTAATCATTTTTTGGGCCCACCGAGATGTGGTTCACAAGTTCAGCCCATCCATTATGTGTGTCCCACTTGTATGAGGGGTCAGACCAAGTTTTAGATGTATCCAAATTTCAGGTGGGTTCCATCGAGTGCTTTTATATATTTAAGGCATGTCTTTACATGATTTTAGATGATATGGCCCACCTGAGTTTCTTATATGGCTGATTTTTGATATATCCTATAATTTAAAGGGGACCTATCAAAAGCATAATGTTGTTCTCATGAGCACGAGCTCGAATGTTAACTTATAGAACCTTATATATATATATATATATATATATATATATATATATATATATATATATATATAGACAGCGGAACGCTTACCTGCGAATCAGTTTGTACGTACCAAGTACGAACTTTTTTGAAAACCCATCATATGTGATGTTGATCCAAAATTTGAACCGTTCATGTGAAGCAGCACCTCATAAAACCCCTCAGGCCGAAGTTTTACTTTAATCTAAGACTTTATGGGCTATGAAAAATAAAAACAGTTTCCTCCCTTGATTTGTATTTCTCTTTGCTATGGCCCACTAGAATTTTAGATTGAAGTAAAAATTTGTCACATAGGGTTTCATGGGATTCCGCATTACATGAACCGTTTATATTAAACATCCATGACACATGTGCAAAGGTATGCATGTGCATAGGTGTGCAGGGTTTTAGAAGACGCGCACGTGCGTAGGTGCGCAGGGTTATATATATATATAGAGAGAGAGAGAGTTCTAGAAGACGCTAGGATGTATTATTTTTTTTTGTGGGGCTTACTGGAGTGGAGTGTATGTAATATCCACTCCATTTATTAGATACCTAATTCAATTTTAACCCAATGCAAAAAAATAAAATAAAATGTTGACTTGTAATTTAGTTGGGCCACAGCAAAGAAAACTATTTGGAGACAATGCCCATCCTTAATTTTTATAGGGCCCACCATAATTGCTATATGAAATCTATTCTAACTATTAGATGTCACACTAAAATTTAGGCCTATATTTCAAAAAGCATACCCATCCTTGATTCATGTGGGCCATATTAAGGAAAGCATATTAAAGGGTGATCGCTATGGTCTTACAATTTTTCGAATCATATGGTTCACCTATATTGGAGATGATCAATAGCCCTTTGCCTAACATGAGGTGACGCATTTGATTGTATAGGGAGATTTTACACGCATTATGATGGCACCGAACCATGCTGATATTTCAGCTTACCTTTAATCCAAGCCTATATGACCTTATAAACAAGTTAGATGACAAATAAAAATTATGATACACCCTAAAGTTTCAACGGCAAGTGTCATTGTTCAATTGTTATATGTGGTGTGGTCCACCTGAAGTTTGGATTTTTTATTTTTATTTTTTTCCCCTAATGCCCTAAAATGATCTCGTAAAATGAACAGGCGTTGTGTATATAACACATACATGATGGGGCTACAGAACTTTGCCACGTTAACACACCAGGCTTACGAGGAACGCATGACAATAAGTGGGGCCCATTATAGTGGAATTCTCAATTAGAGATCAGACATGTGGGCCCATCTTAATGATGGCCTATGTTAGGGTAATGATCCCATACCGCCGTAGGATGCAACCCCATGTGACCGAACTTGATGTATGGACCAACGTGATTTGTGCCGAGTCATTTTGATGGTGGGCCCCACACTTTGTTCGGCTGGAATGTTGTGCATATGACACGTTGGCATGTAAGATATGGAAACGGATTGGCTACTCCCCCTGACTGTACACCAGCCCCGTGGCTGGTGGTCGGTGCTCTGTGGGCCCCACCATGATGTATGCATTTCATCCATTTTTAAATATCATTTTATGGATTTATTTCAAAAATGAAAGGTATACAAATCTCAGGTGGACCACACCACATGAAAACAATAGTGATTGGATATCCATCATTAAAATCCTCCTGAGCCTCACTGTACTGTTTATTTGACATCCAATCTGTTTATTAGGCCATACAGCCCAGATGAAGGGGAAAAATAAAAATTATCTCATCCAAAACTTTTATGGCTCGAAAAAATGTTTTTAATGGTTGACACTCATCAACACTGTTTCCTGTAATGTGGTCCATTTCAGAGTAGGATATTTCTTATTTTTGGTCTTATATGTAAAATAATCTTTAAAAATATATGAACGGCATAGATGAAACAGATACATCATGGTGGAGCCCACAGAGCACCGACCATCAGCCATTGGCTGGTGTTGGGGGCAGTAGCCAATCCGATCCCGAAAGATATTGTCGCATGTAATCATTATTGTTTACCATCTGAAGAGCTGCTGCGGCCCAACATCATGACGTAGGGATCGGAGAATCCGAGCCAACTTGTAACTCGGAAGTCTGACTCACTGAGTTGACTGGATTGATGTCAGGTCGACTCCTGTGTGAGTTTAACACCATTTAGAAAGTGGTGGTCACCTTCTATCCTACACACATGGCACAGTCATCCATTAATCCAGACCATCAAAATTGCTGACCTAATTGTGGATAGAGCAAAACACAAAAGTTACAGTGCTAAGTGAGAAAGTAATATCACCTTCTCACTGCAATTTTTAGTCTATGGTCCATCTGCAATATCATAGGGCGTGACCCATCGGTTTTTTACTAGCTTGGGTCTACTTTTGAAATTAAGTTGGATTTGTGTCCACCATTTGAATTCAGGATATACTTGGAGGTGGATGGGGTCCGTAATCTTACACCTACTTTAGAAAATAGGTTGGATTTGTGTCTACCATTTGGATTCTGGATTTACTTAGATGTGGGTGGGGTCCATAATTTTAAACTTGGTTAAAATCAGGTTGGGTTTGGTTAATAATATTAGATTTTTTTACGGGAAAATAACTTGCCGTTTAGAGTTTTACCAAATAATGCCTTTATGTTGGAAATCATTATCTATGCCCTCAAAGGTGAAAAATTACTGAAATGACTTTGTTTTCATTAGAAAGTGTTGACGTCGATAATTGTGGGACCTAATAGGCATGATGAACATAAATTATGGTATATCAAATCATTGGGTGGGCCAGATGGTGAAAATTAATTTTCACCTCCCAAAAATATCTAAATTAACTTTGTAAAACCAATGATTTCATAGGCCTGATTTTTTGTTTTGCCATCATTGTAATCTAATGCATATACTAGATGGGTTGGATGTCATACTTAGGCCAGGCCTGCCGAACAATTAACTTGATTGATTTTTAAAAGAAAAACCTAATAAAAAGCAATTTGGTAATTCTCTTACACAAAAAGTGTCACGTCTCAAACTCGGAAACTGGGCTCACAAAATTTTCGATCGCCAAATCTAACGCCAACAGCCTCCGTAGAATCCCATTCTCGGCTCTTATCGCCCATTTGTCAGGTTCCGATCCTGTGATGTTATGAAGAGAATTTCAACGTCAATTTGATTCGTAATAAGCATAACCAAAGGCATAACCCACAAACAACAACCAAAAACTCCATTACATTTTCACTATGATTCAGAAACTTTACAAGTACAATGAGCATAAAGGGAAATACAATGATGATGAATAAAAACTCCAAGATAATCTGCCACGTGTTGAAGCCTCAGCGCTGCTGCGATCAAACGTCACCTACACGCAACGGTCGTGCATAAGCTTATAAAAAGCTTAGAGGGTGGTGAAAGTGTGTGCACAAGGTAGTATTATGATCATGCAATATCAGAGTAATACAGAAATGCAGGTGGATCCGAAAATACCATTAGCCATACTAAGGCTATGCGGTGCAAAGCATGAATGATGTTGGCCATATCAAGGTCATGCGATGCGAAGTGCAACTCAAGCATGCGAATCCTCATCTAAGTCCACATATCAATACAGCTCAACTCTATAATATCACTGGGGTCTAGTACACTCTAAACCAGATCTTCACCCCATCGCGCGCAATAAAGTAAGTGAAAGAGACCTCACTATCCATCTGTCAATATCGGGCTTGAATCGTCAATAGCGAAACCATTCATCGAGCTCGTCAAACTCAGCCTAGCTTTGCCCCCTACTCTCGAGCGGGTAAGGCCGCACCCCCTTTCAACCGATCACGACATATTGGAAAGCGCAACCGTCTGGTAATCGGCACTCGGCGCTCTTGTACCCACTCGGTATAGACGTTGGAGCAACCTCTTGGTACCATAAGGGTTTAGGGACTTTCACCCAGGGATATCTATAACACCCCATGTAAAATAAAATATTCAGTATCCAATCCTGCTAACCACGATACGTCTATGAAGGCTACAACCCTGATGTCACTATGGCGTAAAGTAATCATATCACACAATGTGAAATGCATGAATCACGCTATCCAGTCATGCAGTAATTTCTGTGCATAACATGCACTCATGTAGGGCAACACCACCTATCCGGGAGCCCCTAAACAGTCTACCCGAAGGCATATGATATGATCAGTCACTTCTTATATCAAGCATACATATGATGCGTATGATCATGAATCATGAGATTATACTAACATGTTATATGGTGAGGGATGTTATTCATAACGAAGATGGGCCTAGACGGCCTACAAGTATGGGCCTAACAATGGGCCCTAGGGAGAATTATAATGCGGACATTTAACCAACATTGCTCCCAAGGCACGGCCTTCATAAGAAATTCGTACATAATGTAACGACCACACATACGTTACATTGGGCCTCGCTCATGGGCCTCACATACCTCTCATCAGGCTGTTTAAATGGGCCGATTCAAATGGATCACCATAGGTCTCACATGTGGCCTTATAAATACAATAATGGGCCACACTACTTGGTCTAACAATACCACAAAAAAGGGGCCGAGTCGACTTGACCGAACAACACTATCAAGTGAGCCGAGCCGACCTAATCGAACAACACCATCAGGTGAGCCGAGCCGACCTAACTGAACAACAACATCAGGTGAGCCGAGCCGACCTGACTGAACAACAACATCAGGTGAGCCGAGCCGAGCCGACCTAACTAAACAATACCATCAGGTGAGCTGAGACGAGCCGACCTGACTGAACAACATCATCAGGTGAGTCGAGCCGACCTAACTGAACAACACCATTAGGTGAGCCGAGCCGAGCCGACCTGATTGAACAACACCATCAGGTGAGCTGAGCGAAGCCGACCTAACTGAACAACACCATCAGGTAGGCCGAGCCGACCTGACTGAATAACACCATCAGGTGGGTCGAGCCGAGCCGACCTAACTGAACAACACTATCAGGTGGGCCGAGCCGACCTTACCGAATAACACCATCAGTTGGGCCGAGCCGACCTGATCTAACTGAGCAACACCATCAGGTGGGCCAAACCGACCTGACCGAATAATACCATCAGGTGAGCCGAGCCGAACAATACCATCAGGTGGGTCGAGCCGATCCGAGGTGGCTTGACTGACATCTCTACTTGAGCCATTTAAGGAGCTCATTTGCCATGACCGGTGCTGGCCGACCTCATCTCCCACTAAGCTGTCCGAGCCGACCTCTTCTCTTTAGTCAGGTCATTTTTACCCATAACATGTACACTATAAATTCATGGGGCTCATGGTACATCAGAGAGGACCAGCACTGCTCAGACATTGGCCATATAATCCTACACCTTTAAAACTTGTCCAGGTACACCATCACCACCAAAAATGGATGGACGACAAGGGTGGGTCCCATGGACCCCACGCCAACTTACACTTGACTGCTGCCACCACCACAAGGGATGGATACCAAAAATGAGGCATCTTTCACTCGGACTACCATGTGAGCTGAGGCCCATTGTTGAAACAAGGTACCCCCCCACTCCGTCTGCCAATGAGCTATGGATCAGGACATTGGAAATGGGCCCCACCCAAAAGTGGGTTCTACCGTCAAAATGCAATGGACGGTTTGGATAAAGCACAAACATATTGGTGTGACCCATTTGGAGGGGTGGAGGATGGGAATGGGTCTCATGGACCCACCGTCAACACACTCCTCTGTTAGCTACAACCATTGCCAGTACACACTCCATGTTAGCCACCTCTCACAAGGATCAATGCCAGATGAACTATGGATCTGGGTGTAAACACGCATCAAGGAGGGTCCGCACGGACGTAGCCCCACTGTCCAGTTACACCAATGCCAGAACACACCCATGTTAGGACACACACACCATATTAGCCACCTCCACAAGGATCAATACCAAGACCACAAGTGTTGAGACGAGGCATCTTTCACTCCGTCTACTACCTGAGCTGTGGAACTGGATGGGTCCAGCGCTGAAATGATGTATCTTTCACTCAGTCCACCACGTGAGCTATGGAGCTGGGCCCATGTCAGATCACACTTCACTGGTAGCCACACCCACTATTAGCCATATCAAGGGGGGGCTCCTTATGTACGGTTGAGATGGCATATAAACATCATGGTGTGTCCCACATAGATGGGGTCCATCGGTAGATAGCATGGGTAAAACACATGCATCATAAGTGGGCCATGATTGTCACGCCCCAAACTCGGAAACCGGGCTCACAAAATTTTCGATCGCCGAATCCAGTGCCGACAACCTCCGTAGAATCCCATTCTCGGCTCCTAGCTCCCATTCGCCAGGTTCCGATCCTGGGATGCTACGAGGAGGATTTTAAATACCAGTTTGTTTCGTAATAAGCATAACCAAAGGCATAACCCACAAACAACAACCAAGAAATCCATTACATTTCCACTATGATAAAAAACTTTACAAGTACAATGGGCATAAAGGGAAATACAAGGGTAAATAACAGAAAAACTCCAAAATGATCAGCAACGTGCTCCTGCCTCAACGCTGCTGTGATCCAACGTCACCTGCACGCAACGGTCGTGCATAAGCTTACAGAAAGCTTAGAGGGTGGTGAAGGTGTGTGCTCAAGGTAGTAATATGTACATGCAATGTCAGAGTGATGCGGAATATGCAAATGGAAACATAATATCATGAGCCGTACCAAGGCTTATGCGATGCAAGACATGAATGGTATCGGCCATCCCAAGGCCATGCAATGTATAATGCAACTCAAGCATACGGATACTCATCAATGTCCACACATCAATACAGCTCAAAGTATGGAATATCACCGGGGTCTAGTACACTCTAAACCAGATTGCCGTCACATCGCGCACAATAAGGTAAGTGGAAGAGACCTCACTATCCGTCTGCCAATATCGGGCACGACTCGTCGATAGCGGACCCATTCCTCGAGCTGGTCAGACTCAGCCTAGCATTGCCCCCTACACTCGGGCGGGTAAGGCCGCACCCCCTTCCAACCGACCACGACACAGTGGAGAGCACAGCCAACTGGTATTCGGCATTCAGTGCTCATCTACCCACTCGGTCTAGACGTTGGAGCAACCTCTTGGTACCATAAGGGTTTAGTGACTTTCACCCAGGGATATCTATAGTACCCCATGTAGAACAAGATTTCCGGTATCCAATCCTGCCAACCACGATATGTCTGTGGAGGCTACGGCCCTGATGTCGCTAGGGCGTACAATAACCATATCACACAAATGCGGAATGCATGAATCACGCTCTCCGGTCATGCAACCAATCCTGCGCATACCGTGCGCTCATGTAGGGCAACACCGCCTAACCGGAAGCCCATAAACAACCTGCCCGAAGGCAAATGCTATGATCAGTCAATCCTCATATCAAGCATATATATGATGCGTATGATCATGGGTCATGAAACTATACTAAACATGTTATAACAAAATGAATTATCTTACGATGCAGATGGGCCGGGACGGTCTATACACGATAAGTGCGGCCCAGTAATGGGCCCTAAGTAGAGTCGTAATGTGGACATCCAACCAGCATTACACTCGCAATGTGGACGTCAAACCAACATTGCATCCTAGGCACGATCTTTGTAAACGTCAGTACGTAGTCTGTAATGGATTTACACATTGCAATGGACCGTAGGTTATTCCCATTGGATCTTACATATATATCAAATGGGCCTTATCTTATGGGCCTTTTAGTCATCAGATGGGCCATATAAATGGACCACACTAATGGGTCTTGTGTACATTGCAATGGGTCAAAACCCGTGGGTCTTGGATTACATCAAATGAGCTTAGTCTCATGGGTCTTATATATGACCAATGGGCCACACCAATTGGTCCCCAAAAGTACATCAAATGGACTTTAATCTCATGGGCTTGCATGCAATTCAAAGTGGGCCTAAACCCCTAGGCCTTACATATATCATTTGGCCTACCTCCATGGGCTTTAAATTTCAACAAAAAGGGGTCCAATTACATGGGCCTTGAGGTACATCAATTGGGTCTAGTCCCATGGACTTGCAACACATCAAATGGGCCTAGTCTTTAGGCCTTAAATGAATTAAATGGGCCTAGCCCATAAGCGTTTTATAAATTAATAGGCCTAACCCATAGCCCTTTTGAAATCAATGGGTCCCAACTCATGGGCCTTATAAAATACTCATTTCCATCCAAACTAGTCATAGAGACACATGGTGTAAGGCCCACTACAATATTCATATAAATATATATATATATATATATATATATATATATATATATATATATATATATATATATATATATATATATATGAACTATATAACATACATGAATGTATATAATGGTGGGTCCCACAAAAATTACTATGGCAGCTGGCAGTGGGCCCCAGCATCAGAATCAGATGGACGGCGTGCGTAGATCACATGCAACAGGTCATGGTGAATCTCACCGTCCACAGGCTGTGGACGGTGCGAATGAATTACATACATCACTATGGGTCCCACAAATGTGGCCCACCTTAATGTTTATTTGAAATCTAACCCGTTCATAAGGTCACTCAGACCTGTATGAAGGGTCAGTAAAAATTTCAGCTTGATCCAACCCTTCTGTGGGCCCAAAAAAATAGTTCCCAAGGGTAGGGGTACAGTCCACTGTTTCTTGTGGTGTGGGCCACTGGCGCTCTGGATCTGACTCATTTTTGGAGGGGGGCCACTTTAGGGGGTGGCCCACCCGATGAACGGTTTGAATGTCATATAAACATCAAGGTGGGGCCCACGGCTGGAGCCGTGGGTCCCTGGCTTGGACGCCGCCCGCTCGCCCGCTGGACGGCTGCACGCGGCAGCGTGCAGCGCCTGCCAGCCCACTGACAACCACCAAAGGCTTTGCCTCTTAAATTTTAAAATTTTAAAAAAACTGTCTTCTTGCGGTTTTTCACATGAAGGGCCCGCTAAAGTGAAATCCGTTCCGGCCATTACGATCAGTGGCCCGAGGCCGTCCAAATGAGTCCAGAGTTTGAAATTTTTGGATGCTTAGAAAGTAAAATAAAACCAAATAATGATCTTGAATGGTAGTGATGCATTCGTTGATATTATGGCCCATCAGGTCTTCCAATCAGCCCCAAACTTGTACCCAACGGCTAAAACACCGTAGGTAAGAGGATGGACGGCTTGGATTACTCAAATACAT
Source organism: Magnolia kwangsiensis (assembly GCA_037074715.1). Taxonomy (NCBI): domain Eukaryota; kingdom Viridiplantae; phylum Streptophyta; class Magnoliopsida; order Magnoliales; family Magnoliaceae; genus Magnolia; species Magnolia kwangsiensis. The sequence continues at coordinate 3,162,276 of CM073582.1, forward strand.
CATGGTGGGGCCTATGCAAGGAAACACCCAAAAAGCCTTATTTTCTTCCATTTTCTTCTTTCCTAAAAAAAAAACGTCCAGCGTCCCAGACGCTGGACGATGTATTAAAATTTATTATTATTTTTTTTGTATGTGGGCCCTGATGAAGTGGACTCCCCACTGATGGGTGGCATGGGAGTAACGGCCAAGGTGGGCCCCACTTGAATAAAAATAAATATGTCAAAGTGGGATCCATTCAAGTGGGCCACACCACCTTATCACATGCCATAAAAATAATACAGAATAAAAAGAAATAAAAAGAGAGAGAGAGAGAGAGAGAGAGAGAGACATGGAGAGTGGGACACGGCTTGTGATGGAGGGACCCCGTCATTATGGGCCCTCCCTTGCAATGAAATATACAATAAATGGATCCCTTGCACATGGGACCATTAAAAATGTAAATCAACGGTGGAGATCCATTCTCCACCGATACGGACGGTCTAGATGACCTTTCTAAATGAAAATAAGCATCATGATGGGGTCCATGGAGAATGGCCCCATCATGGAACGATCATGATGATCCAAGTGATCCATCGGCCACAAATAAGGGTCCCAAGTGAGATCCACGCCATGGATCGGTGGGCCTCACTTGGTCCACCATAAAATCAAGAAAATCTACCCTATAGAAGCACCCACCGTCCGATCTTCTCGCTCCTAGGGGTTCCTTGGCACCTTGTCTTCAACTTCAATGGCCAAGATGAAGAATGGAGGGTTGAGATGGAAGGTTTTGGGGTAGGAAGGTGGGCCACTTGAAGCTTAGGGATTTTTACAAAATTCCATACGTATGGAGTTTGGAAATCCTTTGTTGCTTTGGAATTTTTGGAATGAGAAAGAGAGAAAGAGAGAGAGTGATGTAAAGGGAGAGAGAGAGAGTGATGGATGGATGGGTGAGTGATGGTGGTGTAAGAGAAATTTGACTTTTGTGGCTTTTGTGTAAGAGAAGTATGGGAAATGAAGACTTTTGTGGCTTTTTGTGTAAGAGAGGTATGGGTTTGGGAGACTTTTGTGGTTGCTTGGGAAAAGGGATGGAAGTGATGTGTACTTGACATGTGATGGATTGATGGGTGATTGATTGATGGGATTGATGTGATTGATGTGACACATCGTTGAAATTCCCTTGGTTTTCGCAACGCGCGGCGTTTTCTCGCACCGAACGTTGGCCTATAACTCTTGATCAGGGTATCGCCTCGGCGCGCGAGTCGCGGTATCGGAACCGCGGCGACGGTGCGGTCGCTATGGTATTGGTCTCGGGTTGAGTCGACTCGGGTTGTCGGCACATGAATCTGGGTGGCGCGTCGATATCGGTTAAGGGTCGAAAGTTGCCGGAATTCGACCGGTAAGACCGCGGAAGTGTACGGAAAGGTACGGACCAAGATACGGGTCTTACAATGATCATGGAAAGAGAGAGGAAGAGAAAGACACCGGTAAAGAAGGAGGGGCCCCGCCACTATGGGCCCCTCTTGATACAAAATCTACATCAAAGTGGGTCCCACTACATGTGGCCCTTAAATCAAACAAATGAATGAAAATAAAATTTCAAAGATCACCCACCGTTCCTTCTTGCTCCCTAGGCTTCTCTAGCTCCTTAGCTTTAATTCCAACGGAGGAGATGATGGTTGGAAGGTTGAGATGGGAGATGAAAGGGGAGGAAGTGGGCCATACCCAAAGCTCTCATGGAGGGTTTGGGAAGAGCTCAGACGAATGGAGGTTTTTTTTTTTGGTTGCTTGGAGAGTGTTTTGAGAATGAGAGAGAGAGGGAGTGGTAAAGAGATAGAGAGATGTGATAGAGTGATGGATGAGAGAGAGAGGGATGGGTGTGTAAGAACTTTTTGACTTTTAGGTAAGAAAGTTATGGGTGGTGTAAGAAACTTTTGACTTTTGAGGCTTGCTTGGGAATAGGTGTGAGGTGATGTGTACTTGACATGTGATGTGATGGGATTGATTGATTGATATGACAACTCGTAAAGATTCTCTTGAGTTTCGCAACGCGTGGCATTTTTTCTCGCACCGAACGTTGGCCCACATCTCCTGACTAGGGTATCACCTCGGCGCGCGAGTCGCGGCATCGGAACCGCAGCGACGGCGCGGTCGCTATGGTAAAGGTCTTGAGTTGAGTCGATACGGGTTGACGGCATACGAATCAGGATCGCACGTAAATATCGGTTAAGGGTCGAAGGTTGCCGAAATTTGACCAGGAAGACCGCGAAAGTCTATGAAACGGTACGGTTTAGGATACGGGGCTTACAAAAAGCATTGACGAACTATTCCATTCACGAGGCATTATTTCAATATTAGATCACAGATTACTACAAAAATGTATATAAAAAAAAGTGTAATGATTACAAATTTCAATTTGGTGTGTTCAATTTATTATGATAAATCATAATAATGGCATTTTCTATTACTTTAGGGATACATAATTACATTTATAAAATAATATTATTATTAAGATTCAAGATTTTGACATTATTGCCTTGGAAAAGAACAATGATTATAAATTCTTTAATCTCTTTCCACTTAAGAAACATCGGTATCTAATCACTAAGCATTTGTATTTGAATAATTTTAGTATTTGATTAGGTAATGATAAAATAATAATAATAACAGTAATACTTTATCACTTACATTACCATGGTAATGAGTAATTTAAACAACCCTAACATTAAACATTAGAAATGCTCCATTGCTCTCAATAAGCTATAAGTTGAAGTGCTCATAGTTGCATGGGTTTACTTAGCTGTATGGGTTTACTTACTTGGATATATCAATCTAGGTTGTTCATTAAGTCCAGAGAATATTACATAAACCATCATACAAAAATTACACCAATTAGGTAATCTAATCCATCTTTGATTTGGCCTTCTTCTTCTTTTTTCTTTTCTTTTTAAAATAGCCATTCCTTTTGAAATCCATGGATAGGATGATACTGAGCCTAATGATTCTTTGGAATCATAAGCAATCCACGAGGTGTCATAACAAAATTACATGAACACGGATGTAATTAAATCCGTAATGATAGCTACAGATTAAATCCGTAGCTATAGAGCGAATAACTACAACAAAGACCTACAGCCATATGTTTTATAGGGAAATGTGCATACAATTATGAATAACACCTGTAGCTAAAAGTAGCAGGAGATCCATATTAATAAGATAAAGTAAGTAACAACTATTGTAATTAGGGCTACGGCTAATATCCATAGCCACTTCCTATTTAAAATAATAAACAGATTATAATAATGATGTCTCTTACATTGCTGGTATACACGCCCTAATATATCAACTCATCTAAGCTATTACATATAAAGATTTCAAAGCTTACAAATCCATTAACCCATCTAATCGTGATGATTAGGTAAACTAAAAATCATGTGAATCCAACACCAAATGAGCCATACATGAAATTTTAGTTTTCTGAATAGTGTAATTGTTTTTTTTTAATGGTTGTGGCCCACTAATGATTAGATCACCTTAATTTTTTATTCACCTGATCATCATAATAAGATATACTTGTTGAAAAGGTTTGATATGCTACGGACAACAAGTGGAACCTGCAATCCTCAATTCTATCACTCTTTAAAAGAAAAAGTGATTGAAGACATTTTGTTCATATCCACCTCCAAAAATCATGCATGTTTTGATAATTTCAAAATATCCGAGATGTTTTTGAGGAATGAAGCTTACAAAGCTAAAAGCATGTAAGAGAGCCTATTTACACTATTCATGTGTTAAAAGAGCACATGCATGTGCCAACTAGGCCATTCATTCAATGCCTTAAACCATGTAAACAATCTTTATTTAACCAAGGCCAACATATCCAAGCTCTAAGGGTCTGATTATTACCAAACTGATGCCGGGATGAACGTGATGATGTCGATCACCATCTTCCTTAAGGATAACTACTCCGAATCTATAAAGCTTCTCTGGACTCCTCATAGAGATTCCTTATATATATATATGAGAAAAACATGAAAATATAAATAGTTCTAATCAATTTTAAAAGTAGCTTGGATGATAATTATCTAATGCATATGTATCCATGTTATACCATTAATAAAGAGAAAAACCTAAATCAAAATTCGTAATTACTAAAAATAATAAAATTTTAACTCTAATAAAAATTATAATTTTAGTAAAACTTTTCTAAAGCCTAATTTTTAAAAATAAAAATTCTAAATAAACTTTTGTTAGAAGACTCCTAACACAATTTCAAATTATTTCTAAAAAAATAAAAATAAAATCTAAAATTAAAAAAAAAATAAATCATAAAAATTGAAGTTACTAAAATATTTACTTTTTTTTAAAATTTTATTTTTGAACAAAAAATGCGCATTTTCTAGTGAAATAGACATATGCAACTCACTTTGTGGTCTAGTTCACCCTAAATGGCCTGTTGCATTAAAAATTAATATAAAGTGCACGTTACATTATTATTATTATGATGTACGCCCTGCAACTGCAACGATGGCTACAATACTCAGATTAATTTTATATTCACCTTCTTTTGGTCCATCCATAGGAATGTATTGACGCCGCTTCCTTACATCTGAGAGCCAATCAGATCCAGGTCTAGTTATTAAAAACAATACCAGGGTACCGTACGACCAGACGTTTGGTTGAAGTTTCCTTTACCACATTTTAACTGGTGGTGAACTATCATACGAAGCAGACAACATGCTCTCTTTTCTCGAACCGTACAGTGGGTGACGGACTCAGATAAGACGCGACACCTTATCCAGCCTGGTGAGTGCGACCCTGACTTTGGAGACCACCGCGATGTATTCTTTGTGTATCCACGCCGTCCATCCGTATTTACATATTATTTTAGAAAAAGATCTTAAAAATGAAGCATATAAAAATCTTAGTTCGACCACACCACAAGAAACAGCAGTCATTGAATGCCAACCATTAAAAACCTACTAGGGGTCACGTTTATTTGCCATTTAACCTTTTGGTAAGGTCACATAGACGTGGACGAAGGAAAAAAACAAATAACAGCTTGGTTCAAAAATTTTGTTGCCCTCAAGAAGCTTCTAATGGTGTGAATTCAGTCCCTACTGTGTGGACCACCTGAGATTTGTATCTGCTTCATTTTTAGAACTATGCCCAAAAATAAGCAGGCAAAACGGATGGATGGAATGGATATAATACATACATCGAGGTGGGCCCAACGGTCAGAATCTCACCCAGATCCTGGGTCGTAGCTAATCCCCGTTCTCCATTTGGTGGGTGACATGGCAGCCATGGGTCATTTGGGCCCACGCCAATAGAAGCCAAGATGAAAAATCCCATAGAAGCCGTTGATTTCATATAGCTTTTGAAACATAACCATCGATATCATCATGTCTACTGAAATAGGCACTCTGTATCTTCGTACCATCTGTAATTTCTATTTATGGCGCATTTTGATTGAATCTTGTTAAGGCTGCTTGCAGGAGTAGAATAATCTGGGACGTTTATAATGTGGGTCCCACTTTCTATGTGATAGAGCCCAAAACTTGGCCTGTTTCACTAATCGTGCTCGTCGTAATTTCTTGAAGAAAATGGACGGTTGAAAATTTGACCCACGGTCTACTTAAGGAAATTGCACTTTTTTAACGTATTAATACAGGTTAAACCGTTAAAATTGTGGGACCCACTGTATATAACTTGTAATTACGAAATAAGATTGATCGGACGGTTCTAACCTTCGATCTAAGATAAACAGTTCCCAGAATTAGGACTGTTGGATATTCAACATTTACACCGTTTAATGAATGTCCTCCAGTCGGTTAGTTTGGTGGTAGAATAAGCTTAGTTTTTATTTTGTGTACATCTAAGTTGGGGTCCACATTTTGGACGGTTCGAAGGAACTACCTGATTTCCACGTATACAATTTCTTAGTGCCTGCGTATAGAACATCCTACTCTTTCAGAGTAGAAAAGTATTCTCTGCTATGTGAGTGGCCGGCTTTACGAGAGGCTATCCGAAAACTCGAATCTGTCGGGTCTAAGATGGCAAGCTCCTTGTGGTTCAGAAATCACGTGCCACGTCACTCTAACGTGATCATGCACCGAAAAACTTGTGTGGGCCCTACCTCATAGAGGAATCTGTGGCTGTAGAAGCTCGACGAATCTTATAAGATACGCATCGCATGTGATCATCGACACAGTCGGGTATCATCCGCATGATATTTCGGGAAACGGATTGGCCTATACCCCCGGCCACCAGACCGGTGGCTGGTGGTCAGTGCTGTGTGGGCCCCAACATGATGTATGTGTTTCATCCATGCCGTTCATCCATTTTTACAGATCACGTTAGTTACATGCAAAAAATGATAGGGAGAAAAATCTCAGGTGCATCACACCACAGGAAAACAATATTGACTGGATATCCATCATTAAAATAATCCTAAGGCCCATTGTACTTTTTATTTAACATCTAATCTGTTCATTAGGTCATTCAGACCCAGATGAAGGGAAAAACCAAAGATCAACTTGATCCAAAACTTTTATGGCCCCCGAAAATTTTTTAATGGTTGAAGTTCATTCAACACCGTTTCCTGTAATGTGGTCCGCTTGAGATTGGAACATACTTAATATTTGGCATGATAACATAAATGACCTATAAAAATAGATGGACGGCATGGATGAAACACATACATCATGGTGGGGCTCAGGGAGCACTGGCAGGGGAAGTAGCCAATCTTTTCCCGGCGAGCAGGACCTCATTTGGTACGGACGCTGATTGCCTGTCCTGTGGTCGGAGGCTAGGTTAAAAAAAAAAAATAAAAAAAAAATAGGGAGAAACCAAACTCAAGCAGGTTGCACTACAGGAAATAGTAGGATTGAACTTTCACCGTTGATACATTCGTGGGCCACGTGAGTTTTGAATAAAGCTAATATTTTGAATTTTCAGTTCATCCAAGTGAGAATGCCCTTACGAACGGTTTGGATGGTATATAAACATAAAGGTGGATTTCGAGAGGGTTTCAACAGTGAGAGTTTTTGTACCCTCTTCTAGTCTTTATTTGAGTTTTGGATTAGCCTTATTTTATCAGTCAAATATCCTGACATGACGGTGTGTTAGTAATTTTTTTTAGTGCTCGTATCCTCACATGAGTTGGAAAAATAAATCGACGAAGTGGATTTAGTAAAAGCACTCCGTGAGCCCGCCCCACCTAGCTTTCCATAGCTGGCAATCAATTTACCTCTATTTAATATTGGGGTGTGATCATGTCCGTAATAAATTTTATGGTGAATAAGAGCAGATTAGGTGTGGCTCTGGCCTCACCCAAGATGGTGCGGTAATTTGATGGGCATGAAGTGAATTAAAATAATACGTTTGAAAGACTTGGAGACAATGAGGGAATAAGTTAGGCATCCTCAACCACCCTTGCAAGTGGTGTCTACCTTAAAAGATCTAAGAATTTTTTATTTTTTATTTTTTGAAAATTTCAAGATTTCAAAAAGCCTTATATTAATAAATCAGTTCAACTACTGATGGTGTCAGAAATCGGCTAGTAAGTCACTACTGAGAAGATTACAATGTCTTAATCTAAAATATATTTGAAAGAAATATAGATTACAAAAAAGAGAAGAAAAACTAGTGTAATGTATAAATGATGCATATATATATATATATATATATATATATATATATATATATATATATATATATATATAGGGAAAAGGTACCATGCGCTTGAGCTCACGGCTCCGTCACATGCGGTTGAGTTGTGTGGGCCCCACCGTGATGCGTTTCGAACATCTACCCCATCAGTCAGATGCGTCATTCCATCGTGGGCCTAGGTCTCAAAAATCAAGTCAATCTGTGACTTGTGTGGGCCACACCACATATAGAAGTGGAGAGGGGCCGTGCACCATTAAAACATTCATAATCATTTTTTGGGCCCACAAAAGATGTGGTTTACAAATCCAGCCCATCCATTATGTGTGTCCCACTTGTATGAGGGTTCAGACCAAGTTTTAGAAGTGTTCAAAACTCAGGTGGGCCCCACCAAGTGCTTTTATATGTTTTAACGGTGTTTCATATGATTTTAGATGGTATGGCCCACCTGAGTTCCGTATACGGCTGATTTTTAGGATATCCCATAATTTAAAGGGTACCCATCAAATGCACGGTGTTGATGGTCGACACGCATCACGGTGGGGTCCACACACCTCGACCTCACAGGAGCTTATCGGGAGGTCAAGTGCATAGTACCTTTTCCCATATATATATATATATATATATATATATATATATATATATGTGTGTGTGTGTGTGTGTGTGTGTGTGTGTGTGTGTGTGTGTGTGTGTGTGTTAATAACTAAATATTTTAATATCCATTCAAGTTATCTGCAAGGAAGATAGCGATGTCTCAACCTAATGTGAGGACAATATATGTGGAACGTAAATAATTAAATAAAAGAAAGGTGGTCCAAGCAAAACTTGGCCTCTTATGCACCGAGATCCAAAAATTTGACAATTTGCATAGCATACAACCAAAGACAATTCAAATTATAAGTAGGGAACGTATGAGATGAGAGATGCAAAATATGATATTTTTTTTAAAAAAAAAGATAAAAGGGAATAGCTAGATTGTTGTCGATGTCTTGGATATGTGGGAGAAAGAAATGAAAGATAAGGTACTCTTAAAAGAGAGGATTGTAAATCTTAGATCTCGACCCTACTTCACTAATCTTACAATGTTGAGATTGCTTGAATGCTTATTTAGGTTGATTGATATGACCTAGATGAACATGGAACTCTCTCTATCATTCTAAATCTTTCAAGTGTTCTCAAGGGTAGCAAGGGTTGTAACGTCCTAGATTTTCACTGTTTTGGATTTCTAAAAATTTTTAAATTTATTTTAATGTAATTAACTTATATTATCACTTACTGACTATTAGCACTCAATGTTAATTTATGCACAGGTAGAACCAGTAAAGAACCGCACAAGTCCGATTAATAAACCGTAGGAAGCAAACAAATCTGCCCGATCACTTGAACATTAAGTTTAGCCTCATGATTTACTCACATAGGGCCTAAATCTAGTTGACCCATCGCTAACAAATTAAGACAATCATAACTAAATTAAAGATTTAACTGAAGCCGAGTCAGATAAGGCCCGGATCTTGACTAATAGACCAAATCAACCACATTACTCTTTTAGCTTAAAACCGACGATTTAGAGTTGTAACGTCCCGTTCAACCAAAACAGTGTCTTGGGGCGTCCACGTAGGATTTGTCGTAGGACCATCCATTTAAACCACTCGTGGTGGGGTACCACAAGCTAATTAACCTAGGATTAGCCCATTAGAGTAGACCATATACGTCAAGAAGGGACTTGGTGTGGGCCTCCAAGTCAGATTACAGTTTGCACCTGACGACAGCCCATGCGGGCCCTATAGCGACATGGGAAGGTCAGAAAATTATAAAACTTTAGGGAACCATAAATCTCACTGGGCTTGTGGTCCATCGCGGACTACGGACTCATTAGGCCCCCAGAAGTTAGTTGTCCGAGCCGTTCCATCAGCACTTAACAACCCACTCAAGGCCATAGTTGGAATCTCGCATGGGATAATGAAACTAAGACTTCGGACTTTTCAGCCATCGGATTCCTTGGAAATTTATGGTGAAGGTCTAATGTAGTGTCTTACACCCATCCACAACATCTGAAACCCGATCATGGCACGACGACCGTTGATCGTAAATCGGACCCGTACGACCCTCATATCCGATCATTTCCAAATTTTGTAAGGCCCTTCATCGGGCCATGGACTACCTATCCTATAAATTTCATGGCCAGGGGACCACCAGAACCTCTCCAATCACAAGAATAGACTCCACTTGGTCACTTAAAGATCGAGACCGTATGATAAAATCTCATATTCAGTTATCCATTAAATCTCAAACTTTGCATGAACCCTTGTTGGGCCATGAGACACCTACACACCCAATTTGGTGGCCAAATGAGTGTTGGGGCCACCCCAACACAATAGCGAGTCCTAGAAGGCTACTTTGGGAATTTATGGAAACTTAAGGCCAAAGGGCCCAACTCTAGGAAATAAACCCTAGCTCTTGTCTCATACCTCTCCCCATTCTCCTACAATAATACCTCCCTCTCCCTCATATCCTTCTCCATTCTTCAACAACAATCTCTTCCTCATAATTTTCTACACCCTCCAACCATTAAACCCTCTCCCGCATAAACCTCCACCATCCACCCACAACCAACTTTTCTTGTCTGATAACTCCCACCACAACAACCATTGATAGGAGAGTAAAGAGAGAGCAAGAGAGTAGAGTGAGGAGAAGGAGTGTGTGAAGGAAATCCAAGGTGGACCCTAGAATCGAGGTGGGGCCAATGACATCAATCCTCTACCTCTCCTCCAAGGAGATTCTCCGCCACAACCCTAAAATCATCCGTTGGCCTCTAGGTAAGATCTCTCACTCTTTTTCTCTTGAAACTCTTGTATTGAAGAAGAAAGGGCATAGATTTCTCACATGCTAGATCTTGTTTTAGGGATTCCGGCCGATCAACCCCCAAAATCCATATCTCCTAGGTCGTTTCCAAGCCTCCATTGAATCCGAAGGTGCGGACTATTATCCTTAGGTGGCCTAACACCAATTATAGTAGGAGTTTAATGATTTTGTTTGTTGAGTTGTTGTGTTGAAGGAATTAGAGAAAACTTCGGAAGGGTGTGTTGTTGGAATTGTATGGTTTTACGTGATTAGTTTGTATTTGATGTTAATCTTGTCTCTCACATGATTTAGCGTAGGAATGACTACATGCTCATGTTTGCTTGATTGATTTATGCTCATATGTGTTACTTCATAGTGTTTATAAATCTTGACTCTTATGTGTTTAATTCCTTGAGGTACTGGAAGTGCTCAACTTCCTCACTAACCCACACACTCACATGCACCTTATTATGATAATGTAGTATGCTAGCTAGGGATATTTGACTCGTAGGTTGCGATGTATGTGAACATGACATTTTTATGCTAGTTGATAATCTTGATGGTTGGCATGATATGAATCAACATTGAACCCTCGCGTTGGTCGGGAACATGAGGAGAGACAGTAGTCCCATTGGTAGGATTATGCTAGGGCTAGACCCGTGGGTTTGGGCGGTTGTGTTCGGGTGGTTGTAGTTCAACTACATGGGTCCTTGGTGTCCGATGTCACTCGTCTCACGCTCGCCTGTCTCGTGCGGTTTAGCCTACTATCTGACCAACCCTGTTTGTTAACCATATTTGCTCACCTATGTATGGAACCTGAACCACCCTACAACCGTTGTAGCTCATCAATAACGCACTTGATAATCGGTCCACAGCTTCGTAAGCCTGGAATGGTGGAATGAGACACTGTGTCTGAGCTGTCGGCCTAAGCTAGGGTGATGCGCCTCCCCGTAGTGACCGCGAGCGATCCCTTTCTCTCGGCGCTCCTCATGTGCTTGAAGTCGAGGATGAGGAACCTGATGGGATCTAGGACCGCGAGGTCTCGGCCTCACACATTAGGGGGTCTTGGCCTCGCAACCAGCTTAGGGTATTGATACGTGGGGTATATCAGATTTTCAAATCTGCTGGATGAATGGACTTAATTAATAACTCGGCTAACACGATCGCATTACATTGCATTAGTTAGGGTGGCGACTCGGAAGTCGAGCTCGCTCTGAGGGAGTGCAGTCATATGCGATCGTTAGATGGAGTCGCTCGAGGGAGCGTTGTGGCGAGAGCATGCATCATATCATCCCGCATGCATGCTTTTTAAATAAGAGATGCTAGGTGAAGATGATTATCTGTTTTCATTAAATTCATGCTATAACTGTTGACTGTTAAAATTTAAGACTAATAACACCCACTGAGTTGATCACTCACTCCCACTTTGGGACAATGTTTTAAAACACCAATCAGACCCGATCTTAGATGCAGGTAATGCAGGGCAGGAAGAGCTTGGAGAGGCGAGCTTTGAAGAGGACGATGAGCTATCTTACTTCCAGCTGATGGACAGTTCGCCGCCAGCTTGAGAGGCGGGATTGGATCACAGAGCAGAGGGCTCAGCCCTATTCTTTTTGGACATATTTTTATGATTCTGTGGGGGTCACCATGTGAGATCCCTTTTATTCTTTTGGACATGTATATAGATATATGTTTACTCTTTTCATTTCACTAGACTGTTATGTTTATGCTTCTTGTTCCAGGGAATTCCAAACTGCGCAACTAAATCGGATTTAAATACATATTAATGAAATCAGTTATAAGTGATACTCGGAAACTCGGGAGTTGAGCGTATGCGCGACCACCGATTTTCAGGGTGTTACAATTAATCATGACCAAATCTCCACTTCCACTAGTTATAAATGGGCCACATTATGAACATAATTAATCCAAACCCCAATCATTGCCCATGAGAAATCTCAATACCTAATTCACTCTAAAAATGTCTCGATTTTTTGAACAAGCTTTAGACCACTTGTTGTGGGCAACTAGTTCTGAAACTATAGAATGATGTATATCTTATTGGGCTTGACATCCATCGCAGGAGTCGGACCTGAGTACTGTCTAAAATTGCTCAACTTAAGCCAAAGGACGGGTGCATGAGAAGTGTAAATACAGAAGAAGCTGAAACTTAAGTGAATTGGGTCGTCCACTCTTATGCGAAGTTGAGGATTTCAGACCATCGGTTTATGACCAAACTTCACACGTGGAGTAAGAATATTTTCTTGCTCATATCTGTATAGTCGGGGCCCCGATCGACCATCGGTGACCATTGAATAGACTTCTAATCATATCTGTCAATCAGCTCATCCATATGGCGGACCGAACATATCCATACGTATATCATCATTAGGGCTAACTATCCTACAGTGTATATCAATATGTACACTCCATAATGGGCCCTGAGACTAAAAAAACCCTCTCATAGGGATTGTATAGTAAAAACTCAACCCTTAGGGTCATTTGTACCAAATCTAGCATTAAAAAAGCGCCTCATTTGGGCACCCCCTCTCCTCATATGAATTTGCCTTAGAAAGGGAGAAAAGGAGAAGAAAAAGAGGAGAAAGAAGAAGAGAGAGACCTTAGGGTGTGGTTGTTGGTGCACCTCCGCCCTCTCATCCCCTCTTTAGCCGCCTCGCCGTAGCCGGAGTTGTCTTTGGATCTTTCCCGATAATGGTTGGAGGTAAGTGTTGAATCTCAAATATAATTTAGAATTTCAATAGTTATTTATCTCAAATCTCATAAGCATGTATATTCGTTTAAGTCTATCAAATTTTTTTTTTAAAAACCTAACCCTAGGATCTCAAAATCGGAGATTCCTTCTTAAAGGTGCCGACTATTACTCTTATATGGCCTAACACCAATTTTAGTATGAATCTAATGATTATGAATGTGTGGGTGATGTATTTGGATAATCTAGAGAAAACGTATGAAAGACCACACCTTTAATCCTCTCAATCAACATGAAATAGCTATAGAATGTTTGTTGTCTCTCACATGATTGGGTATGAATTTGAGGATTGTATGTTCATGTCTTGTTCGATTCTTGTACAATATTTTCTTATAGCATATATGATGCATTAACCCTTGTGTATTTTGTACCATGAGATATATGAAATTCTTAGCTTCCTCACTAACCCACACAACACACATGCACATTTATTTCGTAATATTGTTAGTAGTTTAAATTTATAACAAATTCTTAATTTATATGTTTAATGTGTGATTACATGACATCACTTATATAAGATGATATTTTCTAACTTGTTGAAGTACTATTGAATACCATCAAATCCCTGAGTTGGTCAAGAAACTGGGGTGAGAGAAGGTGATCTCGTTGGTAGGACTATCTTAAGGCTAAACCAACAGATTTGGGTGGATGCGAACGGGTGACAGCAGTTGGACTACATGAGTCGCTTGTACCCGATGTCGTTCGTCACGTACTTGCCTAAATTCGCACGGTCTGGTCCATATACTGACCAACCATGTTTGTTAACCCTATCTGCTCATGTCTGTATGAAACCTGGAACACCCTTAAATCATTGAAGCCCACTGATAACAATTTGAAACCGATCCACTGACTCGAGAGCCGGGCATGGTGGAATGGGACACTGTGTCGGAGCTGTCGACCTACGCTGAGGTGACAGGCCTCCCCGTATTGACCACGAGCGATCCCTCTTCTCAGGATTCCTCATGTGCTTGAAATTGGAGATGGGGAACCCGATGGGATCAAGGATCACTGGGTCCTCGCCTCGCACGTTGAGGGGTTTTGGCCTCGCAACCAGTCGAGGGCAATGATACGTGGGGTGTACCAGTTTTTCCAATCTATTGGATGAATGGAATTAACTAAATACTCAACTAACATTATCCATGCATCGCACTAGTTGAGATTTGGCGACTCGATAGTTGAGGTCGCAATGAGGGTGGTGGTCATGCACGATTGTTAGAGAAGTTACTCGAGGGAGTGTTATTGTGAGGGCATGCATCATATCATAATACATGCATATGCATTAATGAGATTAGTTAGGAATCTGCGAATATATCATAATACATGCATATACATATCATTAAATTCATTATATAATTGATGCTTATTGTAACTTAAGGGTAATAGTAACCACTGAGTTAGCTACTCACTCTCACTCTGGGACGGTATTTTAAAACACTATCAGCTCCTTTACTAGATGTAGGTTAGGCGGAGCTCAACAAGCTGAGCGAAGTGAGCATGAATAGGGAGGAGGAGCTTCCTTGCTTCCAGACTTTCGGCGGATCCTTTTATTTTCAGTTCGGGCTACCGCAGGGTATGGGCTAGGGCTCTAGTTGCTTTAGGTCATGTATGAGTACGACTAGTTCCCTATTTAGATGACTTGAGATTTGTGGTTTAGATACTTTTATATTTATTGACACTTGATACTACTTTATGATTTACTTACGCTGCATGCCTTCTTAAACTCTCCATTATTTATAAGATCATCCAAATGTAATTAAAATTTGAACCCCATTAGGGTACCCATGACATCTAGGAATTTGGGAGCCAAGTCCCTACATGGCCCCTGAAAATCCGGGGTGTTACAAATGGTATCAGAGTAATGTTTTGAATTAAATTGGGCTGTGGATTATGAACTCGCCATAACTCATTCGTTAATGTAGAAGGGAGCGATTAAACTTAGTAACACTTATAGGACCCTAGGACCAAGCCATCCAGATAATATAAATACTGAATTGCATGAGAAGTGCAAATACCTAAAGGAATAAGCTGAAAGACGGATGCATGAGAAGTGCAAATACCCTAAAGGAATAAGCTGAAACTTAAGTGGATTGAGTCATCCACTCTTATGCAAAGTTGAGAATTTCGGACTGTCGGTTTACAACCAAACTTCACACGTGGAGGAAGGATATTTTCCTGCTCATATCCGTGACCCCGATCGACCATCGGTGACCGTTAAACAGACTTTTAATTATATCTGTCGATCGCGCATCCAAATGGCGGGCCGAACATGTCTATACGTAGATCATCATTAGGGTTAACTATCCTACGATGTATATCAACATGTACACCCCCATAGTAGGTCCTAAAGACTAAAAAACCCTCTCATAGGGCTAGTATAGTAAAAACCCAACTCTTGAGGCCATTTACACCAAATCTAACATTGTAAAAGGGCCTCATTTGGGCACCCCTTCTCCTCATTCGAATTTGCCCTAGAGCAAGAGAAAAAAAGAAAGGAGAAAGGGAGAAGAAAAGGAGGAAAAAGGAGAAGAGAGAGACTTTGGAATGTGGGTATTGGTGCACCTTCGCCCTCTCATCCCCTCTTTAGCTGCCTCGCCATAGCCGGAGCCGTCGTTGGAGCTTTCCCGACAATGGTTGGAGGTAAGTGTTGAATCTCAAATATAATTTAGGGTTTTAATAGTTATTTATCTCAAATCTAATAAGCTTATATGTTTGTTTAGGTCTTTCAACAATTTTCTCTAAAAACCTAACCCTAAGAGCTCAAAATCGGAGATTCCTTCTTAAAGGTGTGGACTATTACTCTTAGGTGGCCTAGCACTAATTTTAATATGAATCTAATGATTATGAATGTGTGGGTGATGTATTTGAATAATCTAGAGGAAATCTATGAAAGACCACACATTTGATCCTCTCAATCAACATGGAATGGTCATAGAATGTTTGTTATCTCTCATATGATTGGGTATGAATTAGATGATTGTATGTTCATGTCTTGTTTGATTCTTGTACAATGTTTTCTTATAGCATGTATGATACATTAACCCTTGTGTATTTTTATACTATGAGATATATGAAATTCTCTGCTTTCTCACTAACCCAGACAACACACATGCACATTTATTTCGTAATATTAGTAGTAGTTTACATTTATAGCAAATTCTAAATTTATATGTTTAACGCGTGATTACACGATATCACTTGTATAAGATAATATTTTTTAACTTGTTCAAGTGCTATTAAATACCATCAAATCCCTAGGTTGGTTAGGAAACTGGGGTGAGAGAAGGTGGTTCCATTGGTAGGACTATTCTGAGACTGAACCAACGGATTTGGACGGATGCGAATGGATGACAGTAGTTGGACTACATGGGTCACTTGTACCCGATGTCGTCCATCACGTATTCGCCTAAATTCGCACGGTCTGGTCCACATACTAACCAACCATGTTTGTTAACCCTGTCTGCTCACGCCTGTATGGAACCTGGAACACCCTTAAATCATTGAAGCGCATTGATAATTATTTGAAACTGATCCACTGACTCGAGAGCTGGGCATGGTGGAATGGGACATCGTCTCCAAGCTATCTGCCTATGCTGGGGTGACGAGCCTCCCCGTAGTAACCGCGAGCGATCCCTCTTCTTAGTACTCCCCATGTGCTTAAAATCGAATATGGAGAACCTGATGGGATCAATGATTGTGGGGTCCTGGCCTCACATGTTGAGGGGCCTTGGCCTCGTAACCAGTTGAGGGCAATGATACGTGGGGTGTACCAGTTTCTCCAATTTGTTGGATGAATGAAATTAACTAAATACTCGGCTAACATTATCCATGCATAACATTAGTTAGGATTTAGGGACTCGACAGTTGAGGTCACAATGAGGGTGGTTGGTCATGCGCGATCGTTAGATGAAGTCGCCCAGGGGAGTGTTGTTGTGAGGGCATACATCATATCATAATGCATACATAATGTAACGTCCCGCCTAACAAGCACAATGTCCTGGGGCGTCCACGTAGGATTTACCGTAGGACCATTCGATTAAACTACTTGTGGTGAGGTACCACACGTAAATTAATCTAGGATTAGTCTAGCAGAGTAGACCAGATGGGTCATGTTAGGACCTAATGCGGGCCGCCAAGGCAGATGACCGTTCATACTTAGCAATAGCCCATACGGGTCATACTGCGACGCAGGAAGGTCAAAAAATTATAAAACTTTAGGAAACACTAGATCTCAGTGGACTTGTGGTCCATCGCGGACCACAGACTCATTGGACACCCGGAAACTAATTATCCAAGCCGTTTCTACAACACTGGTCAACCCACACAAGGCCATATTGAAAATCTGGCGCTTGTTAAGGGAGTAGGGATTTCGGACGTATTAGCCATCAGATTCCTTCCAAATTTTTGATGAAGGTCTAATGTGGTGTCCCTCACCCGTCCATAAAATCTGGGTCTCGATCGTGTCGCGATGATCGTTGATCATAAATCAGACCGGTGTGACCAAATCCCATATCCGATCGCTTCTAAAATTTGTATGATCCTTCATCGGGCCATGGACCACCTACCCTATAAATTTTATGGTCAAGGGACCACCAAAACCTCTCCAATCACCAGGTTAGACCCCGTTGGGTCGCTTAGAGATCGGGATCGTCTGATCAAATCCCATAGTCGTTTATCCGCTAGATCTCAAACTTTGCATGAACCCGTATTAGGCCATGAGACACCTACACATCCAATTTGCTGGTTATAGGAGTGTTGGGGCCACCACAACAACAATAGTAATCCTAAGAGCCTATTTTGAAAAATTATGAAAACTTAAGGCCATGGGGCCCAACTCTAGAGAATAAACCCTAGCTCTTTCTCATAACCCCCATTCTCTAACAACAACCTATCTCTCTCTCCCTCATAACTTCCTCCAAATCTCTCCCACCAAATCTCCCTCCTTCACAGCTCCTTAACCTCCAACAACCTATCATCTCTCCCTCATAACTTTCACCATCTTCCAACAACAAGCTCTCCCCTTTCCATAGCTCCCACCATTCTCCAACAATCAAGGAGAGTAGGGAGAGAAAGGGAGGGTGAAGGTGAGCAAGGTAGACTCTCAATCAAGGTGGGGCCAAGGGCATCAACCCTTTCAACTCTCAATTTCTCCTCCAAGAAGAAACTCTCCGCCACAACTCTAAATTCGTCCGTCGGCCATGTAGGTAAGAACCTCTCCCCATTTCTTCTTGAGATCCAAGTATTAAGAAAGAATTGGCATATAATTTCTCACATGCAAGGATTGATTTTAGGAATTTCAGCCGGTCAACCCTCAAACCTCCATTTTTAGGTCGCTTCCGAGCCTCCATTGAATCCAAAGGTGAGGACTATTAATCTTAGGTGGCCTAACACCACTTATAACATGAATCTAATAAATTTTCTTGCTTGGGTGAGACACTTGTAGAATTTAGAGACCCTAGGTTTGGAGTGATTCGTATAGAGATGTAGGAAATTGTATGTTGTGTATTATTCTTGCGATGTTATTTGTGTCGTTATATGCTTAAGTTGTAGTGGAAGATTGTATATTCATGTGTTGCATGACCTTCTCATATGTTGTTGCTTATAACATGTATGATGCTTGCCCTTGTGTATTTTTCATTTCTTGAAATGTAGGAAGTGTTTCACTTCCTCACTAATCCTCACGACTCACACACACCTTGCTTATGATAATGTAACATGCTTGTAAGAATGTTGAACCGTATGATAGAATGTGTGTAACATGCTACTGTAGGCTAATTGATAACTTTAATATTGGCATGCTATGAATCATTATCAACCCCTGATTGAGCGGGAACTTGAGGTGAGATGGTAGTCTCATTGGTTGGGTTACCTTAGGACCAAACCCGTGAATTGGGCGGCAGTAGTTCGACTACATGAGTCTCTTGTACCCGATCTCGCTCATCACGTGCAGTCTGACTTACTTCCTGTCAATCCCGATTGTTAATCATGTTTGCTTACACATGTATGGAACCTGGAACACTCTACCGCCGTTGCAGCCCACCGATAACTGCATGCAACCGATCTACTGCCTCGTAAGCCGGGCATGGTGGAATGGGACACTATGTCCGAGCTGTAGGCATACGCTGGGGTGACGCGCCTCTCCGTAGTGATCGAGAGCGATCCCAGTTCTCAACACTCCCCATGTGCTTGAAGTAGGGGATGGGGAACCCGATGGGATCAAGAATCGTGAGGACTTGACCTCACATGTTGGGGGGTCTTGGCCTCGCAACTAGTTCAGGGTATTTGATTTGTGGGGTGTAACAGATTTCCTAATCTGTTGGATGAATAAACTTAATTAATAACTCGGCTAACATGATCGCATCGCATCACATTAGTTAGGGTGGTGACTCGGAAGTCGAGGTCGCTCTGAGGGAGTGTTGACATACGCGATCATTAGATGGAGTTGCTCGAGGAAGCGTTGTGGTGAGGGCATGCATCATATCATTCCGCATTCATACATCTAAATAAGAGTTACTAAGAATTGATGATTAACTGTATTTCATTAAGTTTATAATATAATTGATGCCTGTTGTAACTTAAGACTAATTACACCCACTGAGTTGATCACTCACTCCCACTCTGGGACGGTGTTTTAAAACACCAAGCAGACTCTCTCATATATGCAGGGGATGCAGAGCAGGGGGAGCATGATGATGCTACTCTCGACGAAGAGGAGTTGTCATACTTTCAGCTGATGGATGGTTCTCCGCCAGCTTGAGTGGCGGGTTTGGATCACTAAGTGTGGGCTCAGCCTTATATTTTTTTTGACATATACATTCTTTTGTGATTTTGATGGGTGACGCCATGAGTAATCCCCTTATTCTTTTGAACATGTACATATACGTATGTTAGATCTCTTTCATTTCTGCGGACTTATTGTTGTGTTTCATGATTTCAAGAAATTTCACGTTGCGCAATTAAACCGGATTAAATGCTTAATAATGAAATTGGTCATAAGTGACTCTCGGGAACTCGGGAGTTGAGCGTATGCGCGACCCTCGATTTCCATGGCATTATAAGTTGGTATCAGAGCAATAGTTTGGAATCCCTTGGGTCATGGGTCATGAACTCACTAACGTGTCCACTGAAGTAAGAGGATACATATTAGATAACGTAACAGGGACTTAAAACGCTAGAAATCTCCTTAGACCCTGAACCAACAAATGTAGACGATGGGTAGGACCTCCAGATGTTAGGGTTGGGTAGCGAGAATAAGTAGTAATGCTAGGAAATAGGTCCGAGGGTTTTACGAAGGGCTTAGACTGAGAAGAGGGAGCTTAACAGTATTAGAATTTAACCTGGGATTCTAATGACATGGGCCTTGCCAGTCTCTTATCTCACCTTCCCACACAAGACTCATTCTACGAAGCATATGAAACAAGTCTTCAATTCTGTTCCACACCCATTCCAAACAGGCCATTCCCAATTCGCAAGTAGGGGGTAGTAACACAACCCCACTCAGTGTAACTAGACGCCCTTAGCCAGACAGGCCTAAGTCTAAATCCCTCCTTCCAACATGTCTCCTTAAATATTCACCTGACATTACCTTATTCTTGAACCTGCCAGAGCATCGCTAGGATGAGTTAGAAACCGAAGGGCTCGATGGTTGAAACCATCATTCTAGGCCGGACAAGTCCAAACCGGGCCAAGGATTGATAATTCTGATCTATTTCAAGACAAAGTCTCAAGGATGAAGGGAAATTCATTAAAATGGTAAAAATGTAAAATAAGAAAATTTTGACCCCTAATCGTGGAGAATCTTGCGAAAATAATCAGCCCATTGCGTAGAGCGGCTTCTCCTATTCATATATGGCACAAAGAGTAACTCATTACGGTCGGGGAGTTACGACCATCGCAAGGCCATGACTCAGAGGACCGGTGCCGCCAACGCCCAGCCCTGGCGCCTCCGGCGCCCAATGTCCAGAGAGCCGGCGCCGCCAGCGCCGGACGTACAGGAACTCGGCACCACAGCACCCGTCTTCCAACAGCCCGGTGCCGGTGCCCGAATTTGGGGTTTTCCCCCTCCCTTTCATGCATACACAAGTGGGGCCCACCTCCACTCCATTTTAAGCTCTAATACACCACTTATCACCCTACCCTATCCTCTTTTCTTCCAAAACCTTAAGCAAAAATACCTCTCATCCCTCTACCCTCATTTTCCCATCCCCAAAACCCATTCCTCAAGCCTTTCTTCAAAGAAATCCATCTCCTCTTCTCTTCTTCCACATTGTCTACCTCCATAACCCATCTCATCATTTTCATTTTCCTAACCCATCTCCACTCTCTCTTTTCCCAAAACCCCAACCTCATATCTCATTTTTCAAATCTCACTCCCCAAATCCCATTCTTAAACCCACCATCTTCTTTAAGCTTTAACCTCAACCCATTCCAAATCTACCATTTCCTTTAATCTCATTCCATCCCAATCCACCATCTATCCTTCTCAAAATCCTTTCTCGCTTCCATCCTGTCTCATCCATTTTCAACCCATTCACACAAAACCCATTTCTTCCTCAATATCTTCACCCAAACTCATCTAAACTCTTTTCCTAAACCCATCCTCAAGCCACTCTCAAGCCAATCCCAAGCCTATTTCTTTAACAATATGCCTGCATTGTAAACCTTCCACTTCCTAGCCAAGGAGATGGCCTTCCTTTCCACCGTTGTCTCCTTCTTCTCCATCTCGGTGATTCTCTCACTCATGAGGAAGAAAAGATCGGTAACCGCCGAGCCGGGACCGAGCCAGGAAAGGCGGAGCAAGTAGAAAGTTGATCTGAAAGGGAAGGCGGTCGCGGGAGCTCGATCGAAGGGTCAGAAGGTTTCCTAAAAAGGGCTCGCTCCACAACCACCAGTGGAGGATATGGCAAATTTTCGTGTCCGCAGTATCGCGTTCAAAGCCTCTGTGAAGGAGCACCTCTTCGATGAGTATGATGTACTCGACCAGCTTATGGATAAGGAGTGGGGTCCAACCTTCTACGAAAATTATTAAGCAGATGTAGGGCTAGCTAGGGCCTTCTATACGTGGATCAGGAACCCTCGATTCTAGCCATTGAGCTTTTACCTTATTGTGGGGAACGAGAGGACCCTCATTGAGTGGCGGACATTACTGACGTGCTCGGGGTGCAGCAGGGCGACATACAGATCGATGAAGGAAATCTAGATACGAGTCAGGCCCGCGATGTGCGTACCCACTTTTTGTGTGGTCGGGTAGCCCCATGAAAGCGAGGGGAGCGTGGTCAAGGTCTGACGCGGCCCACTTGACCCCTGAGTACCAGGTACTTCACCGCATCTGCACCCATAACGTGTACCCAAGACAGATTAACCGTAGCGAGTGCTCCCGTTATATGGTAAAATTTTTATATCAGGTGAGGCGTGGAGAAGATGTGTGCCTCCCTAGCGTGGTACTTTACCAGATTGTGCGAGCCGCCCGATCTATGAGGAAGAATGTATGCCTTCCAGTCGCCCATCTGGTTTGTAAGATGGCCGAGGAGTACGGGATACGCGGGTCAGACGGGAATCCTGTACCGACACAGTTGCTGGGAGATGAGATGCTGAACAGTCTGAAGGCAAGTCCCAAGCAGCGACAGGCCCATATCGATCAATATAGGGACCCTACCGAAGAAGAAGAGGGAAGCGGTAAAGGTGAAGAGGGCGAAGACGAGAATGAGGATGAGAATGTGGATGGGGAAAGCTCAGGAAATTGGGAAAGTTGGTGGCGAAACACCCGCTGCTCCTGACATGGTGAGCGCCTAGATGCGCTCGACGCTAGGATGACCAGGATGGAAGAGAGCCATGCGAGACACCATACTGAGCAACAGAAGTGGAACAAGAAGATTTATCGGACTATAAAGGCCCTGATCTGATGTAGTAAAGGGGAGGAAGCACCTCCGCTTTCGCCCAACTCTGACGAGTAGCACCACAAGTCGTTTAATGATCAATAGTTTGCTTGAGTTGCTTAGGTTTAAATTCCATGCATTGAAATAGTTAGGACTTTTTCTTACGTAGTTTTTATTTTCTTTTGTTTATCATATCTAGTAGTGTTTGTAATCCATGTTGTAGCATGTAACTGGCCATATTCATGGCATTTTAAAATCAATGCTAATATATGGATCGACTTTAAATCCTTTTTGTTTGAAGAGTACCTTGTCTGTGTTGTGATTATGGTCATGAATTACAGGTTGTAGGTCTAACTTGCCTAGCGTGCGACAATGCTCTAAGTGACTAATACTCTAAGTAATTTTTTTAGGAAATACCTCCGCGACCGGAAGGTCGATATGTTCGTTTACCCCATGGCGGCCTAGTTGATGGGAACCATGTTCCCAATAATCATCAGGGCCTCTAAGAAGCGGCCCCAAATGCACCGCCACCATAAGCCACCAGCCCAACACCACCCCCGACGCCGGCAATGGAGCAAATGGGCCAAATGTTGCATTTTATGCAACAACAGTAACAAATGATGACCGCTACTATGCAACAATAACAATAGATGATGGTCACCATGATGGGGGCCATGGCTCAAAATTTTAGCTTCCAGCAACCAGAACCTCCCACCATGGCCCCGAATTTTTACTTTCCGCAACCGGAACCTCCCGCCGTGGCCGAGTAAGCAACCAACGCAAGTAACATGTTTGAGCAGTTTCAGAGGCATAGGCCGCCTACTTTTGCTGGCACTCACTGCCCAAAGGAAGCGAAATACTGGCTCAAACAGGTCAGTAAGCTACTCCGGCCTCACCACTGTTCTGAGGCGAAAAATGTCAAGCTCGTCTCCTACCTCTTTGAGAAGGAGGCAGACTTATGGTGGGAAAGTGTCCTCCGATCTATTCCTAAGGGCCATATTTGGACGTGAGAGGCGTTCGAGGCCCACTTCAATAAAAAATATATCCCTCAATCATATCAACATGAGCGGGAGAACGAGCTCCTCCACCTCCAATAAGGGGGAATGACAGTAGCACAATAGGAAAACAGATTTACAGAATTGTTACGCTACGCTTTCGAGATGATCGCTAATGAGGCGAATAAGATGAGGAGGTTCACGACAGGACTGAGGAGCGGCATCCGCTCTAAGATGTGTTGTACTAACATCAGGACATATGTCAAGCTCGTAGAGGTGTCGATACGGGAAGAGCAGGATGATGAGCGTGTCTCATAGGCCCATTCACAGTTAGGGCTACGCAACAGGATGGAAGGGTCGTCCTCTTCTTTTACTGAAAAACGGCCGAGCCCAAACTCTCCGCCTAGGCCTGCAGTCGCACCAGCTCCCTCCACACGACCTACACAGATTTACAGCTATTACAGAAGGCCTAGACACTCCGAGCCTTACTGTTTCACGAAGATGAAGGATCTTGGCATCACGCCACCTCAGTGCAACTACAGGCCCCCACAGCAGGCATTACAGATTCCGTCCTTACGGACGATGGGGCCTAGCCAACAGTTTCACCATCCTCCTACAACTCAAGTTAGGCTGCCACAACGGCCTATGCAGCGGCCGAACTTCTCACAGCAGACCCGAGTACATGCCTTGGCGGCAAAGGGTCAGGATGCTACCATTCCCACTCCTACATCCTTCGAGGTGACGACCCACATAGAAGGTACTCCTATATTTTTATTGGTGGACACGGGATCCACCACTTCTCTCATAATACATTCTACTGTCAAGCATCTGGGACTGCATGCTACCCCCTTTGATGGGGTGAAGATTATCGCCGCCGCAGGTACTGTCTCAGAAGTGACAAAAATATGTCGTGATTGTCCCATTGACTTGGGATACAAGGTGGTGTAGTGGACTTGATAGTGACAAAGATTTTTTACTATGATGTCATTCTGGGCATGGACTAGTTGGGCATGATGAAAGCAGAGCTTGACTGTGACACTTTGACAGTGAAGATATTTGAGGACGACGACACTTCCCTCACATTCCCAGTCTAGGTTAGCTACGACCGCAGGATTTTGTGTTTTTCTTCATTTGAGGACGGGTATGACGGGCCTTTACTAACATGCACTCCCGTAGTCCAAGACTTTGGTAATGTGTTTCAAGTCATACCAGGGCTTCCTCCTCGACGTGAAATAGACTTCACCATCGATCTGACTCCGGATGCTAAGCCCATCTCTTTGCCTACTTATCGCATCCCCCATGTGAGATGGAAGAGCTTCGGTCTCAGATTGATAACTTGCTAAAGAAAGTCTTCATTCGACCTAGCATCCCGCCTTGGGAGCCCTAGTCCTATTTGTAAGGGAGAAAGACGGCTCGCTACGTCTATGTGTAAACTACAAAAGATTGAATCAGGTGACGGTTAGAAACAAATACCCATTGCCCAGAATTGACGATTTATTTGACCAATTGAGGGGTGCTCAATACTTCTCAAAGATCGATCTACAATCAGGGTACCATCAGCTGCGGGTCAGGGATGAGGATATTCAGAAGACGGCTTTCAGGACCTGTTTTGGCCACTATGAGTTCTTGGTTATGTCGTTCGGGCTCACCAATGCCCCAGTAGTATTCATGGATCTCATGAACAGGGTCTTTAGACTGTTTTTATATAGATTCGTTATCGTGTTCATCGACGACATATTGATTTATTCAAAGAGCCGTGAAGAACATGAAGAACACCTAAGGGTAGTCATTGAAATCCTTAAGAAAAATTGGTTGTATGCATAATTTAGGAAGTGCGCCTTTTGGAAGGAGGAGGTCAAATTTCTAGGACATGTAGTGTTCAAGGAGGGCATATCTATGGATCTCGCCAAGGTGGTTGTCGTGTAAGATTGGAAACAACCGAAGTCGGTCACGGAAGTGAGAAGTTTTCTTGGTCTCCCCGGTTACTATCGAAGATTCATTAAAGACTTTTCAAAGATAGCTCGCCCGCTATCCCAGCTTACACGGAAGGATCTTAAGTTTGCCTGGAATGAGAAAGCGGAGGCAGCCCTCCAAGAGTTGAAGGATAAACTGACGTCGGCACCAGTACTCGTGCTACCTGAGCAGGGAGTCAAGTATACCTTCTATACTGACGTCTCTCATGTGGGTCTGGGTTGTGTGCTTATGCAGAAGGACAGGGTAATTGCTTATGCGTCTCAGCAACTAAGGAAGCATGAGGAGAACTATCCGACGCATGACCTCGAGCTTGCGGTGGTGGTTTTCGCATTGAAGATATGGAGACAATACCTTTATGGTGAGGAGTTTGAGCTCTTTTCTAATCATAAGGGCCTCAAATACATCTTCACCCAAAAGGACCTAAACATGAGACATCGTCGTTAGATGGAAATGCTGAAGGACTTCAAGTTCGATGTCTCATACCACCCTAACAAGGCTAATTTGGTGGCGGATGCTTTGAGTCGCAAGAAGATAATCTAATTTGGAGCACCGCTAATGGTGAGGGAGTGGGATATGGTGGAATTCGTACGGGACTTCGACGCGAAGCTAACTATGGAGGAACCGTACGAGTTCATAGCCCACGTACAGGCCCAACTACTTATTAATGGTAAAATAATTGAAGCCCAGGAGGGCGATGAGCTATTAACGGAGATGAGGGAAAGAGAAAGGAATGACGAGAAGTCCGAGTAAAGAGTCGGCACCGACGGGAGATTGTGGTACCGAGGCCATCTTTGTGTCTCAAACCATCAAGGACTACGAGAAGAAGTCTTGAAGGCCGCTCAAAGCTCCAAGCTGGCAATGCACCCTGGTAGCACCAAAATGTACCAGGATTAGAAGCGAAATTATTGGTGGGAGAACATGAAGAAAGTGATAGCGGAGTATGTGTCCCGATGCCTTACCTGTCAACAAGTCAAGGCTGAACACCGACGACCACCGGGACTTTTGCAACCAATGCCCATAGTAGAATGGAAATAAGACTTCATATCCATGGATTTCATTTTCGGCTTGCCCAAGACCAGGAAGGGGCATGATTCGATATGGGTGATTATGGATAGGCTAACCAAATCAGCCCATTTTCTGCCAATCAAGACTACTAGTTTCGCCGATGATTTGGCCAAGCTGTATATCAAGTAAATCGTGCGGTTCTATGGCGTCCCGTTAGAGATTGTGTCAGACCGGGATACTCGATTCACTTCGATCTTATGGACCTGCATTCAGGAAGCCATGAGAGTGAAGTTGAAGTTTAGCACCGCCTTCCACCCACAGACAGATGGACAAACCGAGTGGGTGAACCAGATATTGGAGGACAATAGCTTATGTTCTGGACTTTCAGGAGAGTTGGGATGATTGTCTCCCATATGCCGAGTTCGGTTACAACAATAGCTTTCAAGCTAACATCGGCATGGCACCTTACGAGGATCTGTATGGGCATCCATGCCGAGCCCCGCATTGTTGGGAAGAAATTGGTGAGAAAAACTTGCTAAGGCCGAATTTGGTACGGATCACTACCGAGAAGATTGGGGTTATTCGGCGCCGCCTCTTGACGGCTCAAAGTAGACAGAAGAGTTATGCCGATACAAGGCAGCGAGACTTAAAATTTGAAGCTGGAGATCACGTATTTCTCAAGATCTCCCCAATAAAAAGCGTTTTACGCTTCGACAAGAAGGGAAAGCTCACGCCACGATTCATCGGGCCCTTTCAGATTTTATACCGAGTAGGTGCGGTTGCCTATCGTTTGGCCCTACCTATGCCGCTTGTCGGAGTGCATAACATCTTCCATATATCTATTTTGAAGAAGTACGTCCTCGATCCTTCGCATATCATCAAGTGGGAGAACGTGAAACTCAAAAAAAATGTCATGTACATTCTCTGACCCACAAAAATACTAGATGGGAAGGAGCAGGTCATACGCAACCAGGTCATCCCATTGGTCAAGGTACTATGGACCCATCACGATGAAGAAGAGGCCACTTAGGAGACAGAAGCTGAAGTCCTCAAACATTACCCAACCATACTTCAGCAATACAAACAGGTACAAATTTTGAGGATGAAATTTATTTGTAAGGGGGGGAGATTGTAAGTCTCGCCTAACCAGCACAGTGTCCTTGGGCGTCCACGTAGGATTTGTCGCAGGACCATTCGATTAGACTAAAAGGGCCTAGCTATATGCCCTAGAGGGGGGGTGAATGGGGCAATGCTAAATAAAATTTATAACAGCGAAATAATAAAAGAAATAAAGCACAATGCTAAATTTAAAGTAGCCTAAATAAAGAGATTGATACTATATCAGCTCTAAGGACAACCTTACACCAAAAATCAAAGGTTTAAGGTAGGACAACCTTATTTCTAGAATGTCCTTTGTATCACAAATTAATAAGGAATAAAAAATAAGAAAATTAAAATAACTTGCAGAAAATAAATCCTAAGTTATTACAACATTCATCCACACTTGCTTGAAGTGATTACAACATTCATCCACAAACACTCTCCACAAAACAAAAAGAATAAAAGAATGAAAGAGTAAAACACATCCACAACACAATGATATATAGTGGTTCGCCTGTGTGTACACCAACTGTTATCCAACAGCCACACAGAATGCTACTCCACTCCTAATATCCTCACACATGGGAATTAGCATGCACTATCAAAATAGGTTTTACAGGTTCACCTAAAACCTTCACAATTGTGTCTTTGATCTCGGGCTTACACAATCCAAAAACCCCACAATTTGAGTTTTCTGGCTCTCCTCAGATAACCAATACAATGAGATTTTTCTGAAAAATCTCAAACAAAACCAAAGAAAGTAAATTACAAAAATGTAAAATACCTGAATCACCTTTTGAAGAAGCCCGGTAGAACCAATCGGAGTAGAAGTTCGATTCAACGTTTAAAGTCTAATACTCACTTTAAGAATGGTTCTAAGTCTAATTGATTTTAAAGCAAAAGGGCTAGTTCTATTTGATTTTGAATCCAAGAAGAAGGAATATCAAAAATTTCTCTTTTCTAATAAGATTGGAATGTAGATCAAAATTAAATAAAAATAAGCTAGCAAAAGGAATATTAAATAAGCACAAAGTAGCTTAAAATAAATACAAACTTATCTCAGAGAATAGCCTAAAGATTGCGTGAATAAAATTGAATTGAATTGCTAAAACTCTGAAGTTCGTTCTCTATTTATAGGCTAAAAAATCCCGTCTACGACTGGTCTTAGGATCCTAGGACTGGTCGTAGCTCCAAAGATTTTCAAAGATTTCCGTGGGATTGAATTTTCTGATCATAGCAAAGGGATATGAAATCATAGTACTTACAATCTCCCCCTTTGTCAAATTTGTGACAAAACACACAACATAGAAGATAATAAGGAATCATAAGTCATAAAATTATAAATTACTCTACTCCCCCTGAGTAATACGAATACTGCTCATACAAACAGTAAACAACATGAAAACCTCAAGATTCCATATTCTTAATCCACATATCCACATATCCTTCAATCAAACAATTCAAACAAATTACTCCCCCTTTCCATACTACTCCCTCTTTTAGCTTTAGCTCTTACTACTCTCCCTTTTTGTCACAAAATGACAAGGGAAAGTCACACTAGGAAGGAGAACATAAAGAGTAAAAAATAGATAAGGAGAAAGAGATATGAAAGGACATAATATAAACCTGAAGCATCAAGCCATAATCCATAATACATATCCAAAATAAATTATAATGCTGTACTATCCAGAAGATAATTTACCTAATCTGATCTAGAGGATGGAGCAGGGATAGTCGGATCAATCTGGTGCAAGCCCTTATTGATGCGACGAAGATATTTTTGCATGTACTTAAATCGCATATCGTGGGCTATATTCATATTATCAACCATTTCCTCCAATGCACGAAGGCGTGCATCAAAACCAGAAGGATCATAATCTGGATCATTAGGTGAATCAGTTTTTATATCATCAAATATGTCATCCATATTAACATCTTGTTGTGGAAGATCGCCAGCTTCCCCTTCATTTCTAGCTTCACCACCAACACCTCCATCACCACCTTCATCAACTTGGCCAAGAAGCAGATCCAATTTCATCTTATTAAGATTGGAATTGTTGAAAATAAGATGATGAATTGATGCCTCATTAACAGGTTTGTCGACAAGCAAGTGAGTGGCTAAAACAGTTATAAGATAACCGAACGGAATATCACTATGACCCAGATGGAGACGAAACTGAATAATGAAATAACAAATTAAAGAAGAAAGACAGACCATGGTACCAGAAGCAATAGAATACAACACACGAACTATGAAAGAAGTCAACTCGGTTTTATTACCAGACCGAGGATACACATTGGAAATGAAGAAACGATGTAATACTCTGTATCTAGGTAACAGATACTTTGAAGGGAGTGCATTCCCTTTGTGTGTCCATTGCACATCAATTTTGCATAAATCTCGTGTTAACATGCGTTTTTTCGATTCAGATGGTTTGTCGTATAAAATATGAATCGGTATACCTTCATCATTAACAGGTATATCCATAATACCTGATATCAAATGACGGTCTACTTCAAATTTTCCTTCTCTAGTATCAATTGAAAATGTTAAATTATCAAGAAAAAATTCTGAGATGCATGCTACCATTGATTGGGCAATGGACTGGTATGTAGGCCCACCCCAAAGTAAAATGTTAGTCCAGCCAACAGATTCAAGGAGGGGGACAATACCATATGGAGCAATGTGATTGAGATCAGCGGTATGCTCAATGATAATGTTATGGACACGTAGATCTCTTACATCTTGAGAATCATCTTCGGGTGACCGAAGGTGCCGTTTAGTTATTGGTGTAGATCTAGAAGAAGATGGACCACGGGATGTTTTCTTTTTCCCTCTAGCATCCACATTCAAAAAGATATATAAAGAGCAAGAGAAATACATAAAAGAAAGATAGGTTTTCTCTAGATCAGCAAATTGAGAGGAAATCCTTGAAAAACCCAACAAGAGATGAAATCAAGCTATACTATGAACAAATCAAAGCATAGAGAGCATGAATCTTCAAGAAAAATGATGAAATATGACTTACCTTGAAGAACAACAAGAAATCCCATGACTGGTCGAGCCACGACTCGTCGTAGGTCGAAATGAAAATGAAGAAGAAGGAGATTTTTTCCAAATTATAACATGCTCACGAGCTCCACGACCGGTCGAGTGCGGTTCATGACTGGTCGTACCACGACTGGTCATGTACATCCATGACCGGTCGAGTATCGACTAAAAATCATATTTTAATGCAAAAAATTAAAATTTAAACAAATATAATATGAAATATAATACACTATGATACATGCAAGTAAGAATATTCAATGTAAAATGCACATACCAAGATCAAATTTCAGTTTATTAAACCTGCTTTTGTCAGGCGGTTTAGTAAATATATCAGCAAGTTGATTTTCGGTTGATATATATTCCAAAGAAATAACTTTTTCTTCAACCAAATCACGTATGTAATGATACCTAATGTCAATGTGCTTTGTACGTGAATGCTGGATTGGATTTTTAAAAATATTTATAGCACTGGAATTATCACAATGTAAGATCATTGAATCTTAATTAATTCCATAATCGCTTAGCATGCGTTTCATCCAAACTAGTTAAGTACATGCATATCCAGTTGCAATATACTCAGCCCCAGTAGTGGAGAGCAATATTGAGCTTTGCTTCTTATTGAACTAAGAAACTAAGCAATTTTCAATGTAAAAACAACCACCACTGGTTGATTTTCTATCATCGATATTACCGGCCCAATCAGCATCTGAGTACCCAATTAATTGAACACTAGTATCAAAAGGGTACCATAGACCCAAATTTATAATACTTGCGACATATCTAATAATCTGTTTAACAGCAGTAAGATGTGATTCCTTAGGATTAGACTGATATCTCGCATAAATTTCAACACTAAATGCGATATTAGGTCTACTAGTAGTTAGATACAATAAACTACCAATCATACTGCGATATAGTTTAGGATCTATATCTTTACTTGAAGAGTCTTTTGAGAGTCTTAACGTAGTACTCATATGAGTATCAAAGTTCTTACCATTCTCAAATCCAAACCTTTTAACCAAGTTTGAAGCATATTTGGTCTGGGAAATGAAAATTTCATCAGGTTGTTGTTTTACTTGTAACCCTAGGAAATAGTTAAGTTCGCCAACCATGCTCATTTCGAACCTTGATTTCATTAACTCTGCAAACTCAATAGACATGTTAGAGCAAGTTGATCCATAAATAATATCATCAACATATATTTAAACCATCAAAATATCATTGTTATTCTTATTAACAAACAGTGTCTTATCGATACTTCCTACTTGAAAGCTATGACTAAGTAAGACTTTAGTCAATTTTTTATACCATGCCCTGGGTGCTTGTTTTAGACCATAGAGAGTCTTTTTGAGACGAAATACATAGTCAGATAACTTAGGGTCTTCAAACCCTGAAGGTTATTCAACATACACTTCTTCATGTAAATCGCCATTTAAGAAAGCACTCTTTACATCAACCTGATAAATTTTAAATTTTCTAAAGCATGCGATGGAAATAAAAAGTGTGATTGATTTAAGGCGAGCGACTGGAGCAAAGGTTTCATCGTAATCGATGCCTTCAATTTAAGTGTACCCTTGTACAACCAGTCTAGCCTTGTTTCGTATAATGTTTTCAAGCTCATCAGACTTATTTTTAAAGATCCATTTTGTTCCAATAATGTATTTATCTTTAGGTCTAGGAACAAGATACCAGACATCATTACGAACAAATTGATTAAGTTCATCTTATATAGCAACAATCTAATTTTCATCAGAAAGTGCTTCTTTTACGTTGACCAGTTCTATTTAGGATGTAAAACAAACATAATTACATATGTTCTCAAGTTGTTTGTGAGTACGAACTCCAGTAAGAGGGTTTTCAAGTATTTGATTGATTGGATGATCTTTGACAGTCCTTGGTTCAGATTCTTTTTGACTTGATGAGATATCTTGATTGTCAATAATAAGAGCTTCATCATCATCTGAATTCGGAGCTGGTATATTCAAATGATCATCAATGTCCACATTGATGGACTCTTGAATCACACCAGTTCTCTTATTTAGAACCCTATAAGCTCAACTGTTCAAAGAATAACCAAGAAAAATACCTTCGTCACTCTTCGTATCAAACTTATCTAAATTTTCACGATCACGTAAAATATAACACTTGCTGCCAAAAACCTGAACGTATTTGACAGTAGGTTTCTTTTCAAACCATAATTCATTAGCAGTCTTATTATCAGATTTACTGGTATAAACCCGATTAATAATATAACATGCGGTATTAACTGCTTCAGCCCAAAGATTTCTATAGAGCTTCATGCTATTCAACATAACATTAGCCATATCCTGAAGCACTCTATTTTTTCTTTCAACTATACCATTTTGTTGCGGTGTTTTGGGCGCAGAGAATTCATGTGATATTCCCTGATCGCTACAGAATTTCTCAAAACTACTATTTTCGAATTCGGATCCATGATCACTACGGATCTTACTAACATGAGAACCTTTCTCATTTTGGATTCGTTTGATGACCTTTTTCACTTCATCCAGGGTTTCAGTTTTATCTTTTAAGAACGATACCCAAGTGAATCTGGTATAGTCATCTACGATAACCAGATGTATTTTTTACCTCCTCGACTCTCCGATCTGGTTGATCCAATAAGATCCATATGGAGAAGCTCGAGTGGTCTATATGTGGTATTGGAGTTCATTTTCTTGTGAAAGCTCCTAGTCTGTTTGCCCAACTGGCATTCACCACATATTTTGTCTACTTTTTACAATTTGGGTAGACCTCTAATTAGTTCTCTTTTGCTCAATCTAAATAAGTTCCGATAGGGTACATGTCCAAGGCGTTTATGCCATAATTCAGTCTCATCAGTATGGACCATGTAATATGATTGAGTAGATGAGCTTGCATCACTAACGATGTAGCAGTTTTCAGAAGTTCTGCGACCAGTTAATATAACAGAACCCTTTTTATTAACTATCTCACAACCTTGATTAGAATACTTCACACTATGGTTGTTATCACATATCTGAGAAATGCTTAGAAGGTTGTGTTTTAAGCTCTCAACATATAAAACATTCTTAAATAAAGGAAGTTTATAAAGCTGAACCGTACCTTAACCAATGATTTTACAATTGCTTCCATCACCAAATGTGACTGAACCTTCAGTCATATCTTTAAGATCGGTGAACAAAGCTTTGTCACCTGTCATATGCCTAGAGCAACCACTATCTAGGTACCACTTTGAATGACTTGTAGCTTTGAAAGCAGTGTGGGCAACCAAGCTAGCAACTTTAGGAACTTATTTCATAACTGTTTTGGGTTTAGGAGTATAGATGGTCTTTTTCTGTCTGTTGTTATAGGAGAGACCTATAGAGTTAGACTTTAATAGCTCCTTGAGAAGATCAATTATTTTTTCAGCCAATGGATTTCGATTTTGAAAATTAACACTGACATGGCTACTTTTAGGTTTTTGAAAAGTCCTAAAATTTTTGGAAAAACCTTGATAAGTATTCTTTTCTTTTGAGTTTGAGGACTCTCCTTTTACAAATTTAGGAGCAATGTTCTTTTGTTTTGGAGATGTATCCTTATCATAGCCCAACCCGGATCGATCGCCACATTTTCTTGATCCGAACAATAATTTTTCCAATTTAGGATCACCATGGCCATATCTCCATGTGTCTTTCAAACTCTGAAGAGAAGCTACCTCATTTTTGAGTTTCTCATTTTCAGATCTCAAATCTTCAATTTTAGAGGTTTTGAAATCTAAATCACATTTGATTTTTTCAAAGGGATCAGAAATATGATACTTTTCTAAAACAAGAGACTTATAATCTTCCAAACTTAGAAAATTTTTCTTTTTGTAATTTAATCTTGACATCAATTTTATAACTTTCTTTATAAATGGCATTATAAGCATCCTGAAGATCATCTTCATTATCGCAATCACTATTCAGATTTTCTTCACTAGATATATCATCATTATCTGAAAGGGTGATCTTGGCTAGAGTCATAAGGGCTTTAACATCTTCGCCTGACTTGGATTCAGAATCTTCTGATTTAGAAGAGAATTCAGAATCAGACGATTCATCCCACGTAGCCATCATGCTTTTCTTTTTTTATTTGTCCTTTTTAGGACATTTGTTAGCTAAGTGCCCATATTCTTGACAGTTGTAACATTGACTATCTTTCAAGGATTTTCGAGTTTTAGGTTTAGATCGTCTCTTATCATTTGATTTTTGAAAATTAACTTTTTTCTTGTTTTTAAAAATTTTGTAAAACTTTTTTGTTAAAAGCGCCATATCATCTTCGAAATTTTCTAAATCTGAAGTGCTCTCTTGTGAAACATTTTTACATGATTTGAGAGCAATTGATTTTCCTTTAGGAGCCTTAAAGGATAACTCATAGGTTTGAAGTGAACCAACTAGTTCCTTAACCCTCATAGTATCCGTATCACGAAGTTCCTGAATCGCGGTCACTTTATAATTAAACTGTTCAGGAAGTGAACGTAGTATCTTTGCGCACACTTTACTTTCTGGGATTCTATCACCAAGACCCCACATACAGTTCACAATGTTATTCAATCTAGTATAAAAGTCCATAAACATCTCATTCTCCTCCATATGAATTTCTTCAAATTTAGTTGTGAGGAGTTGGACTTTAGATTTCTTGACAATAGATGTATTCTCATGTGTCATTTCTAATACATCCCATGCTTGTTTTGCATTTTCACAAGAGATGATTCTTTTAAATTCATCTGGTGATAATGCACAAGTAATTGCATTTAGTGCTTTTGCATTGACACTACTTTCACTTTTCTGAAGTGTGGT
The DNA here is from genome assembly GCA_037074715.1 of Magnolia kwangsiensis. NCBI lineage: Eukaryota > Viridiplantae > Streptophyta > Magnoliopsida > Magnoliales > Magnoliaceae > Magnolia > Magnolia kwangsiensis. Next base: position 3,198,350 of record CM073582.1, read on the forward strand.
CCAAAGAGAATAAGTCGTTACTTTCATTGATTTTAAACCATCACTATTAGTTACTTCAGTGATAGGAGGGTTCCATTCATTCACTGTGGCCAGCCACAAACTTTCATCCAAGGATTTAAGGAAGATCCTCATACTGACTTTCGAATAATCATAGTTTGTGCCTTTAAAAGGTGGTGGCCTAGTGACTGATAGGCTATCAAAATTTGACATCTTAAAATAGCTTAGATCATTAGCTCAGGAAATAAATCCAATAAATAAACAATAAGCACGAGCTATTAAGCTCTGATACCACTTGAAAGGGCCTAACTATATGCCCTAGAGGGGGGGGGGGGGGTGAATAGGGCAATGCCAAATAAAATTTATAACAGCGGAATAATAAAAGAAATAAAGCACAATGCTGAATTTAAAGTAGCCTAAATAAAGAGATTGATACTATATCAGCTCTAAGGACAACCTTACACCAAAACCAAAGGTTTAAGGTAGGACAACCTTATTTTTAGAACGTCCTTTGTATCACAAATTAACGAGGAATAAAAAGCAAGGAAATTAAAATAACTTGTAGAAAATAAATCCTAAGTTATTACAACATTCATTCACACTTGCTTGAAGTGATTACAACATTCATCCACAAACACTCTCCACAAAACAGAAAGAATAAAAGAATGAAAGAGTAAAACACATCCACAACACAACGATATATAGTGGTTCGCTTGTGTGTACACCAACTATTATCCAACAGCCACACAGAATGCTACTCCACTCCTAATATCCTCACACAGGGGATATTAGCATGCACTATCAAAATAGGTTTCACAAGTTCACCTAAAACCTTCACAATTGTGTCTTTGATCTCGAGCTTACACAATCCAAAAACCCCACAATCTGAGTTTTCTGGCTCTCCTCAGATAACCAATACAATGAGATTTTTCTGGCAAATCTCAAACAAAACCAAAGAAAGTAAATTACAAAAATGTAAAATACCTGAATCACCTTTTGAAAAAGCCCGGTAGAACCAATCGGACTAGAAGTTCGATTCAACGTTCAAAGTCCAAAACTCACTTTAAGAATGGTTCTAAGTCTAATTGATTTTAAATCAAAAGGGCTAGTTTTATTTGATTTTGAATCCAAGAAGAAGGAATATAAAAAATTTCTCTTTTCTAATAAGATTGGAATGTAGATCAAAATCAAATAAAAATAAGCTAGTAAAAGGAATATTAAATAAGCACAAAATAGCTTAAAATAAACACAAACTTATCTCAGAGAATAGCCTAAAGATTACTTGAATAGAATTGAATTGAATTGCTAAAACTCTTAAGTTCGTGCTCTATTTATAGGCTAAAAAATCTCATCTACGACTGGTCTTAGGATCCTAGGACTGGTCGTAGCTCCAAAGATTTTCAAAGATTTCCGCGAGATTAAATTTTCTGTTCGTAGACCGGTCCTGGACGGTCTACGACTGGTCGTGAGCCACCTACGACTGGTCGTGAGTCACCTACGACCGGTCTTAGGATCCCAAAATTGGTTACTGGAGTTTGAGTCGTATGGCTACGACCGGTCGAAGTATGAGTCGTAGAACTCACAGGACTGATCGTAGGATGTCCAGGACTGATCGTAAGACAACCAGATAGATCCGAAAATCTTCAACAACCTAGAAATGGTCCTGAAAAATTTAAGACTGGTCGTAGCAGAGCTAGGACTGGTCTTGAAGTTCCTAGAACGGTCTTAGAACACTCTAAACAAGAATATTAAAATATATGAGTTATGTATCCAGAATGACCTACTGTAAAGCCCATCCTAAGGTCAAACAAACCTTAAAAGTGATATAGACATTGAAAGTCTGTACGCTCAGATGACCCTTAAGAGAAGCTTGAGAATATACAAATCTTGTAGTAGGCCTTCTTGGGCTTGATCTTGACTTGACAAAGTCTTCTAATATACTTGAACTTAATTGAATCTTGAACATGCAAACTTGAAGACTTCAATAATTGAATTCTTCATCTATGTCTTGAAAACTTTCTTCATTTAAGATCTTGTCTTGAAATGCGATGACTTGATTGCAATGAATAGTGTTCAATCATAAAACACAAGATATACAAGACATAGATATAGGTTTTGGCACCACAAAATTTGACAACCAAAGGGATATGAAATCATAGCACTTACATAGACTACTTGTGGTGAGGTACCACACATAAATTAATCTAGGATTAGTCCAGCAGAGTAGACCAGACGAGTCATGTTAGGACCTAATGCGGGCCGCCAAGGCAGATGACCGTTCATACTTAGCAACAACCCATGCGGGCCATACCGCGACGCAGGAAGGTCAGAAAATTATAAAACTTCAGGGAACACTAGATTTCACTAGGTTTGTGGTCCATCGCAGACCACAGACTCATTGGACACCCAAAAACTAATTATCCAAGCCGTTCCTACAGCGCTGGTCAACCCACACAAGGCCATATTGAAAATCTGGCGCCTGTCAAGGGAGCAGGGATTTCGAGCGTATTAGCCTTCAGATTCCTTCCAAATTGTTGGTGAAGGTTTAATGTGGTGTCCCTCATCCGTCCATAAAATCTGGGTCCCGATCGTGTCGCGATGACCGTTGATCGCAAATCGAACCCGTGCGACCAAACCCCATATCCCATCGCTTCTAAATTTGTATGATCCTTCATCGGGCCATGGACCACCTATCCTATAAATTTCATTGTCAGGGGACCACCAGAACCTCTCCAATCACCAGGTTAGACCCCGCTGGGTCGCTTAGAGATCGGGATCGTCTGATCAAATCCCATAGTCGTTTATCCGTTAGATCCCAAACTTTGCATGAACCGTTGTTAGGCCATGAGACACCTACACACCCAATTTGGTGGCCATAGGAGTGTTGGGGCCACCACAACAACAATAGTAGTCCTAAGAGGCTATTTTGAGAAATTATGGAAACTTAAGGCTATGGGGCCTAACTCTAGAGAATAAACCCTAGTTCTTTCTCATAACCCCCATTCTCTAACAACAACATATCTCTCTCTCCCTCATAACTTCCTCCAAATCTCTCCCACCAAACCTCCCTCCTTCATAGCTCCTTAACCTCCAACAACCTATCATCTCTCCCTCATAACTTTCACCATCTTCCAACGACAAGCTCTCCCCTTTCCGTAGCTCCCACCATTCTCCAACAACCGAGGAGAGTAAGGAGAGAAAGGGAGGGTGAAGGTGAGCAAGGTGGACACTCAATCAAGGTGGGACCAAGGGCATAAACCCTTTCAACTCTCAATTTCTCCTCCAAGAAGAAACTCTCCGCCACAACCCCAAATTCGTCCGTTGGCCATCTAGGTAAGAACCTCTCCCCATTTCTTCTTGAGATCCAAGTATTAAGAAAGGATTGGTATGAAATTTCTCACATGCAAGGATTGATTTTAGGAATTCCGGCCGATTAACCCTCAAACCCCCATTTTTAGGTCGCTTCCGAGCCTCCATCAAATCCAAAGGTGAGGACTATTAATCTTAGGTGGCCTATCACCACTTATAATATGAATCTAATGAATTTTCTTGCTTGGGTGAGACACTTGTAGAATCTAAAAACCCTAGGTTTGGAGTGATTCGTATAGAGATGTAGGAAATTGTATGTTGTGTATTATTTTTGCGATGTTATTTGCGCCGTTATATGCTTAAGTTGTAGTGGAAGATTGTATATTCATGTGTTGCATGACCCTCTCATATGTTGTTGCTTATGACATGTATGATACTTGCCCTTCTGTATTTTTCATTTCTTGAAATGTAGGAAGTGTTTCACTTCCTCACTAATCCTCACGACTCAGACACACCTTGCTTATGATAATGTAACATGCTTGTAGGAATGTTGAACTGTATGATAGAATGTGTGTAACATGCTATTGTAGGCTAATTGATAACTTTGATATTGACATGCTATGAATCATTATCAACCCCTAATTGAGCAGGAACTTGAGGTGAGATGGTAGTCCCATTGGTTGGATTACCCTAAGACCAAACCCGTGAATTGGGCGGGTGCGAATGGACTGCAGTAGTTCGACTACAAGGGTCTCTTGTACCCGATGTCGCTCGTCACGTGCTCACCTGACTCGTGCGGTCTAGCTTACTTCCTGTCAATCCCGATTGTTAACCATGTTTACTCACATATGTATGGAACCTGGAACACCATACCACAGTTGCATCTCATCGATAACCGCATGCAACCGATCCATTGCCTCGTGAGCCGAGCATGGTGGAATGAGACACTATATCCGAGCTGTCGGCCTACGCTGGGGTGACGCGCCTCCCCGTAGTGACCGCAAGCGATCCCAGTTCTCAGCACTCCCCATGTGCTTGAAGTCGGGGATGAGGAACCCGCGGGATCAAGGATCGCGGGGACTTGACCTCACATGTTGGGGGTTCTTGGCCTCGTAACTAGTTCAGGGCATTTGATTTGTGGGGTGTAACAGATTTTTCAATCTGCTGGATGAATGGACTTAATTAATAACTTGACTAACACTATCGCACCGCATCGCATTAGTTAGAGTGGCGATTCAGAAGTCGAGGTCGCTCTGAGGGAGTGTTGATATACGCGATCGTTAGATGAAGTCGCTCGAGGGAGCGTTGTGGCGAGGGCATGCATCATATCATTCCGCATTCATGCATCTAAATAAGAGTTACTAGGAATTGATGATTGACTGTATTTCATTAAGTTTATATTATAATTGATGCCTGTTGTAACTTAATACTAATAGCACCCATTGAGTTGATCACTTACTCCCACTCTGGGACGGTATTTTAAAACACCAAACAGACTCTCTCATAGATGTAGGGGATGTAGAGCAGGGGAAGCATTGCGATACTACTCTCGATAAAGAGGAGCTGTCATACTTTCAGCTGATGGATGGTTCTCCGCCAGCTTGAGTGACGAGTTTGGATCGCTGAATGTGGGCTCAGCCTTATATTTTTTTTGACATATACATTCTTTTGTGATTTTGATGGGAGGCGCCATGAGCGATCCCCTTATTCTTTTGGACATGTACATATACGTATGTTAGATCTCTTTCATTTCTATACGTATGTTAGATCTCTTTCATTTCTGCAGACTTGTTGTTGTGTTCCATGATTTCAGGAAATTCCACGTTGCGCAATTACGCTGGATTAAATGCTTAATAATGAAATCGGTTATAAGTGACTCTCGAAAACTCGGGAGTTGAGCGTATGCGGGGCCTCCGATTTTCAGGGCGTTTCACATAAGTATTAATAAAATTTGTTAGAGATCTATAAATATGTCTTTTATTAAATTCATTGTATAATTGATGCTTGTTGTAACTTAAGGCTAATATTAACCACTGAGTTAGCTACTCACTCCTACTCTGTGACGGTGTTTTAAAACACCAACCATCTCTTTTACTTCATGTTGGTGAGGCGGTACTCGATGAGCCAAGCAAGGTGAGCATGGGTAGGGAGGAGGAGCTTTCCTGTTTCCAGACTTTCGGTGAATCCTTTTAGTTTGAGTTCGGGCTACCGCGAAGTATGGGCCAGGGCTTTAGTCGCTTTGGGTCATGTATGGGTGAGACTAGTTCCTTATTTAGATGACTTGAGATTTGTGGTTTAGATACTTTTATATTTAGTGACACTCGATACTGCTTTTTAATTTACTTACGCTGCATGTCTTGCTAAACTCTCTATTGTTTATGAGATCATCTAAATATAATTAAAATTTGAAGCCCATTAGGGCACCCATGGTACCTGGGAATTTAGGAACCGAATCCCTACACGGCCCCTAAAAACCCAGGGTGTTACAAGGGTATTCCTAAACATTAGGTTAGCTTACTTTAGATCTCCCTGCCCCAACTCATTAACACTTGTCTCCAATCTAAGTGTTCTAGACTCAAGTGTTGCTAGCTCTCTTTCTAAATCTCTCTATTTCAAATGAAAGACATCTATCTATTTATAGAAGTTGACTCGATAATTTTGTAATTTGTACAAATTTAGAGGGCAAACATCCCCGCATGATAAGATCTGAAAGGTTGGTGAACAAGTGACATCATGAATTTGCTTTGGTAATTGATAAAGAAAATAATTTCACCCCTTAGAGAATGAAATAACCGTTTTATCCTTTGGCGGCATTTAGATGCCGCTTAATCGTTGGGTTTTCCTTTACCTGCCCAGTTTTATAAAGATTTAGGCGGCAATGAGATCACCATTGTAAAATAATTTTTACACTTTTGGTCACAACTTTAGAGCTCGGTTTCAGTATGAGCTTACTAAAATGGCCCAGCTAATGGACCTATTGCCATCGACGCCTATTGTAAATCCCCGGTGGGCCACTATCGATTGTAAATGTCATGGGGGACGACATAAGCCACCCTAATAAGGGTTCTATACTTCAAATTTGCATATAAATCCTACCAGTTCGGTTGGGTCCATGGACCTTATTGTGGTCTATCTGTATCTAACCCAAATGAAAGAAAGGAAAAGAACCGCTCAACGGCAGTAAGAAGAGAAGCCGGCCCAGTTCTTAGGTGCTTGGCAAAGACATGCTCACTTCAAGTCGACGTTGGACGTTTTGTTTAGTTTGAGATCACTTCACACCTCGTGGTGCTTACACCTCTCACCTATTGAAGTTCTATTAAAAGACACGCGAGTGAGTGCCCTAAGTTTGAGATTCGAGAGATGGTTGAGTTATGCTTCTAAGAAGTTTCCAAGCTCACAAGTCATCTCACATGATTAAAAAAAAAAAATAAGGTACACCGTTTGTTAGGGTGCAGTGTTTACAAAAAAATAAAGCAAATCCAAACTTCTTATGGGCCATAAAAGTTTTGGATCCAGCTTTACAAGCTTAGGCCCGGCCGTAGGTTTTACTTCACGGGTCAGGCTTGGGAAGACCTGGTCCAGTAACTCACCTGGTTAACTCACTAAGTCAGGTCAACTTGGCCTAGTGATTAACTGAATCCTAAGCCAATCATCTAGCTTGAAATTTATATCTATGGTGCAGATCGCTGGTCTGTTAAGGCCCACCACTGATGGAGTATGCCCCAAAAGCTTTTGTGCCTGTACGCAAGGATACATGTGTAGCCCCATTACAAACGGTGATGGATACTTGCTGGGCTCTCTTGGGCCGGGCCCACCTTAAGAGTGTTTCAGCTGGGTAGTTGGCCCGGTTGGACAAGCTTGCTCAACCATGTGAGGAAAACTTTCTTACTCGGGAAGAATGTGATGGTTGATACACAGGCACTCAAAAACTGCACACTTGGCATACACGTAACATAAATTAGAACACTAAAATAGATGAGGTGATGACCTCCATATTGTTGTAGACGATCTAGCTTAAGGTAGTGAATGCCAGTACGACCGTGTATCAACTATAACACCCTGCGGGTGTATCAAATAGCAATTCCAAGCCCGTTTGGCCCGTTTACTAAATGATTCCTTAGATCCAGCCCAGCCCAGACTAGTCCAGCCCAACCCAAGCCATGACTCCAAACCCAACATGCCTATGATTGGCCAAGCCCAAGTCGACCGACCAGACACTAGCACGACCCACGGCTTGGACCCAAACCGAACCCATTTACTCAAATGGGTCATAGTTTGATGAAGAGCGGGTTGCAGGCACTTTCATGAAAAAGATGAACCAAAGAAGGCCCGATCGGAGCAAAGGTGATCTAGATCGCCAGAACCTTAATTAGGACAGGCATTTCTGGCAAAGAGTAATGAGTTACTGGACGTACAATATATGATTTTGATATAGGAGAAGCTACTTTAGCCAACCAAGTCGGGTTGCCCTTGCCGAATTTGCAAGATCTCATTAGTTCGACGGTCGAAAATCCATTTTATTTATATTTTTACTATTTATAATAAGTTTTAGTTTGATTATAACTCTTCGTTCTTTGAGCTTTAGGAGTTGTATCCAACATAAAAATTGCTTAGAAAAATTAGGAGAATAACGTTGTTAAGCCAAATATGACACTTCATAAATTTATTATTTATAGTGAGTTACGAATTTTAGAGAGTTTGATTTGGAGTTTGATTATGAAACTTCTTCAAATATTTAGCATCACTATTTAAAGGGCTGTAAATTTATTTTTATTATATATTAATGAAATTTTGAATTTATTAGAATTTATTTCTATTCTTTCCTATTTTTATCTCGTGAATTCAAGGCATCTCTGTAAGGAATCCAAAAAAACTCTGTGGATTCAGTGTAGTTATCCGCTTGAGGCAGACGGTGATGGACCTCATCACGCTCATCCCTGTATCATAGTTCTAGCCCAAGAAGGGCCCACTAAAAAGTTGACATTGGCCCAAACCTGCCTCGAGCAGGGTGGGCCAGTTGGCCGTAGGTCTCGCCCAACCCATTTCTGCCCTATGCAGATGAGACATGGACCCACCTATATTAGATCAGATCCACCAGGATGTATCAAAACAGATGCTTCGAAAGTCTACTAGGATTATAGGGCTGTTAATGGGCCGGCCAAACCTATTCACAGCCAAAAGAAAACCATGGTGGGCCGTTGACAGCCCAATTGGGTTCATTCTCAGATAGGGCAGTCAACAAACTAGACTTGCAAAAGGCCGTCAAAGCCCGGACCGGACTCATGATGTCCCAAAAGACATAGGACTTATCCTGGCCCATAATCCGGACTCGAGATCTGGGCTATTCATTTAAGTTGGCCCCACATGGCAAGATGTATTACAAAAGTGTCCTTGAAACCTCAATGGGCCAAAGTGATCAGGCTTAGCTGGCCAATGGGCTTGAGATACCGGCCCATCCTGATTGATAAACAGGCTTATATGTTTGGTTCGGCCCCTTTCCAACGGGCCAAATATATCAGTCCAAGACCACCTAAAGGTGGGCCAGACCCGTAGCCTGTAGACCAGCGAGGCCCATTGATACCCCTACTCTCAAACCAGAGATTGCACTCTCATGTCATATCTGAACCATCCAATCTTCGAGTCACATGTTGGATGGACCATAGCCCACAGTTTAGATACTTTCAAATAATCACCGTACATTACATGTAGCAGAGCTACATCCAGCCGTCAGGTTCTGGACAGTTTTTGGATGAACCGCAAATCACAATTGGATAGTAAAGTCGAAAGGTGCCGTCCACACGGTAACCATCTTAAAACCATACTTTCTGAGACCACAACATCAAATCTATGCCGTCTAGATAGGGTGAGTTGGGTTGGGTTGGGTTGGTGCTCAACCCTAGCCCAACTCAAGGTTCCTGTACCTTTACCTCAACCCAACTCAACCCAACTACGGGTTGAGAATTCTCAACCCAAGCCTAACCCAACTTTCAGCCCCAAGCAGCATTGATCAGATTTTCATGTCCCAAATTGATACGTGAAATTGCAGACGAATTAATAAAAAAAACCATCAATTTCCCAACGATTTTTTTTTTTAAAGAACCATTTAAGATGATACACATTTTTATTTTGTAAGAAATTGACAAAAAACACCTTATAAATTATAGATTATACGTTTCCATACCTTTTTCAGAAAAGATTTTCAATGAGCCACCTTTCATTAGATTTCTTAACAACGATGCTAGGAAAGAGGGTGAGCCCTACCATGATGTTTTTGAGAAATCTACCCTAAATCACCAAGCATGCCACCCTATTAAGCCCGGGTCCCATACAATTCAATGCGGTTTATAGGGCAATGCTCACCCTTCAAACTATTTCCCTGGTTATCACTCATTTGAATCATGTAAGGGTTTGATATTTTTGGACCCCACATCTAAATTTTGTGTGTCATCTAATGGCTATAGTGGATTATAACAGTAAAATTCATTAAAAAAAAATAATCCAATTAATTAAGAGAATTATCAAAATGTCCTCCATTATTATTAAATAAATAAATAAATAAACAATAATGTGGAGAATTGTAAGACCCACCTAGCATGCATATGATACACAACCCATCTAACACATGCACATGATAATTACAAAAATAAAATAAAATCATTGAATGTGTTATAAGTGAATTTAAATGTCTTTGGATGCTGTAAATTATTAGTTTTGTGTGTGGCCCACCTAATGAATGGATTGACCGTATTTTCTATTCAACTGTTCATTATGGTAGGGTCCATTTGTTTCACACGCTTTGGATTTCATACAATTGCCAATTAGACCCCACAATTCTCAACTTCAATAATTTTTAAATAATAAAAAGTAAAGAGGCATTTTGGTAATCTCCAATAGTGAAGGCATTATTAAAAATCCCAAAAATATAATTAACAACCTAATAAATAAATAAAGAGATTATTACTATACAATTCCTTGAAATTTCCAACGTAACCTATAAGTGCCTGAATGTTTTGGAGGTAGGTGAAGTGTTTTTCAAAGGATGAAATGACTGAATAACCCTCACCATATTATTTTTTCCTACTATGTTAGAGCATTGCATTATGACCCATGTGGTTTGTGTGTGACATCCAACATGTTCGGCATATACATTTGACCATGATGATCAGATAACTAAAAATCACGTGGATCTAACATCAGGTGGGCCACACATGGATTTATAGTTTTTTAGATAGCTTGACTGGTTTTTAATGGTTGTGGCCCACCAATGATTGGATCACCTTCATTCTTTATTTATCTAATCATCATATTGGGATATACCTATTGGAATGAGTGGATGCCATATAAAGAATAAGTGGACCCCATGATCCGGAAATCCACAACTTTTTCCAAGAAAATGTGGTTGAGGATATTTTGGTCATTTCAACTTCAGGAAGGGATGTTATGCTTATTTCGAAAGTCCCGGGCACTTTTCGGTAAAATCATAATTTCAGAGGAATTCTGCTGTAAAAACCCATAAATAAATAAATAATAAAAGAAAACGAAGTAACAGGGGGATGGTGAACTTGGACCGTCCATCTATTCTCCCCAAAAATTGAAGGCCCATTCATAAGTCTACTCATCGGTTTAGATTACTAACGTGTTTGATGTTTCCATCAATTTTATGGACCATGATCTTACGGTTAGAATCCTTTGATCAGTTGCACGGTTTCTTTTTTCCTTTTGTAAATCTGTTATTCAAGTGGACCACACCACAGAAATATTTTTTTGAGTTTCCCTCCAACTGTCTGTGTACCTTATCAACGGGTTGGATAGCAAATTAACATTACAGTGGGCCCTAGGAAGTTTTTAATGGTGGGTGTTCAATCACCACTGTTTCCTGCGTTGTGATCTACCTGAGATTTGGATCTACCTCATTTTTGGGCTCATATCATAACATGAGCTGGAAAAATGGATGGACGGCATGGATGAAACTCAAAAATCATAGTGGGTCCTACAGTACCAACCAGTACCGACCTTGGTACAATAGGGGTCACTACCGAATCCGAGTCTGCAAGTTTTTTATTCCAACATCAGGACAGTGTTTTGGATGGTCAAGATTACGACTAGCATGCAAGAAAAAACACCCATCATTGCAAGAAGAATATTTTTGGGCCACACGTGTACGTGGGACACATGCCAGATCCAAACCTTCCACTGGAATCGATGTGGACCATTAATGTCGAGGACACAATCTTACCCGTCATGATAAATTCCCAAATGGCCCCCACCAATCACACCATTTGAATGCAACTAACCCAAACTGAGATGTGTAATGCACATAAACAAATAGAAATCTCAGCCTTCAAAATAATCATATTCACTACAATCAACGATGGAAAATTCACCAAAGTTTCCCATGTGGCCCCCTAATGCATATCCATGAAAACAAAGCATTTCTTGTGTTTGTGAACTTAGAAAGAATGCTCCACATGTGCTGCCATCCAGTTTCAACTGTCTTATGAGAAGAAGAGGTTCCTTTGTAAGATCCCATCACATCACTATCAAAGTTGGATGTTCCGTGAATTAAGCTGGTTCAACCATCATGTGGATCACTTGAATTTAGAGGTGTTGAGTGATTTGTCAGCATTTCATTATCACGGTGGGTCATGTGGAGCACTTGAATTTAGAGGTGTTGAGTGATTTGTCAGCATTTCATTATCACGGTGGGTCTTATTTAATAAGTAGATTAAAAGGTTAGGCAAACAATATGGTGAGCCCCACATAAACAATAACGTATAGGTAGATAAATGTTTTCATGATAGCAACGCCTACAATTATAAGGTACCCTATACATGTTAGGGTTGCATAGATGGATGAATAATTTGTAGGGTTGTAGATGAACAGATAGCTAGGAGCAGCCTACCGTTATGCTTCCAATAATTTGTTCATTCGGTTTATCATATCATGTTAGGACACTAGTTCAAAAATAAGACTAATTTTTAAAGTTCAAGTGGGCCACATGATAAGAAATAGTGAAAATTGAATTTCCAACATTGAAACATTCTAGGTAGATCTGGGCACGGGACGACTCGACTCGACAAACTCAACTCGTTCAGACCTAACTTGACCCAAATCAAGTGTGTGAGTCGATCAAGACTGAGTAGACTTCGTCCAATCCAAATTCAAACTGAGTCAAGCTCAGGTCACCTAGTAATTTGACTCAACGCAACCTGAAATCTAACTCGGTACTAACTCGACTTGATTTGAAACCCGACTTGTACGTATTAAAAAATAAAAAAAACCTAGATTTGACATTTAAGATCTGAAATGCCATATAGTTGATGGAGAGGTTGCAATTTGACGAGTGCACTTAGGTTGTGAGCTGTGATTTCAGCCTGCAGATACTTGTTGTACCTGACCTAACTTGATGCTTGCTTGACTTGACTTGATACCTGTGATTGGGTCTGACTCGGTCTGGATTTGTCCAGGTCAAATCCAGACTTGGATTAGGTCAAGAACACTGGACTCAGTATATAGTCAGGTTGAATTCGAACTAGGTTTATTTTAAAATTGAATCGAGTCAGATTAGCCCTACCTCAGTCCGACTTGACTCGATGTGCCGATATCTAATTCTAGACACCAAAGCTTCAGCAGGCTAATATTTTTTACTTTTCAATTCATCCCTGTAAAAATGATCGATGAATTGTATGGATAACATATAAACATCAAAGTGGACCCATGAAGGTTGTAATGTAAGTACTTCCCTACTTTGTTCCTTTGGCAACTCGCTTCATCTTCTGGATCTATGCCTATGTCATAGCATGATCTAGAACAATAGATAAATAAGAGGAATTTCATACAAACATCAGGGTGAGTCCCTCCTAGCTTTTTGACCTTCGCAGGCAATTTGCGTCCCACACTAATGGCCCTCCTAAATTAAAATAATAATAAATAATAAATAAATAAACAGCTATTCAACATAGGTTTGCAGTGAAACCTCGAGTCGAATCAAGAGTAACGCGAGTCTGCGGTGAATCAGCATGACTCGGCCGACCGATTCACCTGTGGGGCCTGTCGTTACCCTTCACAACGTTGCTCACGGACGCGGATTTCCTGCGAAAGCCTTTCGCGGGAAGTTACTGCGCAAGAATGCTATGTGGGACTCACCACCATGTTTTTAAGAAATATACTTCGTTCGTCCGTTTGGTGAGCTCATTTTAAGAAAATCGAAAAAAAATGAAGTGGATTCAAAACTAAAGTGGGCCACACGAGAGAAAAAATTGGGAAAAGAAATACGTATCGTTGAAACCTTTTTAAGCTCAACTTTGATGTTTATATGTCATCCAAACCTTATTGTTTATTAACACAGGAATGAAGTGAAAATAAAAAAAAAAAAAAAGCCAAAAACAAAGCTTTTATGGTGATAAGAATGTTTCAACGGTTATAACTGAATCCCTACTATTTCCTCCGTGTGGGCCACTTGAGTCTCGGATCCACCTTGTTTTTTGTAACTTATTCTAAAATTTTCTTGCAAAACGGATGAACAGAGTACATTTCTAAAAACATGGTGATGGCCCACCAGCATCCTTGCGCAGGAACTTCCTGCGAAAGGCTTTCGCAGGAAATCCGCGTCCGTGGCTCACGTTAGCTTCCCGTGACACATCATTCACGTGCTGTTTCTAGTCTTCGATTCCTCGTTTGGCGATTCTTCTTTTTTCGGCGCGTTTTCTGCACCGTGTGACTCGTTGACTCGTTTTACCCTTCCTTTTTCCCGCGGTTTCTGCACACGTGTCAGAGATCTGAGCCGTTCATTGATAAAGTATGTTGTGCTGATGCCATGGATTTGAAATAAAAATGACGGTGGTCTACTGATCAGCCTGCTCAAAGTCAATCTTGTATACGAAGGATGGCTAACTAGGAACACGAAAGTCCAACGTTCCAAATCCAAAGCACTCGTGCAGCTCACTTAGTAGGCACTATTCGTTTGGATGGCCCAGATGTCATGCGGGGCCCTGCATTCTATCAAAACCATTTGTCTGGGAAATTTTTTTGATACTCTGATAAAGTGCGATGGATGATACACATCACACATGCACTAACGTGGCATGCGTGAAATTTATATTAAACGGTCCAAAATATGGATGCACGTGTAGATGTATCATAACCGAAAAATTAAGATTATTCGATTATCTGTCAATTGGATTAGTGGTCACGGTTAATAATTTAAAAAAAAAAAAAAACAATTGCCCACGTCTACGCGTATACACTTTTTAAGTGCCTGTGTATCAAGTGACATGTGCTACCAGAGTATCAAATAAATCCTCTTTTCTCCGTACATTTTCAGCGCGTTTCCGTCACTGATTCGTTGACTTGTGTAATGCCTATCAGCGTAACTAAACGGTGGATCATCAATCCTAATTTTACTGGAGAAAACTGACGGTTGAGATCACACAATAAATGAGAATTTCAAGCTATGCTCCATCCATAACGAGGACCGTAATTTGAACGGCTTGGATAACAAAATATGTCGCCCACGAACGGTCACTTTCCAATATATATGTACCATAGGTTAGATGAGGTTGCATTCATTATGAAAAGAGAAAGGATAGAATTACGTGGACCGTACGCTATGGTTACCACACATCATGCAGCCGTGTGGGCCCACGGACGCGGATTGAGTCCTAGCCCCCGCCCGTCTCTAGCCCCTAACAGGTAATTCTGTGGGTGGGCCCACTGTGATGTATCGGTTTATCCACTCCGTCCATCTCTTCTCTCGGATTATTTTAAGATAGGTGCACAAAATAAGTCAGATCCAACCACGCAACCCAAGCTTATTATTTGGTGTGGTCCACTTGAGCGTTGGATCTATCTCATTTTTTAGTTTATAACTTAAAATGATCCGAGATGAGGAATGGACGGCATGGATAAACAGATACATCACAGTGGACCCACCCACAGAACTGTCCGTTCGTGGCTAGAGACGGGTGGGTTACGACGCAGTCCGCGTCCGTGCGCCCACCATGCATTAGATGAGGCCCACCCCGAAAAGACCAAAAATAAGCCCCATCCAAAAATCCAGAACGGGTGGGGCCCACCATGGTGTTTGGAATTTGGAGGTTTTAGGGATAATTCGATATTGTTTCTTTTGACTGGGCCCACAGGATTCCCTCTAAGATTTGGATGAAATCTTGTATTTTAGTTGATTTTCGAGTTTCTAGATTGAAACTGACTGCATGTTAGATTTTCGTAGATGTCAATGTGTGGTATTAATTCCCCCCTCCGAAACTAGTTCCTCGTGAAATAATCGATGCCTTATCTTTGTGGATAATCCTTTCAAGCTCTACCTCTTATTAAAGTTAGTAAAGTCTCTTACGGAATTCATTTTCTAAATGGTTAAAATTTTGTCTTATTAAAAAATATGAAATGAATTTTAAGTATTAGGGATGTTTGGATAATTAAGTAAAGCGGCCCACCAATGAACGGTTTCTATTGCTCTTCAAAATGAGGAAACTATTATGATTTGGTACAATGATGTTTGATCTCAGGCAATCATATGATGAATCCAAATAACTCAAATTATCATGGGTCTGGCCTCTTTTCCTAATTGGTTGATCCATGGATATTTAGATTTAAATTCAACCAATAAATGTTGATTAAGCAGAGATACGTAGAATATTTAGCTGAGTCTACGTATGTCATGTCAAATTTCAAAGTACTTGAGAACTAACTATCATGACTTTGCTACATCATCAAATGAGTCATTTTCAGCCTCTTCTCCATTCCTTTCTCTTATGTCTTGCACATGTTTTCACTTGCTCAGCTTTGACTAACTTTTGTAATTTGCGTGATGGATGCATCATGCATAAGTCATCATTCAAACTCCAAATTAATATAATCATATTCCTAACATTTGATTAGTGGGCCTTAATTTAGATCGTTAATCATTTCCACCATCTCATTGAGAATCTACCAACTAGTTAGTTAGGGAAATAAATCAATGTGTTTTTTTTTTTTTTTTTTTTTCATTTCAGAGCTTTTTATGTCGCGGCCCATGATTTGTATGGTTTAGTTTGAGTTCCTTGGATGCCACATAAATAATGTTCAACAACTGCATACTCCACGCGAGGAAGAAGCTTTCCAGTGTAGAAAGGCTAAGAATTTCTTGTTGTTATGTAACTGTAATTAATTATCTAAACACTCGTACTTTTACTTTAAAACTCTTCTATCTTTTGACCAAGCTTTAATACCGATTTGACAAACCATGATGTAAATACCATATTGATCTGATGATCCTAACCATCCATAATAGAATGGTTCCTACATAGCCAAGTGGCGTATTCAAGATGATGAACACATCCAAGGTGAACCCACCTTCATCGGCCTCAATGTCTTCAAGGCCCACTAGACATTGATCTGAAATATTCAATTGTTCCATCCTAACCGTCATTAACCTAATTTTAAATACAATATAATAAATAGAATGGTGAGCACCTACAACGATATCAGATGTGCCCCGGCCCACATGGAAAAATGGCATGCCTTTGATGTTGAGCACATATAATGCCTGAGTCACAACCATATAAATGTGCACTATGAGGGAGAAAAACATTGGAGAGTGATGGGCCATTGGCTTGAACTTTAATTGTGCAACTAACATATGTAGCTTAATCTAACCTTTTCAAATCATTTGTCCCACTTTAGATGGACGATGAACTAATAATTACAATGTAAGCGCATGAATTATAGATACATGGCGTTGAGTTGCATTTAAACAGTCAAATCTTAGCCGTAATAAAAAGTTAGTCTAAAAAATTAATGGTATGGGGAATAATCAGATACATTTCAATTGAAATTTTTGGAGTTCATATACGTTCAAACTTAGTGGGGCCTGTTAGGGCAGTGGTGCATGTGTTTGCATGAACTCATATGAGATGAGTTCTGTACACGTGAGGCGCAGCTTGGAATGGCTCAGCTATGGTTCTTTCTTATCTTGTCTATACAAGAGAAGAGTAAGAAAGGGAGATACGTACACTGGAATTCTCTTATTTTATTAAAAAAAAAAACTTTGTATCATTGTTCATAGATATAAGCATGTTCTCAAATCATGTAAATATTTGTCTCTTGCTCGTATTTGCGTTTTAGTTTAGCTCTTTTCTTTTATGATTTGCATTGCTTGCATGAATTGTATACAAATGTTTTTACAGAATAATTGATGTCAAAGCCAAACGTTAAGAAGCCATTTAGTATAAAACCAATGTCAACGTTCATACTACAGTCTAGATTTGAGTTTTGTTAAATTCAAGGTGTTGAAGTTTAATGGATCCAACCACAGGTTATGGATTTATTTATTTTTAGAAAAAAAGAGAGATCTTTTTTATAAGAATAGAATGAGCTTAATATCTGGATTAGCATATTAGCAACAATCAATGTGAACATTAACAGTAAAGAGAATGTTTCACTTTTACTTTGATCAATGCTAAATTCATGAGATAGTTTGATAATGAATCTTAGGAATGATCCAAATTTCAATAAAGTGTTTCATGCATGTCAATGTTACTTAATAAAGAATCTTGTAGAAAAACACATAAGGAATTTTCTAATGATGTCATGTAAAAAACACACGGCGAGTGGCGAGTGATGCATACAAACACGTGAACCCATACAAATACATGAACCCATATGAGATGTGATGTGTTTCTTAAAAGGAAGCATCTCTCTTATTTTCTTTCTTGTTCATACGTATGATGTGTAGTTTGGAAAGACTAAAGATTTGTACTCTATCTTATGGTGTTGTTTGTAAAAGAGAAATACATATAGAAAGAGTGATCTTTCCAGTAAAATTCTTCGGTTAGAAATTTATAATTGGATAATACAATAGAGAGGTATGCCTTATCTTCCATAGTTCAACTATTTTAATAAAGGAAGAAAGTCTTGGTTTGATGTCCTTCGCATGTCTATTGCTGAACTGTATAAATCTTCATGCATCTTATCCCTTATTTTTATCTTTAGCTTTGATATTTTGATTTGATTATTTTCTTTTTCATCATCAATTATGTGTGTACTTTTCTAATGTGTGTGCTTGTCTCCCACTATAAAGTTTACCACACATGATTAGATGTGTCCCCCCATGTCATTCCAGGAACTTGATAATCATCTTAATAGAAAAGCCTAGGTGGCCCATACCACAAGAACAAACAAGAGAAATGGGAAAGGGGATGCACACCATATATATTTCTTAGTTTGGGGGCTAATATGGTCTTTATCTGTTATCTAATCTAACTCATTCATCATACCATCTGATTTACACTTGATCTGACCCCTTTAGATATAGGGCCATATATCGATAATGCTAAGTGGAGTGAAATATTAACAATAGATAAATAGAAGATCTCTTCAACTAACCTAACAGCCGAATGTGATTAAAATATAAAAAGTCATAAGTGGTCTAAAAAAAAATAAATTTAACTAGCTGCTATCATGGGACACGTGTTACATTTAATGTATCTCACTCACATGATATAGTCAACTAACCATTTTGGTCTTATGACCAAAAATGGGTATTGACCAAAATATGATTGTGACAAGTGACGGATTTGACAAATCACCATGACATCAAATAAAAGAAGTCTTTATGGATAAAATTACTTGAGAAATAACAACAACATCAAGTGAGCTAAATTTTATGCCACTTTACACACGCTAGCCTAGAGAAAGAGATTGGTCCAACATAACACAAACTACAACGCAATGCTATCGATTTTATCTTAATTTATTGTAGCTTAGAAATAATGTAATCTAACCCATCCACGTTGCTATGTTGTACTGACTTTAACCTAAGAGTAGTATAATTTCATTTGTCTACATTAATATGTTGATTGACCTAACTTAATAGTGTAATTCTACTCCATCTACATTGAGCATTGGATCGCAAGGATTGCAATTTTCTTCTTTTCAATATTGTAATCCTCTTCTTCTATATTCAAGTCATTGTATCAAAGAAGACTTAGTTCTAAGACTTCACCATATGTTTTAGCTCCCTGAGGATTACTTTTATAAGTTTTATTTTTCATTTTTATCAATATGATTCAGTTCCTATGATGTTAACATTGTACTGATGAACTCATTAGATGAATGAATCCAACCTTTCACAAATCATTTGGTTTCATTTATAAATATTTAAGTGGACAGACAAATTGCTTAAACTCATGGTCTCACCATCTATCTCAACACTTGGAATCATAGGCGTTCTATTTGGATTGATAAATGATGGACTTTGACATGTCCAACACCATACACTTTTATCAACAATCAAATTTCAAGCCAAACACATCTATATCAACATAAATGGGCAATCTAACATCTAACCTTTAGACATCCTATGTTAGCCACGCCACATGAAGTTAGAGCTTTTTGAAATGATTTACGGTATTTCCCCTTGCATGGCACACCTGAACTTTTAATCGGAATTATTTGCGGGATGTACTAAGAAAAAGGTACAGCACACCTGATTGACGGTTTAGATTATAGAAAAAGCTCGGTGGACCCCAAGAGGCTCGAACGTATGTGAACCCCACATACGATTGGAATGATGCCATCGTTCCCATTATAAAATTTCATATAAGAAAATAGAAAATTTTAAAAAAATTAAAAAAAAAATTTCCAATGCCAGGCCGCGTGAATTAATTAAGAATGCTCGAGTATATATATAAGTGGACCACAGCAACAACACAAGTCACGAGAGCCGTTCATCTACATGATTATTTCAAGCTAAATAATAGAAAACAGAGGCTTCTCGTAACAAGTTAGTAGACAAATACGAGCATCCATACACTCGATGAAGAGAAATTCTAGGGTCCTGATGCGTCTACTGGGGACAAACATAGCCCGTGGCTCATCCATCCAGACCGTTGATCTGATTGGCCCATGGACAGTTGTTGAGACCATAGTGCCCAATTAAATCTTTTGTATGAAGGATCATTGTATTTCTGTCGGCCATTATTTGCAACCACTGGTCAAAGGGTTAAGATTTTCAAACTGGGAGATTTTTTAATCGTGCCTAATCTGAGATGGGTCCATTCAGATGAACGGTACGGATCACGAATCCACTGGCCACACTTGTACGTACAGGCGCACTAGGACATTTATTCAATTTCTAATGCATCATGACCGTCCATTCCTCTCGTTCTTCAGCTAAAAGCCCATGGAACTTTTTGGTACGTCCAGATCTGCTAAAGCCGTTTCAATCTTCGCTTTCAACTGAGCTTTCTCTCCTTCGTCAGCCTGAAAAAAGGAAAACAACTCTCGCAAGTCAGCAACGCTTGGATGGACCGTGATTAAGCAATCAAGACCATTGTTCTGTTGTGGTCCACCATGAAAAGACCATTTTTTAAAAATATCAAATATTGAGAAATGATAACCGTAAATCTTTCAGCCGTTGTCTAACTGAATCTGGACCGTTGCTGTCTCAAGGCTGAAAAGTGAGGTTGCAATAGACTAATAAAGATAATCTGGTCGTGGTCTACCAGAGTAGGGATCAACGGCTTCGATGACGGAAGCATGGGCCCCAAATCCCACTAGTTGGAATCTAGAGACCGTGTATACCATCAAAGCATCGGATCGCGGATACCATTATTGGCCCAGTTCGATTTTCCTCTGTCGCGACTAAGATTCACCGTGTGTCGCCGCACACTGGGGCACACATGTGGGTTTTCTGAAGATCGGGACGGTCCATGTTTTATAATATATTATATTAAATCTATAATAATAATAATAATTCTATTCTAAACGGTTGATTTTTATTATCACTACTTGTAGATGAATTTAGAACAATTAAAAGAAAGTTTTCAATGGCTCACATTCAACTCTAAAAATAAAAGTTTAAGATTAAAAAAGAGGCGTAGTTATTGGATATATTGGTGGTGAAGATATTGGGACGGTTCAAATCAATGGACTATCTCAGCACGTGGGCCCCAGTGCCAGGTGCCACTCGCTGTATTGTTAGCCGCGACGGAGGCAAAACCTACTCCAACACGTCGTAGGATGCTCCCAGATTCCATCCGAGAAGCGCGGATTGGGTGAGGCGGGTAACCTCTTAGTGGCTGAGGCCCTGACAGTGGGGCCCACGTAAATGTATTTTTTGTATATCTACGCCGTCCATCCGTTTTTACACCTCATTTTAGGTTTTTGTTCAAAAAACGAGGCAAGATCCGAATCTCAGGTGGACCAGAAAACAAGTATTGAATTCGAACCATTGAAAGCTTTTTGGAAGTCAAAAAGGTTTTGGAGCAAGATGGTGTTTGTGTTTTTCCTTCATCCAGTTCTGTATAATCTAATCAACAGATTGGATGGCGAATAAACATTACAGTAGGCCTAGGAAGTTTTTAATGGTGTGCGTTCAATCAATACTGTTTTCCTGTTGTCTGGTCCACCTGATATTTGGATCTTCCTGGTTTTCGTACCTTATTATAAAATGAGGTAAAAAAACGGATGGACGGTGTGGATATACAACACATACATCGATATGGCCCCACGGTGACGGCCTCACCCACTAAGCTGTTACCCCTTCGGCCCTTGGCCCCTTCCTCACCTAATCCCCGTCCCTCTCTGAGAGGAGAGGTAGCCTACTCGCGGAATCTACTCGCGACCAAAAATTAGGATGGGTGTCCTCATCTGGTGGGGCCACATCTGTATTTAAATAACTGATGAAAGTTGTGGCCCACTTGACTAGTTGCTCCATGGTTGTACACGTGTCACCCCTGGCGCTTGTGCCCGCGAGTAGGATTCGCCTCGTAACTTCTCTAGAAAGGAAGGGAGGGGAGCGAGTACAATGGACTTTTGGATCTACAAAGTCAGCTCACCACCATCTTAGAATTGTGGTTACTCGTCCATCCTGAACATGGCATGGCTTTAGCACAATCCAGACCATCCATTTCTATGCTATATATGCATACAATACACCAATCTATTTGGGTCATCATCTACTTTACTTTAAACCCATCAATTTAATAGACACTAATTACGGACGGTTAAGATTACTTTATCAGTATGATCTTTAGGATCCGTTCCATTGAAAGTCTGCCCCACAATTTATATGGTCTAGATGGCCTATAGAGAATTATGTTTCCTGAAAAATCTTACCTCCACGAAAATGGTCTTCAAAAGCCTGCCAGAGAAGGCAGTGATGTTTGCTGTGATGATTTTCAGCTTCAAAGATTCAAAAACCTCACAAAGCTTCACCATTGTATCTGTCTTCTTATTGCATGTAATGCTTATAACTGAGGTCCTCTCTCCTACTTCAGACACCCTAAGCTGCAAACCATACAACACAATTCAATACAATCCAATCAGATGTTGATACAATATTCTTATTGCAATTTCTCAGTTATGCTCCATCCAAAGTTGGGTCAGCGGTTTGGATGGTCTGGATCGCTTTACAACTATCTCACGTGTACTTTTGAACTGTCCAAGTAATTGGACCATCAATCTACAGTCCAACTAGCACATAACAGCCAACGTGGCATGTATGCATCATATCCAACCCGTCCAAAAGGTTCTTCTGACCGTAAAGATAGTGTAATTGACAGATCAGGCCTACCTAACCATCAAGTGGCCCACAATTTCACTTTTTTAATGATATCATTGTCTTTCATATTTTTCTATGAGATCGATGAAATGATTATTGCATGGTGTTCTAAATGATTATTCCAACCTGTTGGACCGTTTGGATTTTGTCCATGCTTGAAAAATTAACACTTATAGATAGTTGTACTATAGCTTACGATACAACGCCGTTGCACCTGAGAACTCTATTAGTATATTCTCTCAGGGCGAATGAGCGTAAGTGGATTAGGTTACACCCTACTTTACAACTTGATAATAGCAATGACACTCCGGGAGAGAATGGCCATTCACAAGTGTACAATAAAACCACAGTATATATTGTGTATATATACGTCAATCCAAACCGTCCAAATCATAGACCATGTTGTAGATGGACCATATCTTCGAAATCACATTGATCAAACAATCTTAGCCATTAAAAAAAATGGGCATTTGTTTATCACAAATGAACTAGCATTGATGTTCACTCCAAAGTGACTGTTAGAATCATTTTTTAAAGTTGTTTAGGAAAAAAAAAAAAACAGAGAGAGAGAGAGAGAATGAGAAGAAGGTAAGAAGAAGAAAGGCATAAACAAGTAATACTTACTTCCAAAACCTCAATTGTAGGCACTCGTGATCCTCCAACGATACCCTGCTCGCGGCATTGATCCATTTTCTTCTTCTTCAATCTCGAAAGGGACGTATTTTCTCGGTCCACATCACAATTGGGTATTTTTTTATGCTTGCAATTCTCGAGTTCAGAGATCTCGGCCTGAATCTTTCTCTCTTGCTCATGAAGCTCTTGAATATAATCGATTGCGTCTTTAATTATCGATGCCTTGTCCATCTAAATTTCCAATTTAATAATTAATTAAGCGATTGCGTAATAAAACATCAAGACGGAATTGATAAGATCCAAACAAGTTCATTTTTAAATTTCTTTTCGTAAATGAAAGGAAATAAAGACAATAAAAGAATAAAAAACCAATGGCCCACTAGTATTAAGAATCAGTTATCTCGATATCCACCTCACACATAAAGTCATCAATTATTATTGATCCAATTCAAGATATTTTTTTTATAAAATTGATTACTTGTCTACCTTAGTGATGTTGGGGACCACCGCTCGAAGTGAAAAGAGCCTTTCGTTGAGCTTCTTCCTCCTATTTCTCTCCGACATAATGTTTTTAGCCGATGTCGAAGATGCCACTCCATCGGGAGAACTCGAATCATAGTACCCTGATATCGCTTCGTCCCATCCCCAACTACAAAACATAAGAAGCCATCATTGAAGCCCCAGAACGGCGAAATTCTACATTAAAACTAATTATTCATACATAATTCTCATGGGTTTTTTCTTTTCCTTCTTTTACATATAAAAACATCAAAAAAGTGATGGAATTGGAAATAATATAGTGAGAAATTAAGAAAATAATGTTAAATAATAACATGTAATTGGTTTAATATAAAAGTAGATGGAATGATGGACAAGTAAAATTTAAAAAAATTATTAAGGGTGTATTTGGTTGTACAAAAAATATGAAATTTCAAGAAAATCAGCCTAATTTGATTCAGAATTTCAGGATATTTCATGAAATTTGGTGCAACAAAATGCACTTTAAATTTTCAATTTTTTTATGGAATATGGAGCGTACAGTTGTCAATAAAGGGTCCTTGTGATTTGGGACCAACCATATTCCACCTTGAAAAAAAAAACAAAAAAAAAAGGAAAGAGAATTAAAATAGTATGTGGGTATTTTTGTAACGGTAATACCTGTCAAATTCTTCGTTTTGGAGGAACATCTTAGTTTCCCAATAGGAGTTGTATTCATCGATGTTCTCCATGTTCTCTTCTCAGTTGTTGTTGGAGACTCAGGAGTATATTCTCTTCTCAGTTTTTGTTGGAGACTCAGGAGTGCTTTCTTCCAGCAGGAGATTTATAGGGGTTTGCGAGAGATAAAAAGGGCCTATGACACGTGGAGCTTGGTATTGGCGTTTGTTCGAGGAAAGATCAGATGATTTGTATGAACGGCCTAAATTCTGGAAGACCGCGTGTGACCCAATGACAACGACTTCTGTCTGACTATAATAATTAAAAGTTACCCAAGAAAGGACGCGGCCCTGCATAGTCACCCTGCCGTCTGTGCTATTAGTATTTGGACCCCACCAGGATATGAGTTTAATCCACGCCGTTCAAACATTTTTCTAACTCATTTTAGGACATGAGACAAAAAATGAGGCAGACCCAAATAACATTTGGACCACACTAAGGGAAAACAGTGGCGATTTAACGCCTACCATTGAAAATTCCTGAGGTTCACTATAAGGTTTGTTTGCCATCCGACCTGTTGATTACATCACATGGAACAAGATGAAGGGAAAAACAAATATGAAATTGATCCGGAGCTTTTGTGGTCCAGAAAAAGGTTTTCAATGGCGGAAGTTCAATCACCACTATTTTATGTGGTGCGGTCTAAATGATAGTTAGATCTGCCTCATTTTTTTTATAATTATTTAAAATAATTTTTCAAGATTAATTGACGGTATGGATTAAACACATACATTATCATCAGCCCACAGCTTTTCCAACACCGACCAGTAGCGTGGTTGCCGCTGTCGAGTTTCAGTATACCGCACACGCAATACGCGTCTGAAAAGAGAGTCGAGCTCGTTTTCTCTCCGTCGCGACTTACATGAAACATACGTCGCGGTCCGCTGTAGCCTACATTAAGAATATTAAGATGATCGGAATCGTCTATATTGTGATTTTCATGCTATGGAGTTTTAAAGGGAGAAAAATACCCCAATGGGTAATTTTTAGAATAGATTTTATTTAGAATAGTAACAGAAAATATTCGATGGTTCATATTAAAATATATAAAATCAAAGGTTAAGATTATCTATAAAATGTAATTTTACCAATATAGCTTATCTACAGTAGTATAAAAAATATGTACAGATCGAATTATCAGACCATCTCACCATGTGGGCCCTCAAGTAGGCGGTGAACACGGTCGAACCTATTTCGCGAGAGAGGTGAAAGGAACTTAAAAGGCCACAGGTTGGCATGAGCCGTGTTGCTTGCTTTTTTTGCGAGTAGTTTGGGTAACCCACACGCACATGTATGCGTGGGATCACGTGCCAACACAGCATTTTTTTTTTAATCCAAACCATGAATCCGTTAGGGTCCACATTTTATGAAATATATTTCAGTGATCATAACTGTCCGTTAATCATGGAGGAGATACGGACTGTTGTATTTGAACGGTCAGCGACTCTTTCCGTCTTTATGTAGTTTTTGTAGATTTATGGAAATTTATTGGGTTGACTCACTTAAAATTTTTGGGACACCTTCAATTCATCAGTACACGCCTTATTTGCGGTTCGGATGATATATGGATTTCCCAAATTCGCACGTGTGTTTGCGTGTGGGATTGGAAATGCTCCTTCCTCATTTAGTGAAACTGACGACGCTTTGTCGCTTTTATAAAAGGTGAAAAAAGCCGTTGACGAAAATACCCTCTTCTTAGATCTCGTTCTTGTAAATTCTCCCGAGACTTTGAAAATATCGGATTGACACGTGTAAAGTAGAAAGATTTATTACCGGTGAGTTATTTGATACTCCGGCGTATGACGCATGATACGCAGGCACCTAGAAATGGCACACGTGGCATATAATAACTCAAATAAAACTGACTAAACTGTAAAACACACTGTATCTAAGTTAAAATCTAAAAATTAGAGTGGTTAAAGCATCGTAGCCTCTGATTCGTGGACACTCGTTGTTTGAAATGAGACCGTTGGGTTTATTTCTTTTGTAACCGTCCAATTGAATATCCAGCAACAGGATAGATTACCAGCAAGCATCTATTTCCCGTGTGGGCAGGCCGCTACAGCAATCTTGTGGGAGGCGAATTTCCTTCAATGGTAGGGAGTTCCTACACCAGGAACCTTATTTGAGGCCACCATGATATTTTTGAGAAATCCACCTCATCCAGTTTTTAAGCTAATTTTAACACATGAAGCAAAAAAAGAGTTTGAACGTATACTCGCGTGGGCCTGTAAATGTGAGAATTGAACGTCTGCAGTTGATATAATCATAATGTTACAAAAGTTTTGAATTAGGATAATATCTGTGTATACAGTTATCCTAATAGGAACGATTTTACAAACTAAAACAATGCATGTAAATATCACTGCCAAATTCAGGAAGGTTTCAACTGTAAGATGTTGCCTAACCATATTTTCCCAGCCTACTTGAGTCTCGAAATCTTCTCACTTTTTGTATCAAGTCCTAAAATGATGAACTTAACGTGAAATGCTTTTGCAGGAAATCCGTGTTGGGCGGCGCCGCTGTTGCACTGTTGCATGGAGCTATAAAAAGAAGAAGGGAAAAAAAAAAAAAAAAGATGGTTGTACCACAAAGCACGGCTGTCTTTTTACCAAATAATGCCCCGGCCTATAAAATTGTACCCAAGAGTGGATGTAAGCCAGTGAAATGACATCATTATAAGAGTTTTGTTGGGCGAGCGTTGTGTTGAGAGGGAATTCTGACTAACACCCGGTCAAGTTGCATCATGCTACGATGTGGCAACATTTTATTGGCCCGTCATACACGCTTGTCATTAAAGAGACCACCAACTTTTAAAAAGTTGTCGACCTGAAGTACGATGGTCTGGCAATTCCAACCGTAGTGCATGTGTTTTATTCACATGGTTCATCAATTTACTTACCTCATTTATGCCAGAAGCCACACCACAAAAAGTAATGAAAATTAAATGTATATTGTTGGAATCTCCTTTTAAACATGCGTGTTTTGAATAGAGTTGAAAACTCATCCAAATTTGTGTGACCTTACGAATATGATAGATGGCTAATAAAAATCATACTTAACCCTAGAAAAGCTTCCACAATGGATGCCATAATCTTCATTGTTTCTAACAATTTGGTGTACCTAAGCTTTGAATTATCTTGTTTATAAGCCATTGTCTTAAAATAACCTAACAAAATGGATGAACAGGGTTGATGAAGAGCGTACATTATAGTAAACCTCATAGGGTCAAGTCACTTAGGTTCTCCCTACAATCCGCATCCCACATCAAGCTAGACCAACATGTACATCGCACTGCAATGTACCTATAAACCGATAACTAGGATATATGATTAAATCAATGGCCAAGCCACTTTAAAATTTGGAATGTTTTGAGTGATGTATATTGATTTTTTGTTGTGGCCGACTTGATAGGTAGATTGGCCTAACTTTTTCTCACATGTGATTGGATTTGTAAATTGTGTGATTGGACAAGTTGGATGCCATACAAACATGCGTGGGCTGACAATGTCTCAACCCTAAATCATTCAAGATTCTTACTCCACAGCTCTTATAAGATTTCATTTTATCAAAGAAGACATGGATAATTAAACAATTTCCTATAAATGCTTATTTCAAGGAAGAAGTTATCTAAATGCTTGTCTGTTTTTCTTGAAAAAGTAGTAGAGTTTAGGTCTATATAACCCATGTTTTATGTGTATAACATTTATTATCATAATGATCATATGAATTAAAAATCTGAGCAATCGAATTATTAGATGGGCCACACCTAAATCTAGATGTTTTTGCGTGGTACATATTTTTTTAAATTGTTTGGCCCCATTGGGTGTCCCATAATTTTAGTTCTTTTAATAATCACGTTGAAGTGCACCTCTGTTGGTAGAGTCAAAGATAAGACACATCACCTGTACTCTACGATTCTCTATCCTTTACTTTTTAAATAAAAATAAAATTGAATATATAATTTCAATTTTCAATTTTCAATCATACAGCACCAGCCAAAATTTTTAATATTTTGAGGGCTTGCTTAGAAAAATCCCAATTATCGAGCACAATATGGTAAAAATCCAATTTTACCTAGGAAATTTTTAGCTATTTTAACATTAAAAAGCACGCGTCGCACTCGTTAAAGGTGGTGATTTATCGGTTAAATCGCAACTTTAAGAAATTTCTCTAGAAAATTTATTAAAATATTATTTTTAAAAATAAGTAAATATTGGCTTTTGGGTCAATCCATGTCCGATAGGAATGACCTCGTCGGTCATACGTGCGATGATGACGTGTTCCAGAATCCAATATGAACGTGACTGTCAGATTCTTCACTGTACATATTTCGGCTGATCGTTTGAAATTCCCAGCAGTGGGCCACATCATGACTTTTTAATAATTCTGCAGAGATCCCACCTTCAATGGCCATCACCTTTTCTCATGTTTAGGAAGAGGACCGTTGATCTTCCTGCATGTTGAGTGCACCATCCTGATTTTTCGGTCACCACAATGATTTTTGTGGGCCCACTGGATGAACGGTTCAGATTCGGCACTTGTGCCATATATTTGTTGCCACACTGGATGAACGGCTCAGATTTGGCACTTGTGTCAGGTTTTTCGTACCTATCGTTCAAAGACATCTTCAAAAGTTTATATGGGGGGCCCACCGTAGATGTCCCATTCAACTATTGCTAGCCTTACATAGGCCATTCGTTGACTTTGTCGTGGCCTACCACCATGCTCGAATTGCCTGCGGCCACCGGCCAAGGGAAGTTCTCAGTGTTGGAAGCTACGTGGGGCCTACGTAGATGTTCGTGACAAATCCACTCCGGACATCAGTTTGTCAATATCACAATGGACAGGAATCCAAAAAATCAGGCAGATTCATAGGTCAGGTGGGTCACACTACGAGAATCAGTGAGAACGAAAACATCCACCGTTGAAACCTTCCTAGAGCTGACCATCATGTAGGGTTATAGGAACAGAATATCGAACTGATATAAAACTTCCATGGCCCTCACAAAGTTTCCAATGGAAAGCGTTTAATCCATGCTGTTCCATTTTGTGTGGCCCACCTGAGCGTTGGATTTTCCTGATTTTTGTATTTCTTTACTATTGTGATCTTGAGGAACTAATGAACGGATTGGATTTGTCACGGGCATCCATATAGGCTCCAAATAGCCTCCGATCACAGCAAGTTTCAATGGCAAGGGCACGGCTGCACGGGCAAGTCGCATGCTATAGAGAAAAGAAAGGGACTGATGTTTTTAAGAAATCCACCCCGTCCATCCGTTTTTCCATCTCCTGTTAAGAGAAGAGCCTAAAAATGAGGTGAATCTAAAACTCAAATGGGCCACACCGTGGGAAAAAGTTGTAAGTAAAATCCTTACCGTTGAAACCTTCCACTGGTCCGTAGGCAATCGTTTTCCCTTCAGAAACATCATACAATTGCACCGAGGACCAAAGGTGATCAGTACGAAAATTCTGTGTCACTCCTACGCCCAGATCAACGGCTCCTTGCGTGCCACGTGTAAGGCAGAGAAGTGCATGTCCATGATTCATCACGCCCTACCAGAGTACCATACAATTTCTCAAACCTTAGTACTCTAACTTGCAGGTCAGTCATCGAAAGGTTGGGCCCACCAACGTTAGTGATAACCTCAGGACGATTACGTGGGATGATGACGTACCTTCACTCTCCGTGTGAATGCAAGGGCAAATGAATCAGCTAGACTTTGAAAAACGTGAAAGATGATTCGGGTCCATTTCAATCTACATCGTACGTTTGTTGACTGATGACAGTAAAAGCTCTTTTCTGATGGGCCACTCTGGTGGGGTAGTTGCCATGTGAAGATTCGACCTTCAGGAAACGGATTGGCTACTCCCCCTGCCACCAGGCCCGTGGCTGATGGTCGGTGCTCTGTGGGCCCTAACATGATGTATATGTTTTATCCATTCCGTTCATACATTTTTACCGATCATTTTATAGATTGATACCAAAAAGGAGAGGGATATAAATCTCAGGTGGACCACACCGTATGAAAACAATAGTGATTGGATATCTACCATTAAAATCCCCAAGGCCCACTGTACTGTTTATTTGACATCCAATATGTTGATTAGGTCATACAGACCCAGATGAAGGGAAAAGACAAAAATCAGCTTGATCCAAAACTTTTATGGCCCCCAAAATGTTTTTAATGGTCGACACTCATTCAACACTGTTTCCTATAATGTGGTCCACATGACATTGGGATATGCCTCATTTTTTGTCTCGTACGGTAAAATGATGTATAAAAATATATGGACGGAATGGATGAAACATATACATCATTGTGGGGCCCACGGAGCACCGACCATCAGCCATTGGCTGGTCGGGAGTAGCCAATCCGTTTCCGGACCTTCAACGGTGTGACGATTTCTTTTTCTTTTGCAATTTATCGGGGTTGCACCACCCATCATTTCTCCCATAGTCATGTGTGATCTGGTGTGCCAACGTGCCACACACATGCATCATCTGAGCCGTCCATCATATAAGCCCGCCGCATGAATGGCTGAGGGAAAGCTCTCTGGTCCCACCATTGTATGTGTTTTATCCACACTGTACATCCATTTTGGATCATTATTTTAGGGCATGAGCTAAAAATTGAGGCAGATCTAAATGTCAGGTGTACAACACCACAGGAAAGTAGTGGTCATTGAACACCCACCGTTAAAAACTTACTAGGGCCCACTTTAATGTTTGTTTACCATCAAATCTGTTGATGAAGGGAAAACACAAATATCAGCTTGATTCAAAACTTGTGGCCCCAAGAAGTTTTTAAAGGTGGGTGATGGATCATCATTATTTCCTATGGTGTGGTCCACCTATGATTTGGATCTATTTAATTATAGGGCCTCCAAACTGAGCTTACAAAATGAGTGGACGGTATAGATAAAACATATACATTATTATGGCCTAGTACCCGTTCAAGAAGGGTTACCATGGAATCCAAATCCTATTAGGGCCCGTTTGGACGGGTGGATTGGAAGGGATTGATTGGTATTAGGGTGGATGGTGTGGATTTCTATGTAATGATATGTTGTCAGTGGATTGTCTTAATCCATGGTATTAGGGTGGATGGTGTGGATTTCTGAGTAATGATGTGTTGTCAGTGAATTGTCTTAGGATCCATGGGATTGCTGTATGCTTGTATTGCTATATCCAGTCGATTTGTCGTGCTCAGCCAATTCGGGAGTTAAACCTTTTCATTCCTTTCATTTCCGTCAACCAAACACGTCCTAGGCAAATTTAAACGGATTAGGGTGGATTGAAGGGAATTTAAAGGTAATGATGGTGTTGTCAGTGAATTGTCTGAGCATCCATGGGATTGGGATCAGATCACCAACTCTATTTGATAGGCCGGGCCGGCCATTCTCGAATCCGGGAATTAACTTCCAATTCCTTCCACTACCATCCAATCCCTTCCAATCCGACCGGCCAAATGGGCCCTTAGAATGCAACCCGCTATTTGTTTTATATTCATTTGTTTCTTTCTTTCTTTTGTTTTATTTTTTATATGCTGTTTTTTGTTCTTTTAATTTCTTCTTTTAATTTTTTATATTATTTTTATTTATTATTTAGTATTTATTGTGTCCATACCGGGCAGGTGACAGAAGAGCCTGTGCTTTTCAGCTACCATGTACATCATTGCAGGCCCAGTACCCGATTCGAGAAGGGTTAACATGGAATCCAAATCCTATTAGGATAAGATGCAACCCGCTATTTGTTTTATATTCATTTGTTCCTTTCTTTTCTTTTGTTTTTTTATATGCTGTTTTCTGTTCTTTTACTTTCTTCTTCTGTTTTTTATATCATTTTTATTTATTATTTAGTATTTATTGTGTCCACACCTGGCAGCTGACAGAAGAGCCTATGCTTTTCAGCCTACCATGAATGCGAGGCAAGAGTGGCCATGTTATCTACGCAAACTATGGTACACGTGGCTGGATTCCAATGTGGCCCACCTTAAGAGATTGATTGATTATTCATCACTGAACTATGAAAATACTATACACATGGCATGCAACTTGCATAAATTGGACCGGCTGAAATATAGGATATATCTTGAATGTGGGGGTATACACGGTTCAAGCTAACTAGCTAGGTCGACTTGAGTCAAAAAAGCTCAATTCGACCCTATTTGAAGCCGAGTTCAAGCCGATTCAAGCTGGCTAAGTTTGACTCGACTTAGATTGAACCCAACTTGAATTGAACTTTGATTGAACCAGTTCAGTGACCTGGTTACTTTGATATTAATGTTGCTCCACCAAGTATCTAATGAAATAACTCAACGAGGTATGACAGGTGGCAAGGAAGGTATATATATAAAACAAATATCATTTTTTTTTTAATTTTTATGTTCTTTAGAAGGTGTTCGATAAAATATGGTAAAACAATTGTTGCTATTTTAGCATACAATGAGATTTTAAAAGTACAGTTCATATATTCGTGAAAATGTTGCACAGGTAAACTCGGTTCAAATTGGCCCGAGCTATTGACCGAACCGAGCTAAGCTGGCCAGTCAAGCTCGAGGACCAAGCCGAGCCGAGTTCAAGCTGGGGTCAACTAGTGGCCAGTCCGAGTTGAGCTGAGGCCAACTCGACTCAGTGTACACCTGTACTTAAATGTAATGTTGACCACCTAACTATAAGATTTATGGTCTTTTTAGACG
The DNA here is from genome assembly GCA_037074715.1 of Magnolia kwangsiensis. NCBI lineage: Eukaryota > Viridiplantae > Streptophyta > Magnoliopsida > Magnoliales > Magnoliaceae > Magnolia > Magnolia kwangsiensis. The sequence goes on from CM073582.1 coordinate 3,231,767, forward strand.
ATTGAAATGAAAATCATATATGGTCCTGTTTCAACAGACAAGGGGTCCATCCAAAAATCAGAGATGATAGTTGTTTGATTAATACACAATTTTGGCATTTGGGTTCCTGTGAATGCATAAATATGGCTTGTGTTTGGGCATAAGTTAATCTTAGAAGGTGTTTTTTGTCCACTTTTAAAAAAGTAAACTTGCAATTCAAGAAAGATATTGGTACTAAACTTTTTAAATCATTTCTCTTGTTTGGACATAAGTTAATCTTAGAAGGTGTTTTTTGTCCACTTTTAAAAAAGTAAACTTGCAATCCAAGAAAGATATTACTACTAAACTTTTTAAATCATCTCTCTCTCTCTCTATTCATCTCTCTCTAGCAAATACCTAACATCACCTTCACCTACGTCCTTTGAGGCGCATCCTAATTACTTTTTTAGAGCTTTCAACTTATACCTACTCTTTGGATCACATGGTTCCGGATCTCTATTACTCATGACCAACTGTTTAAGACTATTTTTAGTGTTTTATTATCCATTGGTGCTACCCCTAAAGTCTCTCGGCATTTTTAGTTCTTTTCTTTCTTGTCTTGTCACTCATTCATCTCAATATCTCTATTTCAGCTACAATCATCCATTAAAGATTTTGTTTCTTAACTACCCAACATTTTATCATGTAAAGAATAGCCAATCCAAGATGGAATGAGTTGATTGGACTTGCTCAACAACAACAAAAAAAAAAAAAATGATGGGGTAAGGAAGTCTTAAAAGAGAGTGGGTTATATGCGGCCATACCCATGGAGCCATCTTGATTTATGTATTATATATCCATGCTATTCATCCATTTTCCAGTTCATTTCAAAGGGAGAAGCTTAAAAATGAAATAGATTGAAATCTCGAGTAAATTATACCATAGGAAATAGTGGTAATTTTTCATTTAAAATTTGCGGTGGGACACAAAATTTATGGATCAAGCTGATACTCATTTTTTCCCTTCATCCCGGTTTGTATGCCCTTATCAAGAGGTTAAATGACAAATAAACATTACAAAAGCATTATGGTGGGCCCTAGAAAGTTTTAAATGGTGGGTGTTCAATCGCCATTGTTTCCTATGGTATGATCCACTTGATATTTGGATATGCTTCATTTTTGAGCTCATTCTCTAATATGAGCTGGCAAATTTGAGTAAGGGAGGGCCACGGGCCACGGGCCACACCTACTCGGCTCTCTCATGTTGGAATATACCTTAGGATAGATAGTCTGTGTATTTTTCTTTCTTTTCTTATGTTAGCATACCCGTAGAGGAGTCTATGCTTTTTAGCCGGCCTCGCACGCAAGGCATGAGTGGCCAATTTCTGGTCCATGACATGGCCGGTAGATGGGACTAGCTATGTTATCTACATAACCTACTGGAAAAAAACAGCATGGCTGGATTCCAATGTGGCCACGTTAAGAGATTGATTGATTAGTCATCAAGGAAATGAGAAAATATTGTACACATCAACTTACACAAAATAGACTGGTCAAAACATAGGTCACATCTTAGATGCAATGTTGACCACTTGACTCCAAGATTTGTGGTCATTTCTTGGACGGTTGAAATGAAAATCATATATGGCCCTATTTCAACAAACAAGAGGCGGTAAAGAAATCAAAGGTGAAAATTGTTTCAATATACAATATTGGCATTTAGGTCCCTAAGAATGCATAGAAATGGCTTGTGTTCGGACATAAGCGATTTTTGTCTACTTCTGAAAAAGGTAACTCGCTCTCTGCCGACAGACATGACCAAACACCAAACATTTAAGCTTATTTGCTCGCATTTTATTAACCATTGGTGCTACTCTTAAATTCTCTCGATATTTCTAATATTCATTCATTTCTTATTTTGCCACTCATTCAACTTAACATCTCCATTTCAGCTATAATCATCCATTAGAGATTTTGTTCCTTAACCACTCAACATTTTGTCTTATAAAGCATGACCACTCTAATATTTAATGAGTTGATTTGAGTTGCTAGGTACCAAAAAAAAAAAAAAAGGTGATAGGATGAAGTCTTAGAAGAGAGTGGGTTAGGTGCAGATATGGCCTCAGGGCCCATCTTGATATGTGTATTGTATATCTATGTTGTTCATCTGTTTTGCCCGTTCATTTTAAGAGACGAGCCCAAAAATGAAACGAATCCAAAACTCAAGTGGACCATATCATAGGAAGTAGTGGTAATTTTTCATTTAAAAATTTTATAGGCCACAAATATTTTGGATCAAGCTGAAATTTGTTTTTTCCCTTCATCCAAGTTTATATAATATTATCAACATGTTGGATGGCAAATAAACATTACAAAAACATTATAGTGGCCCTAAAAAAATTTTACTAGTGAGTGTTCAACCACCACTGTTTCCTGTGATATGATTCACCTAATATTTGGGTCTACTTTATTTTTGGGCTCAGCTGGCAAAATTGATAGACAATGTGAATATACCCAATACATACATCAAGGTTGGCCCCACAGTTGGGCTGCACCAAGTTGGGTGAGGTTGGACCAAATACATTAGAATGGACATGCTATGTTTTTTTTTTTTATATTTCTTTCTTTTCTTTTTATTATGTCAACACCTCGATAGAAGAGTACATACTTTTTAGCCGACCAGGCATCGCCAGGCATTAGTGGCCAATCTCCGCCCCATAACATGGCCAGCCGACGGAACTAGCTATGGCATCTGCATAAACTACTGGAAAATCCAATGGGGCCATGTTAAGTGATTGATTGATTAGTAATCAAGAAAATGAGAAGATATTGTACACATGGCATGCAAGTTGCAAAAATTAGGCTGGTCACATCTTGGATGTAATGTTGACCACCTAACTACAAGATTTGTGGTCATAATTTATTGGACGGTTGAAATGAAAATCACATGTGATCTTGTTTAAGTAAACAAAGGGTCCAAAAATCAAAAGCTAAAACATATCCTTGTCAAAACAGAATCTATGAATACATGTGGTTTTTGCATTTCAACCCTTTAGAATGCATAGAATGGATTGTGTTTGGACATAGGTTAATCTTAGGTAGTGGTTTTTTTTTTTTTGTTTTTCTTTTTTGGTTCTTCTTCTTCTAAAAAGCTAGCTTGCAATCTAAGAAACTTATTTGTACTAACATTGAAAATTTTCAAGTCCCCCCCCCCTCTCTCTCTCTCTCTCTCTCTCTACTTAAAGGCATACTATTTAAAGGCATGTTTGGATTGTCATTTACCATGATAAAGAAATATGAGAAAGCAATCAATACAAATTTATAATGTTGTTTAAACATGCAAATTTGCACATAATACGATGGCCAATTGGATATATTAGAGGATAGAGGTAAATGAATGAGTAATCGTTACAAATTTTACATTGTATTTCATTAAAAAAATTCTATCCAAATAATAGAATCAGCGTGGTTTTCTATTAATGTAATATTTCAATAATATAAAAGTGCAATTAATATGATTGTACCATTTATATCCAAAAATGTGAAAAGTAAATCAAAATATTATGATCTATATGACATAAAATCATTACACTTTTATACATTTTTTTTTTTTTTAAGACAGGGTGTCTCCACCTTTTTTTTTTGAAGTGAGACTAATCCCTTCGGATACACTTTTATTGTGGTAAATAGCCATCCAAATACACCTTCTATAACAAAATTTAAAAAGAAAAAAAAAAATTTCTAGCTTTATTATCATTTTCTTATTACCTCCATTTATATCCTTATAAGTTGTACCTTTTCTCTTTTAGAGCTTTCACCTTTACCCATTCTTTCCAACCACGTAGTTCCTTATCTTTATAACATGGCCAATTCCCCATCCCATCACCCATCAATGCTATTCATAAATTCCCTCATCATTTCTAATTCTTTCCTTCCCTGTCCTGCCATCATCCATCTTAATACCTTCATTTCAATTACAATCATTCATAGAACATGTTGTTTTTTAATTGCCCAACATTTTGTCTTATAAAACATGACCAATCTAATAGCCATCTTATAAAATTTTCACTTTAATTTGAGTGGTTCACAACAACACATAAAACTCTAGAGACATATCTCCATCTCTTTCACCCTGCTTAACTTCTATGGGCAACATCTTTCTCAATCTTTCTACCCTCATGAATTATCGACCCGATATATTATGAATGGTCATTTTGATTAATATTTTTTGTTATGAATCTTTACTAATTCCTCATTTACACTTCCATTGTTACTAAAGTTGCGCTCCACTTTCTCTATCTTAATCCACCTAATTTTAAATTATTTAGATTCTAAAGCACCTTCCTTTAAATCTAGCTTCATGTTTATGTCCTCCATCTTGTTAATTAAAACTATGGTATCTGGAAAAAATCATACACCATAGGATTTCTTCCTAAAAATGCCTTGTTTACTGATCCATGACTAACTCTAAAAGATATGAACTCAATACCAATCCTTGATGCAAACCTACAGTAACTGGAAAGCCTTACCTCTAATTTATAGTGGTCTTTATAATTTTTATTACTCCTTCGTACATATACTTAATCATGTTAACTTATCCTCTTGAAACTCATTATCTCTTTTAATACCCATTAAATTAACTTTCTAGATACTCTATCTTAAGCTTTCTTTAAATCAATAAGGACCACATAGAGACATTCCCTCATTTTGTTTTATTTCTTCAACAGTTGTCCAAGTAAAATACACTTTAGGACATGATCCAAAAAATAAGGGAGATACAAAGCATAAGTACACCACACAATAGGAAATAAGAGTAAAGACACGCATGATTGAAAATATAAAACCTTCATAAGGCCCATGGGAATGTATATTTGTCATCCAACCTATTCAAAAGGTAACATAGACATGGATAAAAGGAATACACAAATATCAGCGTGATCCAAAACTTGTGTTTTTCCAAAGAAGTTTTCGATGGTTGTCAATCAATTTCACAATTTCCTATGGTGTGATCTATTTCAACTTTGGATCTACTTCATTTTTACACTCATGCCATAATATGAGCCAGTAAAATTACTAGACTGCATGGATCAACTGCATACATAGCAGTGGGCCACAGTGTTTTTTTTTTTTTTTTTTTCATAACATCATCTTAGGGTTTGCTTATGCAAATACTGTGGTAAATAATAATAACTTATGTTTTAGTATTTACAATGAATTTTGAAAAATAAAACACCCACCTAATCATGTACACCACCAAAATAATTTATCAATGCCTGTGTATCAAACATCATCATCAGCCAGAGTAGTAAATTACTCCTGCAGGAAAATACATCTACATGACCTCACATGGGGTCATCAACAGCACGGATAGAGTCGAATACCAGTATGCTTTGAATACTCTTTAAGTCGCATGTACTGGTTCACGTGGATATTGAAATAGAGATATACGACCCAGACTGATATAGCTTATTCAAGACCTCTCATTTCAGCCCCCTACCCTTGGGTGGTCCACCTAGGCAAGAATCACACCGGCCAAACGTGCCTTTTAAAATCAAAATAATCTGAATGCGTGTCCAAATAATATAAGGAACCACTGAGGTCGTTGCATCCGTAATTATGAAGCCTACTATAATATATGTATTTTATATTTACATTATACAACATACTATAATATATGTATTTTATATTTATAAGGAACCACATAAGTCGCATCTCTAATTATGAAGCACACTGTAATGTATGTATTTTATATGTTCATCGTACATCAATTTTTTAAGTTCATAAAGTAAATCCAAATCTCAAGGGCCACAGTTAAAAACTTCTCAAGGGCTGCAACAATTATTTGTGATTTTCTTTTATAGCCTTCGACGATAAATATAAATTATGATGAGCAATAGGAAGTTTTAATTGTAGGCATTCAATTACTATTATTTCCTCTAACGTAGTCCACCTGGGATCTTTTTCATTTTGTGGCTCGTATAGCATACATATAAAACATATACCGCACGGTGGGCCCTACAGTCATGAATCCCCTGAGTCCACATGCTACGATGAGTGTTTCACGTGTCATGTGAGGGACCACTGAATGAATTGTACGGCTTAACTGCAGTGGGCCTTTGACGTAGGGAAGGACGTGAAGTCGAGCACCCTCTTCCTCAAGATGATAAATATTTCGAATTCACGGAACTTCTCTTGACTCCTCACAGAGACTCCTCGACTCCATGAGGAAAGAAAGCAGAATATAGAAAAGAATTTCTAATAAATTCGAAATTGATTAATGAATCAATAAAAATGAGTTTACACCCCTTTAAATAAGGGAACCAAGGAATAGTAAAGAAATCAGACTCAAAATACAACTAAAACTCCTAGAATCCACGACTTACTATTTATAGACGGTCATGATGTCTACTAGTGCGCAAGGTTTTCAACCAAAAATAGTAAGTGTCCTATTTGAGTTCACCAAACTGTTCTCCTAATTATCCTAAGCACTTTTCATGTTGGACACAACTCCCAAAGCTCAACAGATGAAGAGCTATAAGCAAACTAAAACTTACTATTTATAGTAAAAACGAAATTAAAATGGAAAAACGACTATTGATCAGGGGGTTTCTCGTAAATCCGAGCTGCGCAACCCGGCATAGCGGGGTTGGTTCGCTAAAGTAGCTCGTTTTATCCCAAATTCATATATTTTACGTCAGATAACTCATTCCGGATTGCGAGATACGCCCGATCTAAGGTCCAATGGTTCGGATCACTTCCGTCGCCGACCGTGCCTCTTCTGATCCATCTTGGCCATGAAATTGTCTGCGGCCCGTTCTACGTCAGCCTTTTTTGTGATGGACGGTGCAGATGCAAGTAGTTTACGGTTCGGGAACTGGCGATTTACACGTTATTCTCTTATTTTCAAAGTATCGAGGGCATTTTCGTCATTCTGGAATTCTCCTTTTATTGTGAGTGACATGTCCACTCGGTGGTGGACAGGCTGGAGTGCTAACGTTGCAGAAGTCACGTGCCAATGAGGTGCGTCCGGTAGCGGAGTCGTTGTGCAGGATACGATAGGAGATGGTGCACGTTAGCCACTCCCGCGGCATTTTACGCACGAGGGAATTAACAATCACGTGTTTTTTGCCATTTTTTCTTTAGTGGTACATCACATGCTCGTTCATAGCACTTATCGCAAGGATTGAAGGACGATCTTTATAATATCATGATGGTGATGATGATAAGGTGTTGATTTCGTACACGTGGGTTATTGTTGGTTGATCGTAGCCGATGATCCACCATGCCGGTCCTCTAATTGGATCCAGGACGATACATAGATTTCTCTTGTTGCACTAATCGTAGCCGTTGAATGATGGCCAACAAATTCGATAGTTCAGATCGTTTGATGTAGAAAGGTCAAATATTGAAGGGTGAGGATCTTCTTATTACCTGAGGCCATGCAAGAAGCTGGGTTGGGCCCCACCTTGGCCTAATCTTGAAGGCTTGGCCTTATCTTGGCGTACCCTAATTTGGCCGAAGAGGTTGAGTTATGTCTGTCTCTTTATGAAAAAAGATCAAATAATCAAAGGTTGGAAATAATTTAATTTAAAAATATTTTTTTATGTATTTTTATTTATATAAATTATATCATAAAAATATTTTGACCCATTATTTTAAACATGAATCATTCATTAATTTTTCAAGCACATTTTATATTAGGATCTGAAAAACTGACATTCATTTCTCAAGTGGACCACACCATGGGAAGCAATGGGAATAATGAATAGTAACGCCCATCGGTGATACCTTACTGAGGCCTAGGGATATTTATTTACCATCCAATATATTTATAAAGTCATGTAAACTTAAATTAAAAAAAAAAAAACTAAAAATCAACTTCATCTAATACTTTTATGGCCTAAAAGAAGTCATCAACGGTAGGAATTCAATCCCTACTATTTTCTATAGCATGGTCCACTGGAGCTTCAGATATTTCTCATTTTTTAAATGATGCACTATAAGAGGCTAGAAAAATAAATGAATAAAACACAACATTATAATGTGGCTCATGGAACTTCAACAAGAAACGATTAATACTGAGCTTGTTAGTGGAGGGGTCAGTATTGAATCCGAAGCAGTAGGATTCACCCCTTACTAGGTTGAAAGTCATACAAGGTCAACTAAACCAACCCATGACAGATCCGACATTGGGTTGGGCTCGAGCAAGATGTATCAGGTTCAGTCTTAAGCTTGGGCCGTACAAACACCAACTCAATAAAACTTGGGTCGGGGCCGTCAGGCTTAGGTTGCCTGACCCAACCCAAACTTGACCGCTATATAAGCTACTTATGAACTACAATAAATCATGAATCGTCGGTGTTGAAAATACAAAAAATTCCACTGTTGTTGGGTCTCATTGGTCCATTTCATTTTAAATGACTCAAGCTAACAAAATACGCTAGATTTCTCTCTCATAAATAGATTGTGTGCACTTTTAAGGAGTAATTGTCTTGTATTTAATTTTGCTCATTTAGAAAAAATGAAGTTCTTAACAATAAATAATTATATATATAATTAATAAAATCATAAATATAAAAAATAAGTCTTGTATTGAAATATAATATACAAATGTAATAACTAATATTAGCATGTATCCACTAACTAACCTCACCCAACATACTTGGTTGAGAATTTCCAATCTAAGATTAAGTTAGATTGAGTTAGGGTTAAGGTACACAAACCTTGGGTTAGGCTAGGGTTTAAGCACTAATCCAACCCGGCTCAACCCAACCAACTTTCAGTCCAACCCCCGACCAGATCGAGTTGGGCCAATCACCCGACCCGGGCAAGCTCCAAGCCGGATGAGTCAATCTGAGTCACCAAGAATCTCTATGCTTTTGGCACTTATATACAAAATCAAACGTTTGGACCACTTCACCATTGCGGGCCCCACATGCATGATTCTTGCGAATGTTTTTTAATGCACGCGTGTAAATGTAGTAGGTACAATGAATATCCAGTCCGTCTATCAAGTGGGCCCATCTGCATACGTGCCCTAACCTGAAAAGGGAGATGATCAACACATCATATGGGCCACGTTTTTTTTTTTTTTTTAGATGCATCAAGTGGACCAGACTATATGAAACAAATATACGGTCGGAAATTTTAAATTTAAATAAATAAATAAAAAGATATCCTTTTTTAAGCTGTCCGTTTGTTTTGGACGGACACAATGGCCCCCCATGACAGGAGCCTATCTTTTTGTCGAGTATCTACACAATCTAGTCTTCTCGATGGATGACTTGGATCTTACACACGTGCATCGGGTGGGATCTTGAAGATGTGGGTTGGAACGGGGAGATGACATGGTAGAACCGGGAGCATATGAATATGGTACAACCATCTCTCTGCAATGCACATGGCACGGTGATGAGTCAATCAAGACCGTCCACGGAGAGGTCCTTGTTATGAAAGGCCTATTTTTCAAAAACCACAGTAATCACTAATTCACAGCCATCAATTTTATTTTACCATCTCCAGATTAATATTGACCATTAATAGCTTTTCTTCGTCTCCCTTGCTCCATGGTCTACCAATCCTGTCAGCCACGCGTCTTCTTCTTTTTTTTATCTTTCTTTTCATATATAGTATTTGTAGCCCAATAAAAAATAATATGTTGTAATTGTAGAGAGTCACATGTATTGTAGGAAACCAGTGGGTTGTCCACATATTTTAAGATTCGGACTGAGTCGACTCAGTCTAAGTCAAACCTGATTCGTTCAAGTTAGGCGCCGTGTCACGTGTTTACGGTTCGGGAACTGGAAAGTAGTTTACGGTTCGCGAACCGGCGATTTACACGTTATTCTCCTATTTTCAAAGTATCGAGGGCATTTTCGTCATTCTGAAATTTTCTTTTTATTGTGAGTGACATGTCCACTCGGTGGTGGACAGGCTGGACTGCTGACGTTGCAGAAGTCACGTGCCGATGAGGTGCGTCCGGTAGCGGAGTCGTTGTGCGGGGTACGATAGGACATGGTGCACGTTAGCCACTCCTGCGGCATTTTACGCACGAGGGAATTAACAATCACGTGTTTTTTACCGTTTTTTCTTTAGTGGTACATCACATGCTCGTTCATGGCACTTATCGCAAGGATTGAAGGATGACCTTTATAATATCATGATGGTGATGATGATAAGGTTTTGATTTCGTACACGTGGGTTATTGTTGGTTGATCGTAACCGATGATCCACCATGCCGGTCCTCTAATTGGATTCAGGACGATACATAGATTTCTCTTGTTGCACTAATCGTAGCCGTTGAATGATAGTCAACAAATTCGATGGTTCAGATCGTTTGATGTAGAAAGGTCAAATATTGAAGGGTGAGGATCTTCTTATTACCTGAGGCCATGGAAGAAGCTGGGTTGGGCCCCACCTTGGCCAGTCTTGAAGGCTTGGCCTTATCCTAGCGTATCCTAATTTGGCCGAAGAGGTTGAGTTATGTCTGTCTCTTTATGAAAAAAGATCAAATAATCAAAGGTTGGAAATAATTTAATTTAAAAATATTTTTTTATGTATTTTTATTTATATAAATTATATCATAAAAATATTTTGACCCATTATTTTAAACATGAATCATTCATTAATTTTTCAAGCACATTTTATGTTAGGATCTGAAAAACTGACATTCATTTCTCAAGTGGACCACACCATGGGAAGCAATGGGAATAATGAATAGTAACGCCCATCGATGATACCTTACTAAGGCCTAGGGATATTTATTTACCATCCAATATATTTATAAAGTCATTTAAACTTAAATAAAAAAAAAAAAGAAGCTAAAAATCAACTTCATCTAATACTTTTATGGCCTAAAAGAACTCATCAACGGTAGGAATTCAATCCCTACTATTTTCTATAGCATGGTCCACCGGAGCTTTAGATATTTCTCATTTTTTAAATGATGCACTATAAGAGGCTAGAAAAATAAATGAACGACATGAATAAAACACAACATTATAATGTGGCTCATGGAACTTCAACAAGAAACGATTAATACTGAGCTTGTTAGTGGAGGGGTCACTATTGAATCCGAAGCAGTAGGATTCACCCCTTAGTAGGTTGAAAGTCAGACAAGGTCAACTTAACCAACCCATGACAGATCCGACATTGGGTTGGGCTCGAGCAAGATGTATCGGGTTCAGTGTTAAGCTTGGGCCGTACAAACACCAACTCAATAAAACTTGGGTCGGGGCCGTCAGGCTTAGGTTGCCTGACCCAACCCAAACTTGACCGCTATATAAGCTACTTATGAACTACAATAAATCATGAATCGTCGGTGTTGAAAACACAGGAAATTCCACTGTTGTTGGGTCTCATTGGTCCATTTCACTTTCAATGACTCAAGCTAATAAAATACGCTAGATTTCTCTCTCATAAATAGATTGTGTGCACTTTTAAGGAGTAATTGTCTTATATTTTATTTTGCTCATTTAGAAAAAATGAAGTTCTTAACAATAAATAATTATATATATAATTAATAAAATCATAAATATAAAAAATAAGGCTTGTATTGAAATATAATATACTAATGTAATGACTAATATTATCATGTATCCACTAACTAACCTCACCCAACATACTTGGTTGAGAATTTTCAATCTAAGATTAAGTTGGATTGAGTTAGGGTTAAGGTACACAAACCTTGGATTAGGTTAGGGTTTAAGCACTAATCCAACCCGGCTCAACCCAACCAACTTTCAGCTCAACCCCCGACCAGATCGAGTTGGGCCAATCACCCGACCTGGGCAAGCTCCAAGCCGGATGAGTCAATCTGAGTCACCAAGAATCTCTATGCTTTTGGTACCTATATACAAAATCAAACGTTTGGACCACTTCACCATTGCGGGCCCCACATGCATGATTCTTGCGAATGTTTTTTAACGCACGCGTGTAAATGTAGTAGGTACAATGAATATCCAGTCCGTCTATCAAGTGGGCCCATCTGCATACGTGCCCTAACCTGAAAAGGGAGATGATCAACACATCATATGGGCCACGTTTTTTTTTTTTTTTAGATGCATCAAGTGGACCAGACTATATGAAACAAATATACGGTCGGAAATTTTAAATTTAAATAAATAAATAAAAAGATATCCTTTTTTAAGCTGTCCGTTTGTTTTGGACGGACACAATGGCCCCCCATGACAGGAGCCTATCTTTTTGTCGAGTATCTACACAATCTAGTCTTCTCGATGGATGACTTGGATCTTACACACGTGTATCGGGTGGGATCTTGAAGATGTGGGTTGGAACGGGGAGATGAAATGGTAGAACCGGGAGCATATGAATATGGTACAACCATCTCTCTGCAATGCACATGGCACGGTGATGCGTCAATCAAGACCGTCCACGGAGAGGTCCTTGTTATGAAAGGCCTATTTTTCAAAAACCACAGTAATCACTAATTCACAGCCATCAATTTTATTTTACCATCTCCAGATTAATATTGACCATTAATATCTTTTCTTCGTCTCCCTTGCTCCATGGTCTACCAATCCTGTCAGCCACGCGTCTACTTCTTTTTTTTATCTTTCTTTTCATATATAGTATTTGTAGCCCAATAAAAAATAATATGTTGTAATTGTAGAGAGTCACATGTATTGTAGGAAACCAGTGGGTCGTCCACATATTTTAAGATTCGGACTGAGTCAACTCAGTCTAAGTCAAACCTGATTCGTTCAAGTTAGGCGCCGTGTCACGTGTTTTGCAAGAATCCAGGGAAGCTGATTGGGTGGTGATCCCAACACCACCCATCTAGGAGGTGTTGAGTGTTATGGGGCCAACCATGATGTATGTGTCTTATATCCCCACCCCTTCCATCCCTTTTGTCACCTCAATTTTAGGCTCATAAGACCAAAAATGAAGGAGATCCAAAGCTCAAGTGGACCACAGTGTGGGGCCACAATAATGTTTATTTACCATTGAACATGTTGATAAGGTCACAAAGTCCTTGTTAAGGGAAAGCAAAATACAAATATTCATAACTTTCGTGACCTAAAAAGTTTTTAATGGCCGGTGTTCAGTTCTTAATATTTCTAATGGTTTGGTCTACTTAAGCTATTGATCTACCTCATTTTTAAGCTCATGACTTAAAATGAGATTGAAAAACAGATGAACAACGTATGAAAGATTTAAAAGAGTCCAAGTCAAGTCTAACTTAGTCACACCTAATTGGCTCAAGTTTGAAGCCATAACTCATCAAAACGAGTCACCTCGACTCATTCATAGGTGCGAATGAGATCCAAATTCTACCATCCAACCGTCAATTGAGTTGGATTTGAGAGCTATGGATTCCATATAAAACAATAGAAAAGGATCAAAGGTTTTCCTTCAACACAGATTCCATGTAAAACAATGGAAATGAAAAGGGTTTTTTTTTTTTTTTTCAACGTGAGGACTTGTATCATCAAAATAGCAAAGACATTAGAATACCAAACCTAAGCAAACATTTCATGCAAGAACGATATAATATTTCTACTTACTTTCCAAACAAGAATTCATAATTGAAATTTATATTTTAATAGTCATCAAGAAAGTCATTGTTAGATTATCATAATTTTTTTCCTAAGAATTTTATAAACAACTACCTAATTAATAAGTACCACCTAAATACAAATTTCAATTTTAAATTCTGATGATACAAGTTGGCACGAGGTCTTGTAACATCAGAATAGGGAAGACAAGTTAGAATTTCATACCAAGGTAAGCATTACAAGAATCGATTTAAGATTTCTACTTCTCAAATGGTAATGCCATGACTAATTTTTTTACAAGGCAGCTTATTGTGATGTGCATGTGAGATCTACTCTAACCATTGGATGTGTAATTCACCTTCACCTCTTAGTACAAAACATTGGGCTTACTTATAATTCAAATGGGCAACACTAAAGAAAATGGTTTGGAGAGAGATATCATCTCTTGATTTTTACAAGGCCCACCGTGATTATTATATGAAATCCACTCCAACCATTATATGCCACGCCATAATGTAACCCTGGGGATTAAAATTCAAGCCCATCTATGATTCATGTAGGCCATGCCAATAGAAACAATTTGAAGGGTAAGCATTGGTTGTACATCATTCTTGATCTCATGGTCACTTGAATCATGAATAGGGTTGATTTTTTAGGACCTAGGCCTAAAATGAAAGGACACTACAAGTGGGCGAGGTAAATTTCACATAAGTACTAATTGAATTAGCGGTGTGGCTAGGGCTGTGCATGAATCAGGATATATATATATATATATATATATATATATATATATATATATATATATATATATATATATATATATATATATATATATATATATATATTCTTATCCAGTTATCCTAATCATTTACAACAATCCAAGCCGTATAAATCGTGAGTCTCTTTGTAGATGGAGCAAAGTTTCAAAAATCTATGACAAAAGCCTTTCCTAAAAATCAAAGTCATTCAAGTTACCTGTCAAAGCTCTTCCTACAAAGTAAATGGAGCAGAGTCAAGAAATTAAAGCCGTCCATATCGTGAGTCCGAAATTGGCCCGAATTCGCCCAGTTGCTGACCGGGCCAAGTTCGGGCTAGACATGTTAGCCCGGTGACCGGGCCAGGCTAGGTTGAGCCCAGTTCGACTCGGTTCAGCCCAATGTACACTCCTAGGTGTGGCTTGTTTAAAATATTTTTCAAAAAGTATCAAAATGTAAATTTGATATCAATTATGCAGTCATTTGTAAAACTCCCTTTTTCTTTCTAGTCGCTTGAATTCCATGTTTTTCATGCGCATTAACAAGTCAAGTCTCATGACCCATGTAAGTCTTCCTGTGAGAGTCTTCTTATAGGAGGGTAAGTAGTAGTCATTCATGGTGATATTTGAACAATATATTAACCATTGATTTAGGGTCATGTTTCATTGATCCAAGCCATTCATATGATGGGCGTCACCTTAGATGGGTGATAATGAAAATAATACTCTCAGATTGAAATATTTCAACTGTTTAATCACTTAACTCTTTTCCGTTTAAACATGGGCGGTCTCTATTAACCATTGTTTTGTGAGTCACTGTTATAATCAACTAATCAAAATCTTTTGCATCTCACCCATCCACTATAAGGCCCATTATATAAAGCGTATGGATTATTGAAATACAACATCAGATCCAACGACTACAATCCGGTTGCAAGAAATATCAATACATCAAGATGTAATGGAGCAACCTACCGCGTCTTTACGTAAAGTACTCGGTTCCATGAAACACATTGAGGAAGCCTGTCCAACGAGCGTATCCCAAGACAAATATAAACAAATACAAAGGCAAGAAAAATTCAAGATTTTCTCTCTATTACAAAAATCTATATACATGCAATTGTCAATATGAGATTGATGGTTTCTTCACGACACAGATGCATCTGAACCACTCAACAGGGGGGCCGTACCATAATCATACCCTGGCCTAAGAATGAGTCAAGCCAACTCATTAGGTGGGCTGCATCTGTATTTGAACTTGGATCCCTGTTCATAGCTTTCCAACTGGGCGATTTTGTCATACGTGGCGGTGCCGTGGGTGTTTGTTGTGGGGCCCACTTGTTTAATGGATTGGATCTCATACATGCGTGCTATGTTGTGCATGAGAGCCCATGACAACTAGGATATGGATGTTTGATAATTTCAAACCATGCAAATGAGCGATGGTCCAAAAACTATGTAGTCTAAAATATTCTAACCACTTATTAGAACATGGATGTTTGATAATTTCAAACCATAAATTTTTCATTGAACCATCCTTAAATATTTACCAATCGACCATACAATGTTTGTTCTATGTACTTCGAATTTTGGGTAAGAGTTCGAATGGTTTAATTGGAATTACTTATAGTATACAATTTCCTTATGCACGTGTATCAACTATCATGCTTTGCCAGAGTATGAAAGTAATCCTCTATCTGAAAGAAAAAAAAAAAAAAAAAACAAACAAACCCATATTTAGGGGTGTCAATGAGCCGGGGTTGGGCCTGTCAATATCAGAATTTTGAATAGGCTCAGCTTGAAACAGTTCAATATCTGGGCCGAGACAACCCTAGGCCCGGCCCATTGACAGCCCCACACTAATTGGATGTAGCCAGGGAAACCCAACTTCGGCAAGGACGTAACTACTATGGGTGCCACCTTGATGTGTTTCTTGTATATCCACACTCTCCGTCTGTTATTTCAGCTCATTTTAAGGCATGAACCCAAAAATAAAGAGATCCAAATCTCGGTTGACCACACCACTAAAAACAGTTCAGAATGACCAACTCCAGGCCCGGCCCATTGACAGCCCTAGGACTATTGGGTATGGCCAGGGAAACACCACTTTGGTGAAGCTGTAACTACTGTGGGGGCCACCTTGATGTGTTTGTTGTATATCCGCACTGTCTATCCATTCTTTCAGCTCATTTTTAGGGCATGAACCCAAAAATAAAAAAGATCCAAATCTCAGGTGGATCACACCACTGAAAACAGTGGTGATTGAATCCCACCATTAAAAAAGTTTTGCATCAAGCTGATATTTGTGTTTTTCATTCATCTAAGTCTGTGTGGCCTTATCAACAGGTTGGATGGTAAATAAACATTACAATGGGCCCTAGGATATTCTTAATGGTGGGGTTCAATCACCACTATTTCTTGTGGGGTGGTCCGCCAATCTGATTTATTTTTTGACTCATGTCCTAAAATGATCTATCAAAACAGATGAACAGTATGATTATAGAACAATACATCATGATTGGCCTCATTCATTTTTTAGCCCATGCCCTAAAATGATGTGATTCAAGACTAGGGTCCGACTAGTCCAAGTCACCGAGTCTTTCAGCCACTACATCATTGCTGGCGAGCATATAAGGTCTGATGTGAATTCAGAATTGAATTTTATATTCTTACAGTTTTCAGGAAAGTCATTGTTGGATAATTATTACTGTTTTTTTTAGAAATTTTATAAACAACTACCTATTTAAATATAACTTTTAATTTTGAATTCTGATGATACAACTTGTATTAATTATCAAAATAACAAAGATAAGATAGAATTTCAGACCTAGGTAAGCATTACAAGAATGATACTAGATTTCTACTTACTTTCCAAACAAGTATTTAAAATTAAAATTTATATTTTAACAGTTCTAGTGAAAGTCAACGTTGGATAATTATTATTTTTTATTAGAAATTTTATGAACTACCTAAATAATAGGCAGTAGGTAGTTGTTTATAAACAACTATCTAAATATAAAATTTCAACTTTGAATTGTGAGGATACAAGTTCCTGTGAAGACTTGTATTATCATAATAGCTAAGACCAGGTAGACTTTCAAACCCAGGTAATGCTTCCAGGAACGATATGAAATTTCTACTTTCTGAACAAGAATTCAAAATTGAAATTTATATTTTAACAAGTCTAGTAAAAATCATTGTTGGATAATTATTATTTTTTCTTAGAAATTTTATAAACAACTACCTAATTAATATCAAATTTACATTATGATACCTTTTCAAAAAGCTTCCTCACTAATTTAAGTATTATCAACCCCACCCTGTGTTATCTTCTTAAGTACATCTCCATTGGATGCCCATGCCTCTGTGATGCTCATGTGAAATACTCCCAGGGGCCACTAGGTGTGTAGCTCTATTGCATGCCCATGCCTCATCCATGATTCAAGTGGGCCAAGTGATTGGAAACATTGTAAAAAGAAACTCTCACACCCCGAATTGTTTTTCTTGAGTTTGATTTCATATGTCATGATCTATTTGGAGATCGTAAAAGCACACAAATGAATTTAGAATAGCAATCCAATAGCACCAAATAAATACAAAGAGAACACAATAATTTAACGTGAAAAAATTCTTTCAAAAAAAAACCACGGCATAGCGACAAATGATCACTATAAAAGAAGAAATTACAAAGTAAAGAGCTTATCTGATTCAAACAACCTCAAATCTCATCCTTATTACATCATTTGAAATCCTTATACAATTTAGAAACCCTAAAATTCCTTGATATACTCTCAATTCCGATTACATTCCAATATCTAGCCTTCGGAGGAAGCACAATCAAAATAGCAAGTAAATCCCGTAAATTCACAGTTTTGCGAAAATCTATTCAAAATCTGTCGATTGCATCGAACACTCATTGATGACATTGAAATTAATCTTTTAATGGCATTGAACTAACATTTTAACTATCCAGAGACAAAACATGATTTTTCAAAAATTCTCAATGGCATCAAAAAAGTACCCAGCTAGTTCAGCGACCGACTAAAAAAAATCTAAAAAATATCAATGGAATCGAGAGCTCAATTTAAGACATCTATTACAACATGAGCATCCTTATAAAAATCAAGGGTAGACATCTTTTTCACAATGATTTCCATTGGTGCAGCCCACTTGATTCACAAGTCATCTTGGTTTTTTATTTGTAGGCCTAATGTGAGATTACTTATTTAATGGTCAGAGTGGATATGAAATTAACATCTCATTGGGCCCTCGAGTGGAGTCCTTTTTAAATATCTTTTAAGTCTAACCATTTAAGCTACACTTAGTGGAAAACTTCGAACCTGTTAAGTGCTTATGAAATCCAATCCTCTTAATAGGTCGGCCCCACCATGAGGATCACCTGATGCAAAAAATCAACCCTATCTACTCATCAAGTAAGTTTTATAATAGAAAATAAATTGTAACCATTGATAAATAGGAAAATGCATGTGTGGTCCACTGGATAAGTAGGTAAGGTTGAGTTTTGCACCAAGTGTTCCCCACGATGGGATCAATCTATCCAACCTTGTGTTGGATGTCCTATGCTTTTAACAAGAAATTATCTACCGGGTGGATTATAACCCATGTTCAAATTGGTTGGCCTTACCAGTGGCAAGTCTTTGGTTTTCTACCCCCTCGTCATGGCAACCACTTAATTTTTGGCAGGGCTTCCTGTGATGTGCATGTGAAATCCACTTTGACCATTATACATACCATCCAACTTTATGGCCAAAAACAAAATATTAGGCAGCGGGCCAAACCAAAGAATATAGTTTAGAGAGATGTCTATCCTTAATTTTTACAAGGTCCATCATGATTATTATATGAAATCCACTCCAACCATTAGATGCCACACCATAATTTAGGACTAGGACCTAAAAGTCAGTTCCATCAATGATTCATGCAAGGCCACACCAAAGAAATAATTTGGAAGGTTAGCGTTGCTTTGTACACTATTTCCAATCACGGTTCACTTGAATCACAAATGGAGTTGGATTTTGGGACTTAGGTCTAAAATGTGGTGACGCACTTGGTGGTAAGGGTGGATTTTACATAAGCATCACAGTGGGGCCCACTTGAGCCATTGACCATTAGTTGGTGTGACCTACCAAACTGAACATTAAGAAAGATAAAACAAAGGCAGCGGAATGATAGTAATTGAATTCATGAAGTAGCTTTTTGAAAATCTAAAATAAAATTTTAAAACAAAATATGGTCGAATGTAAATTTAATATTAATTAGGTAGCTGTTTGTAAAAATCTATTTTTTTGTCTTCTTATTCTCCTGAATTACACGTATTCGATAGTGACAGCCTTATCAAGTCAAACTCCATGGCCCATGTAAGTCTTCTTGCGGTAGGGAAGGTAGTAGTCATGCATCAGAAAGGTTTGCAACAATACCGTTAATCATTGATTTAGGTTCATAATGCATTGATCCAAGCCATTCATATGGTGCGCTTCATCTTAGATGGGTGATAACGGAAAAAGCCAACTTTCGTATTAAAATATTTCACCCTTTGATCACTCAACTCATTTTCCTTTGAATATGGGTGGTCTCCGTTAACTGTGGATTTGTGAGTCACTGTTATAATCAAGTAATCAAGATCTTTCACATCTCACCCATCCACTATGAGGCCCATCATATAAAGCGTGTAGATCATTGCAATATGACCTCAGATCCAACGACTACAATCTGGTTTTAACTACAATCTGGTTTTAAGAAATAGAAATACATCAAGATGTATTGGAGCAGCCTACCGCGTTTTAACGTAAAGGTGCTCGGTTCCATGAAACACATTGAGCAAGCTTCTATCCAACGATCAAATCCATAGTCAAAGTCAAATATAAAGAAATACAAAGGCAAGAAAACTTCAAGATTCTCTCTCTATTACAAAAATCTACATACATACAATTGTCAATGTGAGATTGATGGTTTCTTCACTGCACAAATGCATCTGGACCATTCAATAGGTGGGCCCTACCATAAGCATACCCTTTCCCAAGTATCAGGTAAGCCAACTCATTAGGTGGGCTGCAGCCTGCATGTGTATTTGAACTTGGATCCTTGTTCATAGCTTTCCAACTGGGCAATTTTGTCATACATGGCAGGACATCCTGGGTGTTTTTTGTGGGGCCCACTTGTTGAATGGATTGGATCTCATACACGTGTGCCATGTCTGTGCATGAGAGCCCATGACAAAATCCCTTAATATCAGGGTAAAGGCCTTTATTCCCAGCTCTGATTGAAGGATGGAAATCAAAGCTAGCTACTTTGTAATTCAACAAGGCTTCTTCCTTAAGAAAATACTAAGGAGAGACGTGCATCAAGCCGCACGCGGTTGAGTTTCAACCCTCTCTTTAAGTGGTCCCCACCATCAATGTTGATTGGATAATCTTAATGCTAGATTTGAGGAAAAAGGAATCAAAAGATCATATAAACTAACCATAAAAACCGTCCATCATATGGTGTGGCCCACATGCAAACACCAGGAGTTTCCTTACTCAAAAATGTATAGTACTCCATCCTAAGAACTTGCACATTAGAAATAGAAATTGGGAGAAGGTGCACCAAGAGGCCATCAAGACCGTTAGATATGTGGGCCCAGTGATCATGACCGACCATCTTCAAGCGTGAGCACACTAGAGAGGATCGAGTGAAGCAAAGATCACGTGGCCCAATGTAAGTACTTGATCTCAAGATGGAGAGAAGAAGTGAACAGAAAGGATTCAAGGTGTGATCATAAAAAGAAAGTTATTTAATACTCTGATAAAATACAGCACCCGATGCACGTGCATTTAGAGCTTGTAAGGGTGATATATTTATTCATATTAGCTGTCCAAATTGTAAAAACTCACTGCAAATGGGCGATGGTCCAGAAACTATATTCTCTAAGAAATCTTAACCTTACATTCGAAGATGGACGGTTGATAATTTCAAACCATAAGATATTTTTCATTGGACCATCTTTGAATATTTACCAATCAACCATGCAATGTTTTGGTCTATGTACCTTGAATGGTTTAATTGGAATTACTTATACGATAAGTGTACAATTTTGTTATGCCTGCGTATCGACTCACATGCTTTGTCAGAGTACTGTTGCGCAGCACGCCAATAACGCAGTGAGCTAAGATCCAATCTGAAGCCTCACCCACAAACGATAAACAGGAAGAAATATAAATTACAAATAAATCAAAGCAATCCAAACAAACCACAAGACAAGATATACATGAAAAAATTCTAAACTAGGATAAAAAATCACAGATGCAAACTTCCACTATGAAAAAAAATAAAGATTATAAGGCAAAATACTAAACTCTCCATTTGAAGAACATATAAATCCCTTAGCCCACACCTTAGAATATTTCTCAATCTTTTTCCAATACACTAAAAAAGCCCTAGGAACACCTATATATAATTCAGGCAACTTTCCTTTCACACCCTTGCGAAAAGCGACACCAAAATCTGCAGTTCGCATCATATTCAGAAACGAATCTGCGTAGCTCTGACTCGTCGAAGGGAAGCTATGACTAGTCGAGCTACGACCAGTCGAACAGTTCCTACGACTGGTCGAGGGCCCAGACATGAAAAAACAGGACTCGCTGGACTTTGAATCGAGCCGATCCACGACCAATCGAGCGGGCCCCCATGACCGGTCGAGCATGTCCTACGACCAGTCGAAGACGGTTCAGACGTGGCCTCACTTCTCAACAAGTACGAAAGCATTCCTCTTTCTTTCTAAAAAAACACCAAGGAAACACGACTTTGGTGAGGCTGTAACCATGAGGGCCACCTTGATGTGTTTGCTGTATATCCACACCGTACATCCATTCTTGCAGCTCATTGTAGGGCATGAACCGAAAAATGAAGCAGATCCAAATCTTAGGTGGACCATACCACAAGAAATAGTGGTGATTGAATGCCCACCATTAAAAAGGTTTTGCATCAAGCAGATGTTTGTGTTTTCCATTCATCTAGGTCTGTGTGGCCATATCAACAAGTTGGATGCCAAACAAACATTACAGTGGCCCTGAGATGTTTTTAATGGAGGTGTAGTCCATGTCAAATTTGGATCTGATTCAATTTTTGGGGCCATGCCCAAAACTAATATGGCAAAACAGATGTCTCGCATGGATATACAACAAATAAATCAAGATAGGTCCCATGCCATAAAATGACTTGATTTAAGAGTGAGGTCACACAAGTTAGTCCCAATTACAAAGTCTTTCAACCACCACATCATTGTTGGCAAACATATTAGGTAGGGGTGTACACTGAGTCGAATCGAGTCGAGCTGGCCTCAGCTCGACTCGGCTCAGTCCTCGAGCTTGACTAGCCAACTCAGTTTGATTCAGTCAACATCTTGGGTCAATTCGAGCAGAGTTTGAGCCAAAATCAAGGCTCCGCATTATTTTCACAGACACATGCAATGCACATTCAATTCCTTGCTGTATGTAAAACAATAGTAGTTATTTATAAGTATTTCATCAAACACCTTATAAGAAACATCAAAATCAAGAAAAAATGGTATTTGTTTCATATACATACCTTCATTGCCACTAGCCGACACTTCGTTGAGTCATTTCATCAAACACTTGGTGAGCAACATCAATATCAAAGTAACCGAGTCACCGAAATAGTTCGATCCGAGTTCGATTCGAGTTGGGGTTCGATTCGAGTCGAGTTTGAGCTTGCTGTTGAGCTCAAGCAAGCTCGAACTCGGTTCGAAATTTTTTCGAGCTCAAAAAATCAGCTCGACTTGGCTCGAACTTAGCTTCGAACTGAGTCGATTCGAGCTTTTTCGACTTAAGTCGAGCAAGCTAACTTGGTTCATGTACACCCCTAATATTAGGTCTAACCTGTATTCAGGTCTATCACTCATTTGGAGTCAAGTGAGTTGAATCTAGATCCAACTGTCAATTGAGTTAGATTTGGAAACGGCCTCAGTTAAACTTGTCTTTCTTTGATACGAATCATGATATAATCTTTATAAAGCTCCTCTTCCATATTTTCAATCATTCCACTATTAAGGCGGTTGATATCTATATGGTAAATAGTAAGGAAAAGGAATGACACCAAAAAAGGTAAAAGTACTCTATTGGGATATAGATCATAGGATCACACTGGTACCTTTTCTAAAATGGTTTTTAAAAAACTACCTCATTAACTTAAATACTATCATTTAACTTCCTTCTCTTATCTTTTTTAACAGCTAAGTTAGGTTGAAATCCACCCTTAAATACTATCATTGTTGCTCACATGATTCACAAATGGTCCTGACTTTTAAGCCGTAGGCGTAAATTATGGTGCAACATATAATAGTTGGGGTAGATTTCATACCATCATCATAATTTTGCCTACAAAAATCAAGGGTGGACACATCTCTCACAATTGTTTCCTTTGGTGTGGCCCCTTGAATAACATAACATCATCATTTTTTTTGTTTATAAGTTTAATGTGAGATTACATATTTAATGGTTGGAGTAGGTCTTAAATTAACATCATGATGGGCACATCAAAGTAATAGAGGTGTCCAAATTTTCAAGTCCAATTAATCAGGCCACCGTCTAAGGTCCACTTAGTGCATAACTTCCGACCTACATCCAATCCTCTTAATAAGTTAGCCCCCCATGATGTGCATGTGAAATTCAGTCCAACCATTGATGTACAATTCAACTTCATGACTAATGACAAAATATTAGGCTTACTTATAATTCAAATGGACCACACCAAAGAAAATAGTTTAAAGATGTTGGGGGCGTTGCACAAAAACCTTAGGATCTCGCCTCTCAAAACACGAGAATTATGGGATAATAAAGCAATGAAATAAATTAAAGCATAAATCACATGACACAAGATATTTTTACGTAGAAAACCCTCAAAGAGGTAAAAACCACGGGACCTAGTCTAGAGCAACAATTCACTATAAAGTAAAACATTACAACCGATCACATCT
Organism: Magnolia kwangsiensis; assembly: GCA_037074715.1. NCBI lineage: Eukaryota > Viridiplantae > Streptophyta > Magnoliopsida > Magnoliales > Magnoliaceae > Magnolia > Magnolia kwangsiensis. The sequence goes on from CM073582.1 coordinate 3,255,989, forward strand.
ACATACTGCTTGGATCAAACCTTCTTCACTCACGTAGGAGTGGATAAACAATAAGAAAATAATAAAAAATGAAGATATCTCATCAATCACAAGGATATAGAAGCGCTGAGACGTCGACTGAGAAAACTCCCTTCCACAAGCTTCATCTCTCTCCCTTTCTCTCTCTCTCTCACCTTGGTCGTGAAAATCCTTAACAAAATAGCTTTAGAAAGCCTTCTCAATGCCCTAGAAGCCCTAGGGACCCCTATTTATAGTTTAGGCAACTTCCCTTTCGCATCTCTGTGAAACCGCCTCCAATTTACGCAGTCCGCACAAAATCCACACAAATTTGCATAACCCTCAACTAGTCGAACCAAGGACTTGACTAGTCGAGCACTGTTCACTCGACTGGTCGAGTCAGGCCCTTGACTGGTCGAGGCCAGAAAACTGACCTCGCTGAACTTTAAGTCGAGTGACCCTCGACTGGTCGAGTGGCTCCCTTGACTGGTCGAGCAGCGTAGTGAAACACTCCGATTTTCAACTGGCTACACTATCTCTCCTCTGAACTGAGGAGAAAAATCCCATCAAATCTTTCCATTTCTAACTCAGGAGGAATTCGCCTTCTTCAAGCTAGCTAGGTTTCTACAAACCTCAAACTTGCCCTTGAGCAATGTCTTGGTCATCATGTCTGACCCATTGTCATTCGTGTAGACCTTCTCAAGCTGTAACACCTTCTGTTCCAAAATATCCTTGATCCAATTATACCGAATCTCTATGTACTTCGACTTGGTGTGCTAACTTGGATTCTTGCTCAAGTGTATAGCACTTTGAGTATCGCAATAGACCACGTGCTACTCCTACTTCAGGCTAAGTTCTCGTAGGAACCTCTTCATTTAAAGCATCTCTTTATATGCCTCTGTGACCACAATGTACTCGACTTCTGTCGTCGACAATGTTGCAACCTTCTATAGTATAGTTGAAATTTTTTTAAAATTTCTTATGAATTCGAAGTGATTTTGAAAGATAATCGTGAATTTAGAATTACAAGATATAGAATGTTAGTAATTTATGACTCTTGGATTCAGTCATCCGTTAGATTTCACAGTTAAGTTTGAATTGTTAACCCATGATTAGAAGTTTTAAACATTGACTGAGTCATGATTTCACAGGACATCTCGCTTACACATTAAGGTTTCAGTTTGAAATTGAATTGTAACTTGGCGATCATTAAGCATGGAAGGAACCAACCTAGGGAATTTGTCCATCATGTTCAATAAGAAGAATGAAAGAAAAGGGAAATACCCAGCTACAAGACAGCTACCTATGGAAAAAGTTGGGCGATTGAACTTCACCATAGGTTTACTCCCAATAGGTGTAGATTCGATTCCCCATGGTTAACATTTACAAAGAGTTAGGCGACTAGTTTTCACCATAGGTTTACTCCTTATAGGTAATGATTTGATTCCCCTCCTTGGCATTACTATTCATGAAAAAATCAAAGGCTGGTAGAATGAAAAGTTGATCTATAAGGCAAGTGTTGATTTAGGTTTTAGTTGTCATGAATTCCTTTGTTGGTTACCAATGATATCATGAAATTGACAATTGGATCTATTAATAGTGATAAGCCGAGATTACACTATACACTCATAGAACTTAATGTTTAGAATTGTTCTGATTAATGGATTAATATTTTGAACTTGATTATAAAGGTTACCGTGAGCTTGATCCCAGGAGGAAAATACTGATCGCCATTCATCAATCTTAGAATTCTCGCATCTCGACTATTTTTTTCACAAGTCACTCGGGTTTATAGGAATTGTCTTGTATTCCTGAAATTATTTTTCGCATACATTGCTCGAGATTAGAAAAATGCTAGTTGGGGGTTGTGTTGAGAGTTGAATATTGCATATTAGACCCCGGTTATTACCTGATTTTATGAACATGATACTGTTTAATGCCCTATTTTAATCGTGTTTGTGATGCAAGGTGTATTTACGACCGTGGACTGAACAAGGGTACTAAAAGCATGAATTTAACGCTCAAAATTCACCAAAGCAAGGAACAGACTCCAGGGGACCGACATCGAAGAAATTACATGCCAGAGATTCGAGAAAATCGGGCCATTCACGTTAAACGGGCCCGAAAATCATCCAGAATGCAAGATCATAAGGTTTCAACCATTCGTTTAGTTCAAAACTTTATATTTGGCCTGAGGACCCTAAACTAACCATACACGCCGAATTTCAGTCATTGGATCCATGTGGAAGTGGTCCAACAGTCAGATCAGCCCATTAATTATCAATTTGGAGCCCACCTGGTCTCTTGATATGCCTCGATTTTGGACCCAACTCCTTAAATGGGGAGACAGAATGAATGGATGGATTGGATTGCTCATAAACATCACAGAGAACCCCATTTGAGTTAGGTGTGCATAATGCACGAGTGCACTAGCCGCGCATGGCTACACAAAGACAGTCAAACCGTCTCTTAACCGAAAAATTCAAAAACAGCAATAGTCGTTCTCTTATGTTGTGAACAGAGCCATCGGTTGGGTCTTGTGGGCCACCATCGTGCATCAACGTTCCAATCCGGACCGTCCATTAGACTCACACATCCCCTCTCACTCCGGCCTAGGTGGCGGTATTTCAAATGAAAGTAGAGATCAGATTTTAACCATCCAAACACAAGACAGACGGCAGAGGAGAAAATCACGTGGGCTACACTGAATCCAATCCAAAACCATCCATTCTCAACTGGTTTTTCGAGGGTATTTTAATGGAAGGCGCTGATTCTTCGAACACCATGGCATGTGGGCCCCATGGTTAACACAAAATCATTTTTTCCACATATGTTACGCAATGACAGCGTCCGTGAGACCCAGACGATCTAGGTCGTTGTACATCCATAGTTGTGATCAGACAAACGATCTAGACCGTCCAATCCTATGCGAGGTAGAATCTAACCACAACCAAGAAGTTAGATCTCCAAAGTGGTTGGCCAATCCGTGCCAAACGTGGGTCGAACGCAAGCACTTCTTGCGTAAAAACAGAGCAACAGCGTTTCACCTCCTCTGGCCTGCTTGAACTGACTCTAGCCACCGACTGCAACACCTATAAAGAGAGAAGAAAGGAGAGAGAAAGAGGATCCAGATCATCCAAGTTTTGGTGGAGCAGAGCAGAGAGAGAGTGGTTGGGAGATTCAATCTGGGGGCTAGACGTGAAGCACAATGAGAAAGAGAGAGATTGAAAAGAAATCAAAGGGATGTGCTTCTTATCAATTATATTTTTCTTCTTTCTAATTGAATCTTTGTTACATCCCATGAATTTTTAATTTCTTAGCTAGGGCTGAGATGAAACCCCTAATTTGAATGATTCTTGTTGATTGTTAATTTCATCTGGCATTGATTGATTTATTTCTTTCTCTATTGTGATTAAATGAAAACTTCATACTTCTCCAATCAATGAGCTTACCTAAAGTCTAGAAGTGGATGTTATTTGGAATCTTATTCTAGGTGTGCTTGTGTCTGACCATGAACAGGTTTCCCTACAAAGAAAGAAATAGAAATTTACATCTATTCATGCCTAAACATGGATGGAAAGATGTGATCCTTGAGTTTTTTTCCAATTTCATCTTCTGTGATTCATAATCAAGATATTAGATGGTGGATGTAGATTTAAGTGGTTTGGTTGATTCTTAATGTCCATATATACATGACAATTGATTTACATGCATTAGGGACAATTGATGTTAAGGGAAAAATCACTTGTGCTTCAAGGAAATTATACATCCTGTGTACCTAACCAAGGACATAGATTGTGCTTTATTTAATAAAGGTATATCAATCTGAATTAGGGTAAATCAACAAGTAAAACAAGAGTTAGGATAATTAGGGATAGCTTCGAAAGTCCTAGTGTTCTCCTTGAGTGAATTTTTCTTCTTGTTCTCAGTTATTTTTTATTAATTTTTTGTTATTTTACTTAATAACTAGCTAAACTATTCGTTGGATTAGTTAAGAAGAATCATAAAATTTGAATTGTGACAACTAGTCCTCATGGGAACAATCTCGTAATACATACCGTATCTACACCTGATTCGTATACTTGCAAGTTTAAAATCAATTTAAATCAGGTTGATTTAAACAAAACATCACTTGCTCTGCCAAGAGCCGCTCCCCCTGCAAACGTGAACATGAACCTCGATGTAAACTTCTCGGAGTCTATGTCACCTACCATATATGCATTTGTGTAGCTTTCTAACACAAGTTTTCTATCACCATAGTATAGGCTCAACCTGGATGAGCCTCTTAGATTCTGCAGTATCCATTTTACCGCTGCCTAATATTTTTTACCGAGATTGACAAGGTACCGGCTGACGACACCAACTGTGTATGCTATATTTGGGCGCATGCACACCGTAGCATACATCAAACTTTCAACTGCTGATGTGTAGGGTATCTTCCTCATCTCATCGACATCTGCCTTCGTCTTTAGACACTGTTTATCGCTCAATCTAAAGTGACCATCCAGTAGAGTACTGACTGGCTTCGCTGCATTCATATTGAACCGCTTTACGACTTTCTCAATACACTGCTCTTATGACAATTAAAGCTTCCTGCTGTTTCTGTCACGGATTATCTCCATTCTCAAGATATGTTTAGTTGGGCTTAAGTATTTCAGCGTGAATGACTTGTCCAACTCCTGTTTCAGCCTATCAATCTTCTTGATGTCTTTTTCCATGATGAGCATGTCATCAACGTACAACAGTAGAACTACGAAATCACCATCTGAGAACTTACATGTGAACACACAGTAGTCCGACTCCGTTCTGTCATATCAATGCTTTAACATGAACGAGTCGAACTTCTTGTACTATTGTCATGGAGCTTATTTTAGCCCATACAAGCTCTTCCTCAGCTTACACCCCATATGCTTTTTGCCCTTGATTTCGAACCCCTCTGGTTGGTGCATGTAAATCTCTTCTTTTAGGTCACCATGGAGAAAGACAGTTTTAACATCTAACTGCTCTATCTCCAGATCCATACTAGCCGTCAACCCAAGCAATACCCGTATGGATGTCATCTTCACCACTAGTGAGAATATCTCCTCGAAGTTTATACCTTTTCTCTGAACAAACCCTTTCATTACAAGTCTGGCCTTGAACCTCGTTTTTTAATTCTTTTGCTCAATCTTATTTCTAAACACTCACTTGTTACTTAAAGCTTTCTTACCCTTAGGCAATTTCACCATATCGTAGGTGTGGTTCTTATAAAAGGATTTCATCTCCTCTTGCATAGCTTTCAACCACTCCCCCTTATACTAGTCGAGTAGGGCCTCAGAATAATCTTCTAGCTCTCTCCCATCAGTGAGCATAATGTACTCATGCAGCGAGTACCTCTTAGATGGTTGTCTGTCCCTAGATAACCTCCTTACCTGTGGTTAATAGTTGGATCAAACAGGGGATGCTCCCCCGATCCATCTTCTACAGGAACTCACTCGTCCTCTGCACCTTGTTGTACTCTCCCATCATCAGGCACCATAGGAGGAATAACCGGATTCATATCCTCTAGCTCTCTTAAGCTAGGCTGCATCTTTTCAAGTTTACAAATGTCTTCAATACATTAGTCTTCAAAGAAAACCACATCTGTATTCCTGACGAGCTTCTTCTCATTCGGATCCCATAATCTTTAGCCAAACTTTTCATCACCATACTCTAAGAACACACATTGTCTGACCTTCATATCGAGCTTGGACCTCTCGTCATTTGATACGTGAACGAATGCCCTGCATCTAAATACCCTGAGATGACTGTACGATGGATCTTGTCCAGTCCACACCTTCTCAGGTACTTCTCCATTCAACGGGGCTAATGAAGACCTGTTTATCAAATACACTGTCATATGCTTTGCTTCTCCTTAATACGTTTTAGGCAACTCCACATCGGATAACATGCATATGATTATCTCTATAATGGTGCAATTCATTTGCACACCATTATGCTGAGGGGTCTTAGGAACTGTTTGTTCATGCCGTATACCTAGGGACTTACAATACTCATGGAAGTCACCAATGTATTCACTACCATTGTCAGTGCGGATGCACTTCAATGATCTACTTATCTCTCTCTCTCGACCATAGGATGAAACAATTTAAAACACCAAAGATCTCGTCCTTGAATTTTAAAGCATAAACCCAAATCCTTATAGATGCATCATATATAAAAGTGACAAAATATCATGCCCCACCCAAGGTTTTTGTCCTCATTGGACCATAAACATCAGAATAAACCAAATCTAATGCATGCACTTTATTAACATGAGAAGCAGATTTAACAAATGAAACTCTATGTTATTTCTCTGATAAACAATCAATACAGGTTTTGAGAGGTATACCTGTCACGTCTGGAAGGAGCCGCTTCTTTGCTAGTAGTTGAAGCTCTTTTTCACTCATGTGGCGTAGACGCTTTTGCGTTAATAGCTAAATCTTCTTCTACGTTCAACCCACTCTTGTGCACACTGACACTTACCTTGTGCAGTGTACAACACTTCTTCCCTCTGGCTATGATCAACGAATCCTTGATGAGCTTACATCGCGCACCAACAAATCAGCTTTCATAGCTATCATCATCCAACCTTCCCGTCGACATCAAGTTGAAGCGAAGGTCTAGGATATGCCTCTGTAACACCCCAGATTTTTGCCAACCTGGGATTAGACGTCTTTAGGCAATGGGTCAACCACATCACTCTTAGGAATCAATTCCAGAGCCAAAGAAATCATTTAGAACCAAATTCTTTAGAAATTAAGCGTAAGTTAGCTAGCGCTACGCTAGAGTAGCTGTGAAATTATCCCTAAACACTTTAAATACGTTCTGCAAGACCCAAAACTTATAGAATCAATGATGCTATAATACCCTAAAACCTAGGATCAAACTCTAAACCCGTTTACTCTCGGGAACCTTTGAAACTTCGTATTGGATTTAGACCACGCGTCGAAAGTCCGATATCTACAATCTTAGACCATTGCGACCGCCTTGTTGGACTTGACAATCGTTTTAAAAATCAAGGCCAACCGACGCTCTGAGGCTATTTCATTGAGCCTGGAGTAAAGAGAGTGAGAAAGGGGAAAGATTTGGATATTTTAATTCAAATCTGGCACGTGACTTTGTGCGCTATTATTAAGTGTTCTGACCGTCAGAATTCAATCAAATTTCACCCTTGGATCAGAAAAAATTTCTCTTTCATATCACGAGACTTGTAGACCTAATTAAGGCACGATGACCGCTGAACTGAAACTGAACTACCACGTGCGATCTACGAACTATACCGAACTGAAAATTGGGTGTGGACAACATCCAGCGACCATGATCTTAAGTCCGACCGCGTTCGGCCAGGGGACCTTCCGAAATGCACTTTTGGATCGAAACAGCCCCGATTTGGTTATAACTTAAGTATACTTTGTTCACAAGTCTATTTATGTTAGAATTTAGGCTATATAAGGGCCTTAAACCCTCACATACCTCTCCCATCCAAATTTGCTAGAAACCCTAGATTGAAAGAGAGAGAAAGTGAGAGATTGTGAGAGAGTAGTGGGAGAGAATTCCCGCCACTTGCTGTAGCTTTTGCACGTGCCAAAGCACCGCACTCCAATGACTTTTTCGGTGATTTCAACACACTCATAGGTAAGAGAAACCCTACCTACTTGTTGCTTTTGGGATTCTTTTGATTCAAATAGCGAAGTAGCTTATGTAACTTATGATATAGGTCGCCTTAACGCCGTTACCGAAGCGTAGAAATTCTGTTCGAATCCATACACGTCTAAGGCGAAAGGTGCGGATTTTAGATGCTTTGATTGACTGATTTCAAAGCTTTCAATGTCATTTAATAGTAGATTGTCGAAGAGAACGCCGTTTGACATGTAGAACATGCTGTCCGTTTTCCATTTCATATACGTACGGAAAATATGAGATTTAGGGCATTTTGGATATTTGTAGGAAATACAGTATACGTCCGTATTTTACTGAAATGATTGCCATGGCTATTTGTCGGGTTATGATATTAGGAATGTATGCATGATCTGTTTGGCGAAGAGATTCGCCCTAATGCGCACTTTGAGTTGACATACGATATGTAGACTAAAGTGTGTAGACTAAGTGTTTGTATAAATGTTTGTATTAGAAGGTATTGAGTAAATGGTGTTGTGAATTAGTTTTGAGATTGAATTCTCAATTAATATGCTGATGTATATGGTTTCCACATGTTGGCTATATGAATCGATTTCATTATACATATATGGAATACATGTGTTGGTTGATTTGATTACGTAGTATGATATAACATGTGTCAACATGCTTGTATTGTTTATATTCTTTTCTGTTACTCACATATACTTACTGATGTTGATACACAAATGCTTGGGGTTATGACCTAGTCCAGGCAGTCGGTAATGGATTGAATTCGTGGTTGGTTTCTAATTGCCACGAAGGACGCGTCGATGAACGCGAGTCGTGTTTTGGGTTGGCGGCAGTAGTTAGGCCACACGACGTATTTTATGCACTTCATGTCGCTCAGCTTGAGACGCGATCGTACTAATCGAGCTCGTCAAGTAACCCGACTAGCCATTATATGTTCACCATGTATGAGTCATAACTGCTTGAACCTAGGGTACTGAACTTACCATTGAAAATTCTGTCAACCATGGTACCTTGACCCATAAAGACTCATGAGCTGGGCATGGTGGTATGAGACACCGTGGTCGAGCTGTCGGCCTACAATGGGGCCACAAACCTCCCTGTAGTGACCAGTGAGCATACTACTCTGAGCAGATTATGGTGGTATGGGACACTATATTCTTGCTGTCGGCGTACACTGATTGGTGACGAGCCCTTTGTAGTGACCTTGAGTTTATCCTGACACCGCATGGGGGCGACGAATCCTGATACAGTCTTAAGGATATAAATAGGCCTGTATTGATAAGGTGATGGGGGAGAGGAGCAACGAGTGTGTGCAACAGCCCTGGCAGCCCTTGCAGCGACTTATAAATATAACATCGTATGAGATTACTAAGAGTGACGACCCTAGATAGGATCTGTGTTGGGATTGATATAAGGAAGGTACCCTAGTTTCCCAATCCTGTTGTATGAAAAGGATTAATATCAACTTGGTAATCATTATCCATATCGCATTGTATGTGTCTAGAAGATGTGGAGCACTGCGGGAAGAAAGCATGCTACGGATGCAGATGGTGCCGCATGAGGGAGAATGTCTGTGAGGGCATCCATCATGTCATTTCATGCATGCATTAACAACAGTATTTACGAATGTTTGATTGTTTTCTTTACTATTAACGCTTGATTGATTTGATAATATGTTAATCTTTGCTCTATTATTCCACTGAATTAATCACTCACTCCCACGTTACAGGACGGTGTTTTCGGACACCCACCAGTCCCTATTTTAGTTTCAGATGCTGGCACTGCTTGTGGAGCGGAGCTGGACTTGTATGATGATGAGGAGGACTTCTCCTCCGTGTTCCGATCGACGGGATTACAGGGAGGTTGATTAGACGCCTTGACACTTGTCATTTTATATTTTTGGAGCACTCATGTATATTCTTTTCTTTCAATTTTTAGAGTATACATGTATTTAATTAACCTGGTAACATGTTCACACTCTTGAGACTTATAATCAATTATATATTTTATGTATTTATCAGTCTTCCGCTTGCTAATTTAACTGTCTTTGGAGTATGATATGCTGTTTTGGCTTAGTCTCAATATTGTTTAATGACATTCTACAGACAACATGCATTTATCATTATCTATGTTGCATAAGTGACGTTCTGGAACTCGGGAGTTGGGTTTCTACCCGACCCTCGATTTTCAGGATGTTACAGATGGCATCTGAGCATGATTTGGATCAAACCAGACCTGGGTTATGGTAACATGATGCACACTGATGCACTTTGACTTAAGAAGGGGGCGATGGAAACTTAGAGACTACATTAGAATCCCAAGTTTCACCGACAAGTGTGACTATACGGTAATTTAGGCCGTAACATATCTTCGGTCGTGTGAAGCGACCTAAGTCACCTTTAGGCCGTCAGTCAACGGGTTTGAGTCATTCCCTGAAGAATTTCAAACCTAGAAACGGATGTCCTTGGGTTGTGGGGCAACCACAACACCTTTACACTCAATTCCAAGGCCTAAAACCCATTTTCATTCAAATCCTTCAGAATCCCTCCTTCCACCACCCCATGCTTTAACTTTTTCTAAGTCCTTTCACACTAGACATAAATCCTAATGTGTGAATGATACTGAATCATACTTAGACAAAAATTTACTATAAATAGTAAATATAGGTAAAAATTAGACTTTTTGTCATTCCAATCAGGGAATATCTTCAAATAAATGGGTTAGTTTGATGGATTAGCCTCTCCTACCCCAAAATCATATGCTACATGATATATAAAATCATTTTGGTTTACAAATTGGCCCCAAAACATCTCAAATGGAGTTTTGGGCCTGTCCAAGCCTAGATACAATGAACCAAGGTGGGAGCAGCATACATTTGGGGTCCCTAAGGCAAGGGGAACCAGCCCCATAAGGCGGCCATCGCCAGATGTGAGTTTGGTCGGCGATGGCATCGCCGGTCAAATTCCTCGGTTGGGTCCGGGCTTCGAACTGGAGGTGTTTGGGGGCTAGGGTAGCCCCCTGGTAGGTGGGGCGTTCGTTAAAATTCCTCCAAAATAGTACTTCCTTCACAAAAATTCCCCCAAAGTTCTCCCTTTCTCACATTTTTGCTGATTTCTCTCTTAAACCCCAGTTCCAATCACTCCCACCATCCATTTCTGTCTCAACCCATGCCACTCCACCATTTACAGCAATACACACTCCTCTCTCTCTCTATTTTCGTCCGTTGGAGCTCTCTCATCCTCCATTGGAGGCTGAAAATCGTGTGAGCCTCCATTCCTATCTATTTTACTTTTTTCCTTTAAAAATTCAGCCTTTGAGGGCCTGATTTACCCCTCTACAGGACCTAGATTCATTTCAGTCCATTAGGGCAGCCATTTCTTCCCATTTCCCTCATTTTTCATGGCTATTGTTGAGGCTATTTTAGCTTTTTTCTCCTTTTCCACCACCTTCCCTCTCATGTCCCTTTTATTTGAGCCTTTACACTCTTTTTGGTCTCAAATCGTGCAAACCTCAAATCCCATTTCTCCATCTTCTTCGCTTGAGGAGTAGCGAAAATACATGGCCGATAGAGCTCTAATGGGCAACAGACAGTGCTAAACTAGACAGTATTAAAGAAGGTAAGTCGGGACCGTGGTAGAAGTCCTTTGGTAGAATTAGGCATCTATATCGTTGTCCTGTAGATTATTTGTTTACCATTTTAGAGATTTCTGTGTTTTGTTGTTGTTGGGTCTAGTGAAGCCATTGGTAGAAAATGTGTTTGTGTTTAGTGGTTTGGGCTTAATATAGCCGAATGCTTTCCTGTCATAATTTATGTGGAACTTTATTCCATATATTGTGACATATTTTGTTAAATAAAGTGCATGCAGTTTCGTTCGCTGTAAGGTATTGTCCCTAGATTGGGTGTATCCTATGGTTTCCACTGCCATGTTGTAAATCCCTGGATTAAGCCTACAAAAATTAATTTTTATCCCACCCCACCCTCCTACCAAGCAAGTCACTCCTAATCCCGACGTAGGATTAGGAAAGCAGTTTCATTTCATACAACTTAATGCTACTGGCCATATAGGCCCTTGGCGTTTTATACCTAGAGTTAGTGATCCTAGATTTGAAAGATCTGACGATATAGGAAATCCAATTCCATTTACACAATCGTGACCCTAAGTGATAGAACAATTCCCTGTATTAGAAATGGTATGAAACCATATAGCGTATAAGCTTAGGCTTTAGATTACAGCTAGTGAGTTACAGACTAGTCTACTAGTTACCTTAAGTAATGTAAAGCTTGTATATGTTAAGGAATAGTAGGTTAGATTTGGTTGGAATGGGACTCCCTTCCTTAGGTAGATCCTCATAACATTCATAGGCTCCTTTAGTAACTCTCAAGAAGCTTATTTAACTTAGGACCATTTACTCAGGGAAAACTTATAAATCCCTCAGATTAAACTTAGAATAAACCAACACACCCCTTAGAATTACCTTCCCCAAGGGCTTATTGCATTCGGGAATGCAGAGTAAAGGAACTGCATGTAAGCGATGTATTCACGGTTTGAATCGACTTCTTAATCCTAGTGGTTACCAATAAATCCAATGCTCTGATCAAGCAGAAGATCGGCATCGACTCGGATTAAGAATTGATACAACAAATTTTCTGTCCTAGCTAGACAGGAATTTTATGTATCCGGCTCAGACCCACTACACAACCTTTCTTCCGTGTTGACCCAACCACCTACAACCAAAAGTTGTTGCTTTGCCTTTGAAAAATGTTGAGGACATACAGTCAAATAGAGATTAGACCTCTTGCCATAAACTCACATCCGTTCTTGGAATTAACCACAACACCCATCTTTTTATCTCCTTTGTATAAATCATAGGTACCAATGCCATAGAACGCATCATTATCAAAGGAAGACCAATGTAGTGAGAGGTTGTTTCCCATTTTATGTCAAGGATAGGTCCTAAGTTGCACCTCGTTCCGATATACGGATCGGGACATAGAATCTTGAACCTTAAGTAGAACCGAGTTTTAAAGGGGTAAAACGTGTTGAGCCCAATCTAGTTAGGATTAGCTAACGCAACCGTTGGATCAGAGTAGCGCAACGGAAGAGTGGTTAGCACTTCCCCACTGGCCCAGGATCGAAAGAAACTGGTCCAGGTTAGATGAAAGGATAGAGACCCTTAACCCCTACCTTAGACATAGCTTCAAACGAGGACTCCCTTAGATCAAGACCCAAAGATCAACCTTATAAATAGAACTTTGAACCTTTTAGTGATTGACATTCTCTAAGCTTTTAGAGTGATCGGACTATGGAGTTACTAAAATAAACAAATGCGAAACATTCGCGGCTTGACCCAATTCTCAATCCTGGATGACTACCAAGGGACTCACTGCGTAGCCGAGCAGAAGACCAGGATCCACCAGGATTAAGAAGGGATACAACGTTGTCTACCCTGGCTAGGCGGACACTCGACGTATCGGAATCAAGCCCACTACAACCGTCTCTCTGTACTGGTCAACCACTGAAAATATATATCTTACTCTAAGTAGATGAAAATTGTCGTCAAGACGTCAAATAGGTAAAGGAATGAATTGTAGTAAACCTTTGGGATGTGTAAGTGATGTATAAAGAAGTAAGTTTTAAGGGGGGTAGACCAAAAGGAATCAGACTCATATAGATCATATGCACCCTACCGCGTATAGAGTGATTAGTCTTTCTTTATTACCCTTAGGCAAATTTCGGGGATGAAATTTTATTTTAAGGGGGGTAGATTGTAACACCCCAAATTTTTATCAACCTGGGATTAGACGTCTTTAGGTAATGGGTCAACCACATCACTCTTAGGAATCAATTTTAGAGCCAAAAAAATCATTTAGAACCAAATTCTTTAGAAATTAAGCGTAAGTTAGCTAGCGCTACGCTAGAGTATCTATGAAATTGTCCCTGAACACTTTAAATACGTTCTGCAAGACCCAAAACTTGTAGAATCAATGACGCTATAATATCCTAAAACCTAGGATCAAACTCTAAACTCGTTTGCTCTCGAAAACCTTCTGAAACTTCGTATTGGATTTAGACCGCGCGTCAAAAGTCCGATATCTACAATCTTAGACCATTGCGACCACCTTGTTGGACTTGACAATCGTTTTGAAAATCAAGGCCAACCGACGCTCTGAGGCTATTTCATTGAGCCTGGAGTAAAGAGAGTGAGAAAGGGGAAAGATTTGGATATTTTAATTCAATCTGGCACGTGACTTTGCGCGTTATTATTAAGCGTTCTGACCGTCAGAATTCAGTCAAATTTCAGCCTCGGATCAGAAAAAAAATTTCTTTCATATCACGAGACTTGTAGACCTGATTAAGGGACGATGACCACTGAACTGAAACTGGACCGCCATATAAGACCCGTATCATAATCCGTACTGTTCCGTCGCTTCCCGCGATCCTTCTCGTCAAATTTCGACAATCCGCGACCTATAGTTGACGTTGCGCATGACCGTAACTCGTATCCTATTCATTTGAGTCGGCTTAATCTAAGACTTGTATCATTGCGACCGCACCGTCGCTGCGGTTCCAACGCCGCAACTCACGCACCGATCCGATACCTAGACGATGAGATGCGGACCCGCGTTCAGTTCGAGGAAAAACACCGTGCGTTACAAATCCCAAGAGAATCTCTACAATATGTCCCATCAATCCCATCAATCAATCACATCAATCACCTCTCATGTCAAATACACACACCCATGCTTCCTTTCTCCACAAGTCAAGCAACCACCAAAGTCAACTAATACATTACCTCACCCATCACTCACATCCATCAACCATCACCCCATCACTCACCTCACATCTCCCTACATCTCATCTCTCTCTCTCTCTCTTTTCTCACACCAAACCCAAGCAACCAAGAGAGCATCACACGTCCAAGGCCTTCCATGAGAGAAAAGTGATTTTTTGGTGGCCTACTCCCAAATCTTCCATCCTAGCCATCCATTTCCCATCTCCACCATCAAAGTGAAGCTCTAGGAGACCGGCTATCCAACGGACCAAGAAGATCAAGTGGTGGGTGCTTCCATAGACTACTTTTTCATGTTTTTAAAATGGGCCAAGTAAGGCCAACCGATCAATGGTTTGGATCTCACTTGGGACCCTAAGATGTGGCCGATGGCCCATCTTGATCATCAAAATCATTCCATGATGGGGCCATTCTCCATGGACCCCATCATGATGTTTACTTTTCTTGCATTAAGAGGTCATATAGACCGTTCATTTTGGATGGAGAGGGATCTCCACCGTTGATCTTTTATTTGGAAGGTCCATATGCAATGAGACCCATTGATGTATGATTGGATGGTTGAAACAGAGGGCCCATAGTGTCGGGGTCCCTCCATCTCACGTGTCCCGCTCTTTTCTCTCTCTCCCTCTCTTTCTTCCATTATTTTTGTGTGTGATGATGTAGAGGTGCAGCCCACTCCGATGGACCCCACCTTGATGTATGCCTTACCTATACCATCCATATACATGGTGGCCCACCTAGACAACCATCTGAAGGTGGGGCCCACCTTAATATGTGGTATCCAAATCGTTCAGCGTCCAGCGTCCCTGGACGCTGGACGTCAAAGTGAACCGTCAGGCAAAAAGAAAAAAAAATGTATAGGTTTAAAGTTTTTGGAGAGAGAACCACTTGTATAGGACCCACCTTGATGTATGTATTCAATCCACGCCATACATTACATTCTTCAGATTATTTTAGCCGATGAACCGAAAAATGAAGGTGATTTGAGTATCTGGTGGGCCACAATATAGAAAATGGTGATTTTTACCATTAAAAGGCATTCTGATATTTCTATACCTCCAAATTATATTCAATATTGGAGTCGTTGGACTTCTTTTAAGCTGTGGAATCCAATGGATGGATTGGATCTACTTGAAGTGGGCCCTACACAGGAAAAACCGCGGAATTTCACGATTTCAAAAAAAAAAAAAAAATCAAAGCAGCAGAGGCTGCTGCCGTTGTCAGGCGCAGCAGGCCGCGCCAGCGCCACTGGCGGGCGGACGGGCAGTAGCCCACGGCCCCATCCGTGGGCCCCACCTTGAAGTTTATTTGCCATCCAACCCGTTCACCAAGTAGGCTCCCAGATCAGTGGGCCGCCCTCTAAGTTTCAGACAAATCTAACGCTCAGGTGGCCCACACCATAAGAAATAGTGTGAATTGAATTCTACCCTTGAAGCCTCCTTGGGGTCCACGGGAGTTTTGAATCAAGCTGAAATTTGTATTTTTCCCTTCTACCAGGTGTGCGTGACCTTATCAACGGGTTGGATGGTATGGAAACAATATGGTGGGCCCCACATGGGTCCCACAGTGATGTATGTGCCTAAACTCCACTGTTCGCACGGACGGTGGAGCCCACTCTAATGCACGTATTATCCACACCGTCCAGCCATTTTGCTTGGGGCTGCTGGACAGTCAGTGGGCCCTAGCCTTGATGCATGTGTTGCATCCCAACCCTCCAGCCTTCATGAAGGCCCCCACCATTGTGCATGTAATGCATCAAAATCTTTCATTTATTTTGTAAAAAAATCATTTTATGGCTTGAGATAAAAATTAGTTAGAACTATGATTCAAGTAAGGCCCACCTTGGTATGTGTAAAGGGCCCATGTTGGCTTATTTGTAACCATTTGTTAAGGCCCACCTTGGTGCACATCTAAGGCCATGGGATTAAGCCCATTTGGCATATGTAATGCCCATGGGATTAAGCCCATTTGGCATATGTAATGCCCATGGGATCCGGCCCATTTATTCTATATAAGGCCCACGGGATTCAAGCCCATTTGACACATATTAAAGCCCATGGGATCAAGCCCATTTGATTTGTATGGGGCACAAATGGAGTGGTCCATTTGATATATTTAGAGCTCATGTGTGTAGGCCCATCTGATATATTTAAGGCCCAGGTTGTGAGGCCCACTTTGATGTATTTCATGGCCCATGGGTCATGGACCATTGTAATCTACATAAGGCTCATTGGTGAGGCCCATTAATGCAGCCATTTAATGAATGTAAGGCTCAAGTAATTCGGCCCATTTGATGTATCTATGGCCAATGGATCGAGGCCCAACGGATGTCCTTAGGGTCCATTGCAATGTACGTTTCTCATGGTTCATGTAATGATATTTATGGCGGGTCGTGCCTAGGGAACAATGTTGGTTTGACGTCCACATTGTATGTACAATGTTGGTTAAATGTCCACATTGTAACTCTCTTTAGGGCCCATTGATAGGCCCATACTCCTTACTATCCATCACTTTATAATATACTTTGTATAATTTCATGACTTATGCCCATACGCATCATATGTATGCTTGATTTGAGTAGTGACTGATCATAGCATATGTCATTGGGCAGACCACTTATGGGACCCGTTATGAGACGGAGTGCCCCACATGATCGCGCAGTACGCACTAGATTTCTGCATGATTTGACGGCGTGATTCATGCATCTCGCATACGTGTGACTTGATCACTGCACTCCCTAGCGATATCAGGGCCGTGGCTCCATAGGTACATCGTGGATAACCATATTGGATACTGAAAATACTTATTTCAGCACTGTGGGCACTTACGATGTCCTTGGGTGAGAGTTCCAGAACCTTTTTGGTACCAGGAGATGCTCCAACATCTAGACCGAGTGGATACATGAGCGCCTGAGTGCCGAATACCAGTAGGCCGTATCTCCCACTGTGTCGTGGTCGGTTGGAAGGGGGTGTGGCCTTATCCGCCTGAGTGAGGGGGCTATAAGCTAGGCTGAGTTTGACTAGCTCGCAAGTGAGTCCACTATCGACGAGGCGGGTAGGTATTGGCATACTATTGGTCAGGCGGATAGCGAGGTCTTTTCCGCTTGCTTGACTATGCAGCTAGGGAGGTGGCAGTCACTGCAAAGTGTATTAGACCTCGGTGATATCCAGAGAGAAACTGTACTGATATGTGTACATGATGAGTACTGACTTGCTTGGATTGCATTTTGCATATGACATTCGGCTATATATGCTTTGCATTGCATCGGTGTGGCCGATGGCATTCATATCTCGCATCATGCCTTACATTACATAGCCTTGGTATATTCATGGACTTACCGCATACTTTCGCATTACCTGATCTTGTACACTCGGCGTTTGCCCTCCGCACACACTTACACCACCCTCTAAGCTTTTGTAAGCTTATGCACGACAGTTGCGTGCAGGTATCATTGGACAGCAGCAGCGTTGAGGCTGGAGTACATATCAGGACCTTTTGGAGCTTTTGATCACCTTGTATTTTTCTTTCCGCATTGTACTTAAAGTTTTTGATATAGTGGATATGTGGTGATGTTGTTTTGTGACTTGGTTATGCTTGTGGTTATGTTCCATTACAAAAAAAAAAATCATTCTGAAAATCCTCCTTGTATGATCCCAAGATCGGAATCTGGCATTTGATTACCAAGAGCCGAGAATGGGGTACTACGAAGGCTGTCGGCACCGGATTCGGCAATCGGGATTCATGTGAATCCGATTTTTGGGTTTGGGGCGTGACACGCCACGTGCGATCTGCGAACTCTACCGGACTTAAAATTGGATGTGGACAACATCCAGCGACCATGAGCTTAAGTCCGACCGCGTTCGGCAAGGGGACCTCCCGAAATGCTCTTTTGGATTGGAACAGCCCCGATTTGGTTATAACTTAAGTATACTTTGTTCACAAGTCTATTTAGGTTAGAATTTAGGCTATATAAGGGCCTTAAACCCTCATATACCTCTCCCATCCGAATTTGCTAGAAACCCTAGATTGAAAGAGAGAGAAAGTGAGAGATTGTGAGAGAGTAGTGGGAGAGAATTCCCGCCACTTGCTGCAGCTTTTGCACGTGCCAAAGCACCGCACTCCAATGACTTTTTTGGTGATTTCAACGCACTCCTAGGTAAGAAAAATTCTACCTACTTGTTGTTTTTGAGATTCTTTAGATTCAAATAGCGAAGTAGCTTATGTAACTTGTGATATAAGTCGCCTTAACGCCGTTGCCGAAGCGTAGAAATTCTGTTCAAATCCATACACGTCTAAGGCGAAAGGTGCAGATTTTAGACGCTTTGATTGACTAATTTCAAAGCTTTCAATGTCGTTTAATAGTAGATTGTCGAAGAGAACGCCGTTTGACATGTAGAACATGCTGTCCGTTTTCCATTTCGTATACGTACGGAAAATATGAGATTTAGGGCATTTTGGGTATTTGTAAAAAATATAGTATACGTCCTTATTTTGCTGAAATGATTGCCATGGCTATTTGTCGGGTTATGATATTAGGAATGCATGCATGATCTGTTTGGCGAAGAGATTCGCCCTAATGCGCACTTTGAGTCGACATACGATATGTAGACTAAAGTGTGTAGACTAAGTGTTTATATAAATGTTTGTATTAGTAGGTATTGAGTAAATGGTGTTGTGAATTAGTTTTGAGATTGAATTCTCAATTAATATGCTGATGTATATGGTTTCCACATGTTGGCTATATGAATCGATTTCATTATACATATATGGAATGCGTGTGTTGGTTGATTTGCTTACGTAGTATGATATAACATGTGTCAACATGCTTGTATTGTTTATATTCTTTTCTGTTACTCACATATGCTTACTGATGTTGATACACAAATGCTTGGGGCTAGGACCTAGTCCAGGCAATCGGTAATGGATTGAATTCGTGGTTGGTTTCTAATCGCCACGAATGACGCGTCGATGAACGCGAGTCGTGTTTTGGGTTGGCGGCAGTGGTTAGGCCACACGACGTGTTTTATGCACTTCATATCGCTCAGCTTGAGATGCGCTCGTACTAATCGAGCTCGTCAAGTTACCCGACTGGCCATTGTATGTTCACCATGTATAAGTCATAACTGCTTGAACCTAGGGTACTGAACTTACCATTGAAAATCCTGTCAACCATGGTACCTTGATCCATAAAGATTCATGAGCCGGGCATGGTGGTATGAGACACCGTGGTCGAGCTGTCGGCCTACAATGGGGCCACAAACCTCCCTGTAGTGATCAGTGAGCACACTACTCTGAGCAGATTATGGTGGTATGGGACACTATATTCTTGCTGTCGGCGTACACTGATTGGTGACGAGCCCTTTGTAGTGACCTTGAGTTTATCCTGACACCGCATGGGGGCGACGAGTCCTGATGCAGTCTTAAGGATATAAATAGGCCTGTATTGATAAGGTAATGGGGGAGAGGAGCAACGAGTGTGTGCAATAGCCCTGACAGCCCTTGCAGCGACCTATAAATATAACATCGTATGAGATTACTAGGAGTGACGACCCTAGATAGGATCTGTGTTGGGATTGATATAAGGAAGGTACCCTAGTTTTCCAATCCTGCTGTATGAAAAGGATTAATAACAACTTGGTAATCATTATCCATATCGCATTGCATATTCCTAGAAGATGTGGAGCACTGCGGGAAGAAAGCATGCCGCGGACGCAGATGGTGTCGCATGAGGGATAATGTCGGTGAGGGCATCCATCATGTCATTTCATGCATGCATTAACAACAGTATTTAGGAATGTTTGATTGTCTGTTGTACTATTAACGCGTGATTGATTTGATAACATGCTAATCTTTGCTCTATTATTCCACTGAGTTGATCACTCACTCCCACGTTACGGGACGGTGTTTTCGGTCACCCACCAGTCCCTATTTTAGTTTCAGACGCTGGCACTACTTGTGGAGCGGAGCTGAACTTGTATGATGATGAGGAGGACTTCTCCTCCGTGTTTCGATCGACGGGATTACAGGGAGGTTGATTAGACGCCTTGACACTTGTCATTTTATATTTTTGGAGCACTCATGTATATTCTTTTCTTTCCATTTTTGTAGTATACATGTATTTAATTAACCTGGTAATATGTTCACACTCTAGAGACTTACAATCAATTATATATTTTATGTATTTATCAGTCTTTCGCTTGCTAATTAACTGTCTCTGGAGTATGATATGTTGTTTTGGCTTAGTCTCAATCTTGTTTAATACAATTCTACAGACAACATGCATTTATCATTATCTATATTGCATAAGTGACGTTCTGGAACTCGCGAGTTGGGTTTCTACCCGACCCCCGATTTTAGAGATGTTACAGCCTCACATCATTAAGAACCAATGTGTAGCCCACATTGGCCTTCACATAAATATCATTGACCCCTACGATTTTCAATATACCAGAATTTTTCATCTTCGCGGTCCTAAAGTCACCTGACTTGTAACTTGTGAAGAAGTCTCTGCGTGAAGTCGCATGAAACGAGGCTCCCGAGTCTATCACTCATTTAGTGTCCTAACTCGTAGTCATGAGACAAACATCATGATTTGCTGAAAGAATAACTACAACGTCGCCATCTTAAACGACCACAGTGAAGTATGATTCATCTTCCTTCTCCTTTCATTTTCCTTTATTGTCGTTCTTCTTATTACGACATTTATGTTTATAGTGGCCCTTCTTGCCACAATTTCAGCATTCAATATTCTTCTTGATATTCGACTTACCTCTTAATTTATCTCGGGTCTTTTCTCCCTTTATGTTCTTTCCTCTCCCACATTCTTGTGTCACAATGGCCTCTTGCTTAGTAGACCCCTGAAACTTCCTACTTGTCTCTTTATTAAAGAGACAACTAGTTATTTATTCTATAAATACCTTTTCATCTGGCGCGGAGTTACTCAGAGACACCACCAATGTCTCTCAACTATCAGACAATGAGCTAAGCAATAGCAAAGCATGCAATTCATCGTCCAGTAGCATCTTTATAGTGGAGAGCTAGTTTAATATATTGTTGACTTCATTCATGTGCTCAACCACAAAACCACCATCTTTGAACTTGAAATTCACAAGTCGTCTTATCAGAAAATTTTATTATCAACTGTCTTTCTCTCATACAACCCTTACAATTTCAGCCATAGTGTAATGGTTAAGGTCTCTGTAGATACATGGTGGAATACGGAATCATCCGACCATTGTCTAATAAATCCCACCGCCTTCTAGTCCAACTTCTCCTAATCATCATCTGACATATCCTTTGACTTTGTTGATATGCCTTGAATTGCAGAACACAAGTCCTTGCAATAAAACAAGTCCTTCATCTTAGCCTTTTATATAGTCCAGTTAGAACTATTGAGGCTGATCATCCTTGATGAGATACCTTCCATAATTCAGAACCAATCTTACTCCGTTCAACCAACCTAGACACTCTGATACCACTTTGTTAGGGGCATTGCATAAAAACCTTAAGATCTCGCCTTCCAAAACAACTATGAATTAAAACATTACAACCGATCACAAGCACACACCGCTTGGATCAAACCTTCTTCACTCATGCATGAGTGGATAAACAATAAGAGAATAATAAAAAATGAAGAGATCTCACCAATCACGAGGACGTAGAAGCGCTGAGACATCGATTGAGAAAAATCCCTTCCACAAGCTTCATCTCTCCCTTTCTCTCTTTCTCACCTTTGTCATGAAAACCCTTAATACGATAACTTTAGAAAGCCTTCTCATTTCCCTAGAAATTCCCTAGAAACCCCTATTTATAGTTTAAGCAACTTCTCTTTTGCACCTCTGTGCAACCGCTTCCAATTTACGCAGTCCGCACAAAATTCGCGCAAATTTGTGTAACCCTTGACTAGTTAAGCCAGGGCCTCGACTGGTCGAGCACGGTTCACTCGACTGGTCGAGCCAAGCCCTCGATTAGTCGAAGCCAGAAAACTGAGCTCACTGGACTTTGAGTCGAGTGACCCTCAACTGGTCGAGTAACTCCCTTGACTAGTCGAGCAATCCACTCGACTGGTCGAGCAGCGCTGTGAAACACTCCGATTTTCAACCGGCTGCACTATTTCTCCTCTAAACTGAGGAGGAAAACCGCATCAAAATATAGAGACATTCATCCTTAATTTTTACAAGGCCTATCATGATTATTATATTAAAACCCACTCCAACAATTATATGTCATACCATAATTTAAAACTAGGGCTGAAAGTTGGGCGGGTTCAACCCAACCGACCCGACAATGGATTAGGCTTGGGCAGGATGTATTAAGTCCGATCTCAAGGTTGGGCTATACAAACACCAACCTGATAAAACTTGGGTCGGGCTCAAGTTGAGGTTTACCCGACCTAACCCGAACCCGATCAATATACATGTTACTAATAAATTATAATTGAGTGTAGATCGTTTTTGTTGAAGGCATAGGAAATTCCAGTGTTGCTAGGTCTCATTGGTCTACATCATTTCTGATGACTCAAGCTAATAAGATATGCCAGATTTTTCTCCCCCAAATAGACCACGTGCTACACAACATGACTTTTAAATAATAGTTGTCCTATATTTTAGCTTGTTTGTTTAGAAAAAAATGAAATTCTTTACTATAAATAACTACATATTTAATTAATAAAATTATAAATACAAAAAATAAGACATGTATTGAAATACAATAAACTAATGTAATAATAAAAATATTATCATGTATTCACCCGACCAATCTGACCGAGCCTACTTGCGTTGGGCTTGGGTTGAGAATTCCCAACCCAAGATTAATGAGGTGAGGTGAGGCAAATGATAATAAGGGTGTGTGGATTTTACATAAGCATCGCAGCGGGTTACACTTGAGCCACCAACCATTTGTTTTCATAACTTACGGGGTTAAGAAAGATAAGGCAGGGCAGTGGACTGATACTGATTGAATGTATAAGGTTACTTTTTGAAAAAATAAAGTAGCAGAATGTATATTTAATATTAATTGGGTAGTAGTTTATAAAAGTCCCTTCTTTTCCATGTATTTGGACACGTCATCATTAACAAGTCCAATCCATGACCCAAGTAAGTCTTCCCGTGGGATGTCAAGTTGGAGTCATTCATGGCGTAGTTTGCAACAATACTTTAATCATTGATTTAGAGTCATAGTTCATTAATACAAGCCATTCATATAATGGGTATCATCTTATATCGATGACAATGCATATAACACTCTCATATTGAAATATTTCAACCGTTTGATCACTTAACTATTTTTCTTTTGAATACGGCCAGTCTCTCTGCTAACCGTGGTTTTGTGGGTCACCATCGGGATCTACTAATAAGATCTTTTGCATCTCATCCATCCACTATAATGCCCATCATATAAAGCATGTGGATCATTGTAATATGATCTCAGATCCGACGACTACAATCCCACGGTAAAAAATAGCAATACATTAAGATGTATTTGAGCAACCGACCACCTCTTTACGTAAAGGTGCTCAGTTCCATGGAACACGTTGAGAAAGCCACTCTTGAAAGAGCATCCGCAGAGTCAAATGTAAAGAAATACAAGGCAAGAAATAAACAAGATTTTCTCTCTATTAAAATTTTATATATATAAAATATGGAAAAAGTTCCATGCGCACGAGCTGATGGGAACGTCCAATGAGGTCGAGCCGTGTGGGCCCCACCGTGATGCTTTTCGAACATCTACCCCATCAGTCAGATGCACCATTCCATCATGGGCCTAGGTCTCAAAAATTAAGTAATCCGTTACTTGTCTGGCCACACCATATACAGAAGTTGAGAGGGGTCATGCACCATTAAAACATTCATAATCATTTTTTGGGCCCAGTGAGATGTGGTTTGAAACTCCAGCCCATCCATTATGTGTGTCCTACTTGGATAAGGGTTCAGACCAAGTTTCAAGTGCATGCAAATTTCAGGTGAGCCCCACCAAGTGCTTTTATATGTTTTTGGCATGTCTTCACATGATTTTAGATGGTATGGCCCACCTAAGTTCCGTATATGGCTGATTTTTGAGATATCCCTAGGGGACCCATCAAATGCACGGTATTGATGGTCGGCACACATCTCGATGGGGCCCACACAGCTCGACCTCACGAGAGCTTATCGTGAGCTCAAGCACATAGTACCTTTTCCCTATATATATATATATATATATATATATATATATATATATATATATATATATATATATATATATATATATATAATTGTCAATATGAGATTGATGGTTTCTTCGCTGCACAGATGCATCTGGACCACTCAAAAGGTGGGCCTACGCCAAGACTGAGTCAAGCCCAAGGAGCCAACACATTAGGTGGGCTGCATGTGTATTTGAACTCTTGTTCAGAGCTTTCCAACTGGGTAATTTTGAGGGGCCCACTTGTTGAATGGATTGGATCTCATACATGTGTACTATGTTTGTATAGGAGAGCTCATGATAAAATTCCTATATATATTAGTCAATTGGCGTTTAGTTAAGCTCTAATTGTAGGAAAAATCAGAGGTACTTTGTGATTAACGGGGACTTCTTCCTTGAAAATACTTTGGAAAATCACTCATTTTTGGCACCCCAACGTGAGACAATCAAAAGCCACCACGTGACTACAACGGGCTTGAAACTTATTCTTTGTCTTGTGCACTTCCTTCGACAATTATCAATGTGATGGACAAACACTTATGCTCGCCTTTAGGAGAAAAAATGAGTGCAGACCATGTGGCTATGTTTATTGCGCTCATTTATAAGGTAATTTTACAAGAGTGTCTATAAGAGACTTACCGAGAGAACTAATCTATCACAAATCTGTCATTTATATTATCGATGAGGCCGTCTCTCACAACCCTTCCAAAATAGGAAATCTCCCTATAAATGTTCAGAAAGGTTTTAGCATTCAAATAGATTTCGAAGATCCGAAGATCACACTAATATCCAAGCGAATTCAGCTTGGGTTAGGAGAAATAGACACATCAGCTTGGTGGGGTCTAAAGTCACGCCCCTATCAAAGAAGGGAGAATGCAAAGGGAGTCCAAAAGAGAATATGATTTGACTCATAACAAATCAATATTGGACATTCTGGGTCACTCATCAAAAAGATAGGAGGAGACAAGAAGATAGGAGGAGACAGAGAGATCAACGAAACACCCTACGGATTGATCTGATCTCATGGTCGTAGTCCCATTAGAGTTAAAAGAATGGAAAATCTCGACATGATGGATCTAGCCCATCTTCAATAATAGATCAGTATCAAATGTCAAATTCCACTCTTACCTACATGAACATAGTGATCTAGATTAGACCACTTGAGTGAGTGGTCGTGATAGATTTAAGGGTTGGGATACTCCCTCAACTAATAAGGTTCTTATAGGGGAGCATCTATGTATTGTATAGTAGTGAAAATCTAAGATCCAACATCGTCAAACTTTTCAAAGACCTCCTGATTATAAGATTACAAATCTATTAAGGAGATTTTCTTATCTGAAAATCCCACAATGTGAGCTCAAAGGATTCAGGATTATCTAGGGTTTCACCGCATCAACAATTTATAAAATGAGTAATTGAATAAGAGCAAGAGGCCCTGCACCAAACACATCAACCTATCTTTTAAATTATCTTTCATTTATTTTTTCTTAGCATAACCTAGCCTAACATAGCTTTACATAGCTAATGTCTAACGGTTTCTGCTACAATACCTTAGGAGTAAAAATAATCTTTCCACAACTTTAAACCGTAGAAATGTGATCATCTAACTTTTAATTTAACTTATCATACCAGCCTTGATCATCTATTTCGATAGATATATTAGATATTTATCATTTCTTTTTTTATTTATTAATTTGGTTGTCTCGCAACTTGTCAATTATAATGATTATTATTTTAAAATATTAATGAAGTTGGCAATATTTTACATTCTTTAATTTGTATGTGTATTCTATTCCTTTGAAAAATATATTAAACTTAGTGTTAGCGAATCAATATGTTCTCAAGTTCATAAATTCACATTATTGTTACAAAATAAAAAAAACCCATTTGGAAGGGTTAACTCATGTCCTTTCACAAATGACATGATCACGAGTACTTATGTACTAAGAAGAGAAATTGGAAAAAGGTACACCAAGAGGCAATCAAGATATTTGGAAAGACAAACTAGGAGCACCAAGAGGTAATCAAGACCGTTAGACATGTGGACCCAGTGACCATGATTGAGATCACATGGTGCAAGGTAAGTACGTGCTCTCGAGATTCTATTTGTATATATAGAGAGAGGAGTTGGACAGAAAAGATAAAAGGTGTGATCACGAGAGGGAAGTCATTTAATACTCTGATAGAATATACCACCTGATGCACGTGCAATTTAGAGCTTGTAAGAGTGATATATTTATTCGTATTAACTGTCCAAATTTTAAAACCCGATGCAAAATGAAGATGGACGTTTGATCATTTCAAACCATAAGATATTTTTCACTGAACCACCCTTAAATATTTTTCAATCGGATATAAAATGTTTTGATCTATGTCCATTGAATCATGGGTAACAGTTTGAATGGTTTAGTTGGAATTACTTATATGACAAATGTACAATTTCCTTATGCCTGTGTATCAACTGACATGTTTTGCCGGAGTATGAATGGATTTCTCTACGATGGGGCCCACCTTGATTTTTTTGTTGTATATCTGTGCCTGTCCATCCATTCTTTCAGCTCATTCTTGAGGCATGAGCCAAAAATGAATCAGATTCAATTCTCAGGTAGAAGACACCACAGGAAACGGTGGTGATTGAACCCCACCGTTAAAAACTTCATATGCCGTACTGTAATGTTTATTTTCCATCCAACCTGTTGATAAGGACACAGAGGCCTAGATGAACGGAAAATACAAATATTCAGCTTGATACAAAACCTTTTTAATGTTGGGCATTCAACCATCACTTTTTTCAATGGTGTGGTCCACGTAAGATTTTGATAAGAATTAGTTTTTGGTCCATTCTTTAAAATGATCTGGTAAAACAGATGAACGGCATGGATATAAAACAAATACGCCAACGGTCACGGACTGACAGAAGTCGGTGTTTCCTGGCCTCATCCAATCTGCTTTGAGGACGCTAAAATAGGTGGATCCCTGACTGAGGGGCCCACCATAATGTATGTGTTTTATATCCACCCTGTCCATCCTTTTTTTCAGATCATTTTAGAATAACGGGGCAAAACAGAAGCAGATCCGTGGACCACACCACATGAAACAATGGCGATTGACAATTGAAAAATTTTTGCGGTCCACAAAAGTTTTGGATGAAGCTGATATTTGTGCGGTCCTTTCATCCAGGTCTTTTCGATCTTATCAACGGGTTTGATGGAAAATAAACATTCCTGTGGTGCTAAAGATGTTTTTAATGGTGGGTGTTCAATCACCACTTTTTCCTGTGGTGTGGTCCACTCAAGATTTGGATCTGATGAATTTTTTGCATTGTTATATAAAATGATCTGGTGAAACGGATGGACAGCGTGGATATAAGACACATATATCAAGATGGCCCCACAGTCAGGTATCCACCAATCTCAGTGGACCCCTGATCCACCGAAGCCAAGTCCAAAAAAGTAGGTACGTTTGGCGAAAAGCTCGGATTTACCTTTTTAAAGATTGATAAATGCGCCTTAAAATCACTTCACACGTGGAAGCAACTCATACGTGTGTGAGATCAGATCCGCCCATCCTCAGGTGATCCCACAACTTAGACTCCGTATCCAAACATCAGGACTGTGTAATCTTCAGGTGGGCTACATCTGTATACATGTTTGGCCCACCTAATTTTCTGAAAAATGATCCACTAGTCTTCTCTCAAAGCATCATAAGTTGTAATTATCATGGTTGCATCAGTTCACTTGGACGGTGAGGTCCATAGATCTGAACCGTCCATTAAATACAGAATACATTTCATGATCTGTAAAAGGATCAAGCGATCCACCCATCCTTGATTTGGCCTTCTTTCTATAGCCATCCTTTTTTGAATGGGATGGTTAAGATTGCCTAACAAAAGTGATTCTTTGGAATCCAATCCATGATGGCCCCTAAAAAATAGATGGATCAGATTGTCGATTGGACCTATTTTTATTTTTATTTTTTGTAAATGCTCTTGATCGTCCATACTAAAGGCTATTGATAATGGTTAATGTTTTTTAGATAAGACTGATGTTTGGATGGTGTCCCAGGAAATATCCATTGAACCTAATGAACGGTCTTGATCAATGGATTGGATGGTCCAAATGTCCCAATGCAACTGGAGCATTTCACACACGTGCATGGATTCTACACATCGTGGACGGCCTATTTAGTGAGTTTGATTTCACACACGTGCGACACGAGTGAGGCAAGTCAAAAGTGATGTTAGTCCCCCATTTTTAAACCTATGGAGTCCCATCCAGCACACATGATGACACATGGCGCAGATGAATTTGATCCAAACCGTCCAAATGCTATGGCCCGAGGTAGACGGAACAGTGCCCGGAAACCACATGAACACAACCATCCCAGCCAATGTTCGGAATTCAAACATCCGTATGGTTTCTTTTTTCAGTAGGAATGGTCATAAATTTCGAAACAAATGTGTGGTACGGAAAATAATACGATGTGTCATGAAAACATTCCTTCCCTGATTGTTTGAATGATATTTCACATCATCCGTCCAGAGTGGTATTTTGAAACCTTCACGATGTAGAGCAGTCACTGACATTTTCATATCCAATATACTGTAGAAGGCCTGATTCGAGACAAAAGTGATCATGACAGGCAAATTAAAATAAATTATTTAACCTACCATATATGATTTAGTTAGGGGAAGCTACTTTAACCATCCAACCCTTCTATGTAAGGTCGTGCCTACCAAATTTGCAAAATTTCATTAGATCAATAGTTGAAAGTCTTTTTTAATTTGATTTAGCCCAATCATGACTCTCGATTTTTCAGTCTCTAGGCACCGTGCCCTACATAAAAAGAGCTTAGAAAATTTAGGAGAATACCATTATTAACACTTATTACTTTTGGGCCTTTGGCGGAAAAACCGTGAAGCAGTAGAAATCATGATTGTCGGTAAATAATAAGTTTAATATTAATAAGTTATGAATTTTAAGGGGCTCGGGTTTAAGGGATTGTAAATTCATTTGTATAAATTTATTTTTAAATTTATTAGAAATATTTTTATTTTCCCTTGTAGATTGGAGGAATCTCCGATAGGAGTCGAGAGGAGCTCCATTGATTCATAGTAATTCCGAAACAAATGTGTGGTACGGGAGATAGTGATTGACCTCATCACATCCATCCATGCGTTAGATCCCGACCCTCCAAATGATGTCCATCACACGGACAGTAAAAATAAAATGTGTGGCTGTCCAAGTTCGACAAGCGGAAATCAGATGGCTAATAGTTAGATTAGTATGAATTTCTGGCTATGCTCCATCGGCAATGGGACACATGATTTGAACGGCCTGGATTGCCGTAAAGCCATGCCACATGTATGGTTGATGAGAAACCACAACTTGCGTCCTCTCTCTCTCTCTCTCTCTCTCTCTCTCTCTCATATGGAACGTTCAAAACAAAATGGGACACAAATTCCTCATAGGTACCAAGCATAACTGAAACAGGAGATAGAAGCCGTCCCTATCACTAAGATGTGAGTAGGCTGGCTTTGAGGGACCCACACTACGTACAGCGTAGGTTCGCTTATACATACACGTACCTACATAATATCATAACTACATGTGCATATACATGCATAGATACGTCAAAGACGCTACCGTGCATGTGCACATCCTACATAGAAACAGATACTTGTACTACTCAAGGACTTAAGAAAGATAACTACGCTACAGGAGTACATCTCAACGGCTCAGATCTACCCTTTCATCTTTCTGGGCGGCGGTGGAGGGCACGGAAACTTCAAGTGATGGCCTTTCGGTGGCTTAGCCTTAGGTGGAATTTTAGACGGAGTTGGTGGAGGAATGGGTGAAGAAGATGGAGTCGGTGACGAAGTGGGCCCCATTGAATCTGGACCCCATGATGGTGGGTCCGCTGAGCTTAGTCCGGTCAGTTGCGAAGTGGGAGCTGACCATTGATCGGGTGGCGAAGCAGGAGCCGTCGGTTGATTGGGTGGCGAAGCAGGAGCCGGCGGTTGGTTGGGTGGCGAAGCAGGAGCTGGCGGTTGTTTGGGTGGGGAAGCAGGAGCTGGCTGTTGTTTGGGTGGTGAAGCAGGAGCTGGCGGTTGCTTAGGTGGGGATGTCGGTCCCTTGGGTGGGGAGTGTGGTTTGTGAGGTGGCTTGCATTTTATACATAGCTGTGGATGGATTTCTAGTGCAAGGGTAGAAGAGAGAAGGGTTGAAAGCAAGAGCATGAGAGAGAAGAAGGTATAGGCCATGGCTTGTTTGTTTTTGGGTATGCAAATTCTGCATGGAAGTGTTGTATCTATAAATAGAGAGGAGAAGGGGTTAAGTGCACTTGGTTGTACACAAGTTAAAGGTGCACCCAATGAATAAATTTCATCCTTTTAATAGTTCATGTCACATCCAATCCTTTCAATAGGTTGACCTTCTTATGAAGATCACTTAATGAAAAAATTTGCCATATCTACCCATTAGGTGGGCCACACCATATAAAATGATGTCTATCCATTGATATATGTGTGTGTGCGTGAGATCCACTCAATGAGTGAGTATGGCTGAATTTTGATAGTACATGCACTTAATAGGTTGGAAGTTATCTGCTGGGTGAA
This sequence comes from Magnolia kwangsiensis, assembly GCA_037074715.1. Classification (NCBI taxonomy): domain Eukaryota; kingdom Viridiplantae; phylum Streptophyta; class Magnoliopsida; order Magnoliales; family Magnoliaceae; genus Magnolia; species Magnolia kwangsiensis. Next base: position 3,287,244 of record CM073582.1, read on the forward strand.
CTGTAACGTGTTGTTTAACCAAGGGGACGGGTATGAGATATATATATATACACACACAAATAGTGGTTGATAAATAGGAAAATATAAGTGTGGCCCACTCAATGAATGAACATGATGGTAGGAAAATATAAGTGTGGTCCACTCTATGAATGAACATGGCTGAATTTTGCATGAGCTATTAGACGGGTTTGATGGTACACACAGCTAATAGGTTGGAAGTTAATCGTGTGGTCCAATTGAGTTGATTGGTCTTTCTCAATAGAGAAAATGAGGAGGCAAGGGGAGTCATAAATAAAAACATGTCTAGCCATTCATAAATAGAAATTAAAATATAAGTGTGTTCCACTCAATGAATGAATACAGCTGCATTTCGCCTAAGCTATTAGATGAGTTTGATGGTCCACCAACTTTTTTTCAAAAGTGCTCATGAGTTCCCTTCTTCTTCTTCTTTTTCTTTTTTCTTTTTTTTTTTTTGGTTAGTTTGTTAGTACACACCCATGTCAGCCCACCAACTTAATATGTCGAAAGCTATCCGTTGGAGACTATAAGTTGTGATTCAACCGTTTGGATGGGGAGAGAGAGGAGGCAAGGGGAGTTACAATGCCTCCTCTCATGCGCAATAATGTAACGTGTGTGAGAGATCTACACAATTTACTAGTTGACACTTATCATACTCTTCACATGATCAACTCGATCGGATGCAACTTTCATGTTTATATTTTAGAAATTTCTAATCCTAAGCTGATGCAACTTTCATGTTTATATTTTAGAAATTTCTTGTAATCCTGAGCTGTATGGAGCCAACTCATACCAAAAAAAAACAAAAACCTTACGTCTTGGTACTGATCCCTAGTGGGGGTGGCTAACAGTGGAGTGTACTTACAAGTTAACAGAAAAATAATAATAATAATAATTTAAAAAACAAATAAGATTATAACTTAAGGAGGCTGCATCACCAAAAAGACATGGGACTATAAAAATAAGCCACATCACAAAAAAGAACAATGGTTGAACAACCAATATTCAATTGGGCCATAAAAGTTTATGTTCCCTTAATGGCCCAGTAAGAAGCACCTTATAAGTAAATTAATTGAAAAATTAATATCACAATGGGCTTAAGAAAGTTTCAATGATAGATATTAAAATGAACTTAAGGTAGAATTGATGGTGGGAAAGAGAATATGTGTGTGTGTGCGCGCGCATTTTGGTTTGGGGGGTGACCTATGTGGGCCACACCACATACAAAAGTTGAGAGGGGTTACTCTCCATTAAAACATTCATAATCATTTGTTGGGCCCATTGAGATGTAATTCACAAATCAAGTCAATCCGTGAAAGGTAGAATTGATTGGTGGGGGGGGGGGGGGAAGGCTAGGGCTTAAAAGTCAAGTCAATCCTTGACCTATGTGGGCCACACCACATACAAAAGTTGAGAGGGGTTACTCTCCATTAAAACATTCATAATCATTTGTTGGGCCCACTGAGATGTAATTCAGAAATCCAGCCCACCTATATTATGTGTATCCAACTTGGATAAGGGGTCATACCAAGTTTCAGATGCATCAAAATTTCATGTGAGCCCCACCAAGTGCTTTTATATGTTTTAGGGATGTCTTTACATGATTTTAGATGGTATGGCCCACCTAAGTTCTGTATACGGTTGATTTGTGGGATATTCCATAATTTAAAAATCAAGTCAATCCATGACCTGACTTGATGGGGGGGTGGGGGGCAGGCTAGGGCTTAAAAATCAAGTCAATCTGTGACCTATGTGGGCCACACCACATACAAAAGTTGAGAGGGGTTACTATCCATTAAAACATTCATAATCATTTGTTGGGCCCACTGAGATGTAATTCAAAAATTCAGCCCATCTATATTATGTGTATCCTACTTGGATGAGGGGTTATACTAAGTTTCAGACGCATCGAAATTTCAGGTGAGCCCCACCAAGTGCTTTTATATGTTTTAGGGATGTCTTTACATGATTTTACATGGTATGCCCCACCTAAGTTCTATATACGATTGATTTTGGGGATATTCCATAATTTAAAGGGGACCCATCAAATACACAGTGTTGATGTTTGACAAACATCATGATGGGGCCCACACAGCTCAACCTCATGAAAAATTCCCATGAGCTCGCCGCATAGAAACTTATACACACACACCCCGAATGCTCAGCTTTGCACGGGTTCACATGGAGCTTGAGTGAACTTTTTTGAGAACTCATCATATGTGATGTGACCCCAAAATCTGAATGGTCCACATGAAGCAGCTCCTCATGAAACCCCTTAGGCTTAATTTTTACTTTGATCCAAAACTTTGATGGGCCATGAAAAATGAAAACAGTTTCCTCTCTTGATTTACATTTCTCTTTGCCATAGCCAATCATAATTTTAGATTGGCGTGAAAATTTGCACATTGATATTTCATGGGATTCAGCATCACATGGACCGTTCGGATTAAGACACCCATGACACATGTGCAAAGGTGCATACTCCATAGGTGCACAGATGAGTATGTGTGTGTGTGTGTGTGTATATATATATATATATATATATATATATATATATATATATATATATATATATATATATATATATATATATCACGGTGGACCCGATGGAGCTTATGGTTGCGAGAGATTCAAAGGAGAGATTTAGAGGGAAGTGGCCTCCCATTAGATGGAGCACCATACATTTTCCTCATGAGAACGTGGCACTCGGACGGGTAGATTGGCCTGATTTGTAGTGAATGAAATGTTCATGATCGGGCCCTCCTAATGAGTGTCTCCGATATCTCACACGTCTGCCAAATTGGAACGTGCGTTGAAATTCACCTTTGTAGTCGTTGCCCTCGCCAAACTTGGAAGCGGATTTCGTTCTGAGCAGTAACTCACCACGCTAGCGTGTTGGGTAAATTTTGTGGGACCCACCATGATGTATGTCTTATCCACACAGTCTATCCATTTTAAAAGATAATTTTAGGCCATGATCTCAAAATGGAAGCATATCAAAATATCAAATGGACCACACCACAGGAAACGGTGAGTGAACAGATGGATGAAACCCTAGGAAGATTTCAACGGTGGACATCTTTATACCCACTGTTTCCTGCAGTGTGGTCCATTTAAGATTTAGATATACTTAAATTTGTGAATGATGGCCTATGGAAAAACGGATGGACGGCGTGGATAAGATACACATCACAGTGGATCCACAGACTTTTCTGAGTTACACAGTACCAATCCGCTTTCCTCTGAAGTGATACAAAGATAAAGGGTGTGGAATTATTACGAGGAGAACTTTAATACTCTGGCAGAGCGTGATGGATGATAAACAGTCGTTCAAAAATGCATGCGCGGCGAAAAGTTAATTCAAATTAAAATTTCCAGACTATTAGTCCCATTCTAAATTCACCAATTACCATCACCAAAATTTAATATTATTTGATTATCTAACTATTAGACTGCTGGAATTTATTTGACGGTCCTATTTCAACAAACAAGTGTCCACGTATCATACGGTAGGATTCTTTAAACCGTTATTTCTTTGGGCTAAAGATTTTGTGCCAGTGCGTTCTGAAATTTTGTGGGTCCATCTTGAGGTAATATCTGTCAGGAGTACGATCTGTAGTGCCTGTGTATCAAGTGCATTGTATTCTAGAGTACATCAAATAACTCTCAAATTAATTTGGCAGAGTACGGAGGGCTTTGAGCTGTTCTGAAATTCAATTGGCCTAGCTAACCTTGAATGTATGGAATTCAAGTGTGGTAGCTACCCTTATTCAAATCATACACGTGTCATATTCTGATGAGTTTCAAGTGGGCCCCACCCAATTCCGATTGATCACACGGCCATAACTGTTGCTGGCTACTTTTTGTGGTATAAAGCTAAAGGCAAGCATGCACATCTCCCAATTCCATCGGTGAAAACCCTACTCAACAGATGGTTAATGTTGTCCGATGTGTGAGGTTTTTACCTGTGTGACCATCCACGGTAGAGAGTCCACCTGATGAACGGTTCGGATCACATCCTCGTGTCCCACGTCTGTGTTTTTGGATTGAGAGGAGTGTTTTTGTTAAGAACACTGCTGTGTTATTGTAACCAAGGAGGCCCATTTTTAGGTGATCCTGACGGTTGGTCTGTTTTGCCTAGCTGCAAATCAACAGCTTCTAGAAAACTCTGTGATGGGACCATCTAAATCTTTTCATGTTTCAGCCTATGGATGGACGGTTCATAATGGAAAGGCAACAACTTTCCACACTCAACGGAAGATATTAAGGGCCTGTTTAGGCATTGAGCCGAGTCAAGTCGAGGTAGGCTGCTATACTTAGAGTTCGAGAATGAGCTCAAGCTCAGCCTCAAGCTCAACATTTAAGCTTGGCAAAGTTGTCAAGTCTGAGTTCAAGTCAAGCTGGTGATTTAAGCCAAGTTGAGTTGAGTTTAACTTGAGTCGAGTTTACCTCGAGTTGAGCTCTAACTTATTCCCTCAAGTTGAGTTTTGTATGAATGATTTGAAAATGCAGATTGTGAATTTTGTATGTTTTATATAAAAATACTGAAAAACAAGACATTTTGTAAATGTATGTAAAAAATGCTTAGTATGTGATGGGTTCTTCATGAATGGCTAAAAAAGGCAGAGATTGAGATGATTATTGAATAATTGGCTGAAAAATGCAGAGCCTAATATAAGTTTTGTATGAATGGTTGAAAATACAAAGTATATTTGAGTTTTAGGACTCAAAAACTGGGGAATGCAGATCGCGAGATCTACATTCCAGTGTCCCAAAAGTAGGCAGAGTAGATTCGAATTCTTTTTTTTTTTTAAAAGAAAATGCAGCCGAATCAAATAGCATTTTGACTTTCAGCTCAAAAAGTACACATTTCGGACTACTCGACTGCAAAAAGCAAAGACCGAAAATCTGACCCACATGCCAGAAAATCCAAGACACAGTAAAAAAAAGGAAGGCTAGGGTTGGGTTGGGTTGGGTTGCTTTTTAAATATATTTAACTTATATTTATATTATATTATATTATATTTTATATATATATATATATATATATATATATATATATATATATATATATATATATATATATATATATATATATAATATTTATTAATATACTTATTAATTGAGCCGTGTCAAGCTCGAGTTCGAGCTTCGACTCAAGTTGAAATGCCCCATGTTCGAACTCGGCTCGAACTCAACTCGAGCTTCCAAAAATTAGCTTGACTCGGCCTAAATCGGCCATTCAAGCCGAGTCAATCCGAGTTGACTCGAGCTAATCGTGTCAAGCAATTTTTTCGAGCTATCTCAACTCGTGAACTGCCGTAGGAGGGATGGGATGGATTTTAAGGAAATGATGGTGGTCTCAATGTATTGGCTTAAGATCCATGGGATTGCTATATCCGGGGACAAGTTCACTAGGTCTATTTGGCACGCCCGGCATATCCCAGGATTTTAACTTCTCATCCGTCCAACTAAGGGATGGGATCAATTTTAAGGTAATGATGGTGACATCAGTGGATTATTTTAAGATCCATGGGATTGCTTATATCCCAGGACAAGTTCACCGGCTCTGTTTGACTCGTCATGCTTATCCCGGGACATTGTGATCCCATCCCTCCTAATATCATGGGATCAGTCCGGCCAAATAGGCCCAAGAAGTCTTACCACTGATCTCTGGGATTCTTCAATGCCCCACCTATCACGCCCCAAACTCGAAAATCGGGCTCACAAAATTCTCGATTGCCGAATCCGGCGCCGACAGCCTCCGTAGAACCCCATTCTCGGCTCATATCGCCCATTCGCCAGGTTCCGATCCTATGATGCTACGAGGAGGATTTTCAACATCAGTTTGATTCGTAATTAGCATAACCAAAGGCATAACCCACAAACAACAACCAAGAACTCCATTACATTTCCACTATAATCAAAAACTTTTACAAGTATGTTCACTCCCCAAGTGCAGGTTGTGATGTAGTAATAACTCGGTAAGACCGAGGTCGAATCCCAAGGGACTGAAACCTGTACGTTATCTAAAACTAACCAGAACTAGAACTAGAATGAGATGAAATCTAAATTGAGTTGTAATTTGAAGAATGATTATGAAATATTAATCTAAAACTTAGGAGAAATCAGAGGTGAGAAACTAGGGATTCATATGATCCACTTGTAGAGATCAGAGAGATCTTATGCCTGCTTCAAGAATCATGGAATTTATTTAACCGTCGTTGATCTAGTTTTCAAAGAGATGAAAGGTATATGAATTAGAATGGATTCCATCACCAAACCATGCCCAAGAGACTATGGCAATCAACAGAATTAAACTAATTACCAACCAATCACATGTATGAAGGTTAGGAAGGGTACCGTCATCCGACCATGCCCAGGAGACGATGGTGAACAACAGAGCTTCCTGACGTCATAAACATAAAAGAGATAAGAAAATATTCAAAGCATTGCAGACCCATTGTAATTTCAGTCACAACAAACTATTAAAGACCAAAAATATTTCCATTAAAATCAAACTAAAACCAACTTCAATTCAAAAATTAAAATTAAATTAAAAGCATATAATCTCTCATCTCACTACAAGCTTCACCTCCTAGCCCTAGCTAGGAGGATTTAGCCTGCCATGGATGGGCTCAATCCAAATAAATAAAGAGAAAAAGAAAAGAAAAAGAAAAGGGAAAGAAAAATCAAGCTCCTCTCTCTCTCCTCTGCCCACGTTGAAACCCAAGCCAAGAGCTCCTTGCTCTCCCTCTAGCCGTGGATTGAACCTCTATCCCTTCTCCTTCTCTCCCTCTTTAATAGGTGCTGTGAAGGCGGGGGAGACTGTCGGTGGAGAACCGACTCTGCTGGAACTGTTTACGCAGCTATTTACGCAGTAACAGATACACATCACCGACTTGTATTTTTGGAATCAAAATCGTGGAACACATGCAAGATCTAAGACGTCCAATCTCTTTGGATATGGTCGGTCCCACCTTAGGGAAAATTTGGACGGTCCAGATGGTCGGACCGATCCCAATCACGACTGTAAAATGGCCTATAACGGTCGGATATTCAGACGCACGTAATGCGTAATCTTTTATGCAGTTGACGTTGGTGGGCCCACGATCTGGATTTCCAGAGGAATCCAACCCGTCCATTGAACTCGTGGTGATATTTCAGTGCAAGAGGAGTGGTTTTGAATTGATGCTGACGTGGTCCACTTGATTTTTCAATTTGCCGTCCAATGCATTCAACGGCTAGGATCTTTACAATACCTTTCATAGGGTCAAACTGACACCTAGGCAAGGATATGTGGGTTGCTGGGATTCCAATGGATGGTCTGAATTGGACCATCAGTGTACGGTGATGGCCCACTAAACTCGTCCGCGGGCTCTGTTGCGAGACAGAGCCTGTGCGTTCTGTGCTGTGATGGCCGGTGGCCCATGATCATTGTCAGCTGCGGAATCCACACCGTCCATTGCAATGTCGTCGAAAAACCAGTAAAGAATGGCTGGTTTTGGATCGAATTAGATGTGGTCCACTTAACTTTTCATTCCACCGTTAATTCTACGTTCAACGGCCAGAATTTTTCAATCATATGCATGGTGTGAAAAGGACACCTAGGCACTGGTTTTGGCCATCCTACAAATCGAATGGACGGCTCGGATCTTTCAAATAAATGATGGGTGGGCCACATAACTCAAAAATGGACGGACAGCGTCCGTCCGCTGTCTTCACGTGGGAGATGGCGCGGGTGCTGGTGTGAATATGGAAGGCGGTTGGGCTCGTGCACGGCTGGCATACACATTGTACCGTGTACATGCATCACATACGGGCCCACTGTGGTGTGTTTCTGAAATCTGATCCATCCATTCATCTTCTCATCTTATTTAAACCGTTGAGACCAGAGTTGAGGCAGTTCCAGATATCAGGTGGGCCCCAATTTGAGATTTTATGGGCTGATCTATCCATTGGGCCACTTCCAGAGAGATATAATGGCTGAAAATTGACTTGTACGGTTAATTTCTTGTCCTCAGGCCACGTATGAAGTTTCGAGTCAAATGGATGGTTGGAACACTGTGATCTTGCATTCTGGACCAATTTTGGGTCACTTACGCTTCAGTTTCTTGATTTTCGCAGATCACTGGCGTGTGCATTCGTCGATCGTGGTCCCTTTGGGTCCGTCCCTTGCCTTAGTGATCATCAAAGCGTTAAATCCAAGTTTTTAACACCATTTTCAGTCCACGTCTGTAAATACACCTTGCAACACAAACACGATTAAAACGGGCCATTAGACAGTATCATGCTCGTAAATTCAGAAAATAGCTGGGGTCTAATATGAAATATTTGACCCTTAACAAAGTACAATGAGCATAAAGGAAAATATAATGAGGAAGGATAAAAACTCCAAAACGATCTGCAACGTGCTCCTGCCTCAGCGCTGGTGTGCCCCAACGTCACCTGCACGCAACGGTCGTGCATAAGCTTATAGAAAGCTTAGAGGGTGGTGAAAGTGTGTGCGCAAGGTAGTAGTATGATCATGCAGTATCAGAGTAATGCGGAATATGCAGATGGATCCATAATATCATAAGCCGTACCAAGGCTATGCAATGCAAGACATGAATGATATCAGTCATCCCAAGGCCATGCTATGTCAAATGCAACTCAAGCATACAAATCCTCATCTATGTCCACACATCAATACAGCTCAAATCTAAAATATCACTGGGGTCTAGTACACTCTAAACCAGATCGTCACCACATCGCACGCAATAAGGTAATTGGAAAAGACCTCACTATCCGTCTGCTAATATCGAGCGTGACTCGTCGATAGCGGACCCATTGCTCGAGCTGGTCAAACTCAGCCTAGCTCTGCCCCCTACACTCGAGCGAGTAAGGCCGCACCCCCTTCCAACCGACCACGACACAGTGGAGAGCGCAACCGTCTGGTAATCGGCACTCAACGCTCATCTACCCACTCGGTTTAGACGTTGGAGCAACCTCTTGGTACCATAAGGGTTTAAGGACTTTCACTCAGGGATATCTATAGCACCCCATGTAAAATAAGAATTTCAAGTATCCAATCCTGTCAACCACGATATGCCTGTGGAGGCTACGGCCCCGATGTCGTTAGGGCGTACAATAATCATATCACACAATGTGAAATGCATGAATCATACTATCAAATCATGCGGCAAATCCTACGCGTATCGTGCGCTCATGTTGGGCAGCACCGCCTAATCAGGAGCCCATAAATAACCTGCCCGAAGGCATATGCTATGATCAGTCACCTCTCATATCAAGCATACATATGATGCGTATGATCATGAGTCATGGAACTATACTAAACATCTTATAATGAGATGGACTATCCTTACAATACAAATGGGCCTGGACGGCCTATACACAATAAGTATGGGCCTGACACTGGGCCATAAGGAGAGTCATAATGTGGACATCCAACCAGCATTACACTCGCAATGTGGACGTCAAACTAACATTGCTCCCAAGGCACGATTGTCGTAAACATCGCTTCATAATCGGTATTGGGGTCACACATTGCAATGGACCTTAGGTACTTCCCATTGGGTCTTAAATACATCAAATGGGACACGTCAAATGGGCCTTTTATTCATCGAATGGGCCACATAAATGGACCACACCAATGGGCCTTAAGTATATTGCAATGGGTCATAACCCATGGGCATTAGATTGCATCGAATGGGCCTAAACCCGCCTTTTTACCAATCAAATGAGCCTAACCCATAGGCCTTTTTACAAATCAAATGGGCCTAACCCATAGGCCTTTTTACAAATCAAATGGGGTCCACTCGGACTATGGATCTGACCCATTATTTAACTCATTTCATAAAATGAGTTTTAGAATGGATGGATGGATTGGATACAAGACCTGCATCGAGGGTGAGGGCCCACATGAAGGCCCACCACCATGTATATTATATATAATAGTATATAATCTACGTACTACATATTATATATATATATATATATATATATATATATATATATATATATATATATATATATATATATATATATATATATATATATATATATATATAATATACAAAATTATATATAATATAATACAATGATATATAATATTATATATATATATATATATATATATATATAATATAATATATATACACACCCAAGCTGCACACATACACACTGCACACACACGCGCACACACTACCAACACACACACGCACATGCACCACAGGGATGCAAATACACATCATTGTGTGCTCCACGTGGGGCCCACCTCAATGTTTATTTTTCGTCCAACCTGTATACTAGGCCACACGGCAGGGTAGGGGGCCCATCATGATATCTATTTGCCGTCCAACCTGATTCACGACCACGTGGACCAAGGGATGGGGGGTGGGGCCCACTGTAATGTAAATTTTCCATCCAAACTGTTCAGGAGGTCACGCGGACCTGAATGAAGGGAAAACACAAATTTCATCATGATCCAGAACTTCTGGGGCCCAAAAGAGAGTTTCCAATGGTAGAGGTTCAACCACAGTTTTGTGTGGTGTGGGCCACCTGAGGCATGGATGCAGCTGAAAATTTGAGGGGGCCCACCTAAGGATGGGACCCACCTCATGAACGGCGTGGATTTAACATATACATCATGGTGGGGCCCACGGCAGCAGCCGTGGGAGGCTGCTCGTCAGCCCGCCGCATGCAGCGCCTGCTGCTGCCGTGCGCTGGCAGAGGCAGAGACAATGCCTCTGCTTTGTTTTTTTTTTTTGAAAAAAATGAAATCCTGTGGATTTTCACAGGTAGGGCCCACCATCAGAAAATCCAACCCGTCCATTACGTAGTATGGCTCAAAACAAGCCCAATGAGTTCAAGGTTGGACATTTTTCAGCGTGTAGAACAATTATGGAGAACTTTAGATGGTAGAGGTCGCTATTTACTGATTTATGGCCCACCAGATGCTCCGTTCAATCCCATTTCCTGGCTCAACACCTAAAATGAGTTGGTGAAAGGGATGGATGGCTTGGATTAGAACTATACATCAAGGTGGGGCCTAAGCAAGTAGCTCACCTCAAAAGCCTTCTTTTTTTTTTTATACAGGGACGTCTAGCGTCCCAAACGCTGGACGGTTGGTCCTGAAGAAAATACAATGTGGTGGGCCCTGATTAGGTGGGCCACCACAGATGGATGATGTGGGTACAACATATAAGGTGGGCCCCACTTGAAGAGAGCTTGGACAAGATAAATACTTCAAGGTGGGGTCCATTCAAGTGGGCCACACAAGCACAATATGATTAAAAAAAAGAAAAAGAAGTAGAGAGAGAGAGAGATAGAGGGTGGGACACGCTTGTGATGGAGGGCTCCGCCACTATGAGCCCTCCCTTGCAAGAGATCATACAACAAAATGGTTCATTTTGCACATGAAACTAACAAAATCAAATTCAACGGTGGAGATCCTTTCTTCACCAATATGGACGGTCTAGATGACCTCCCTAATGCAATGAAATAAGCATCATGATGGGGTCCATGGAGAATGGCCCTATCATGGAATAATCATGATGATCCAAGTGGTCCATCGGCCACAACTTAGGGTCCCAAGTGAGATCCAAACCATTGATCGGTTAGCCTCACTTGGCCCATCTCAAAAATATGAAAATCTAATAGTATTAAGCACCCACCGTCCGATCTTGTTGCTCATAGGGGTTCCTTAGCACCTTAGCTTGGATTTCAATGGAGGAGATGAGAAATGGAGGGCTAGGATGGAAGATGATGGGGTAGGAAAGTGGGCCACCTTGGAGTTTTGGAAAGGGAGGGAGAGGCTCATACGTATGAAATTTTTTTGTTGCTTGAGAAGAATGAGATGAGAAATGAGAAAGAGAGAGTTGTAAGGGAGAGAGAGTGATGAGTGATGGAGTGATGGATGTGGTGTTAATGGGTGTGTAAGACCTTTTTGACTTTTGTGGCCCTTTTGTGTAAGAAAAGCATGGGCATGGAGGACTTTTGTGGTTTGCTTGGGAAAGGGTGAAAGTGATGTGTACTTTACATGTGATGGCTTGATGGATTGATTGATTGATGGGATTGATGTGACACATCGTAAAGATTCTCTTGGGTTTCGCAACGCGCGGCATTTTTCTCGCACCGAACGTTGGCCCACATCTCTTGACCAGGGTATCGCCTCGGCGCATAAGTTGCAGCATTGGAACCGCAGCGATGGCGCGGTCGCTATGGTAATGGTCTTGGGTTGAGTTGATATAGGTTGATGGCATATGAATCAGGGTCGCGCGTCAATATCGGTTAAGGGTCGAAGGTTGCCGGAATTCGACCAGTAAGACCGCGGAAGTTTACGGAACGGTACGGACTAAGATACGGATCTTACACCACCCATATCAACGGTCTGGATTACCGAACCATGGGCCCTAACAAACCAGTGGTATCAAATGGTGAGTCAATTTCATTATATTGGGAGCCTTTGAATTCTAGCAAATGCGGTCCATAGTCTAATAATCCAGACCACTGGTTTATCTTTATCCCATCCTGATGGCCTATAACTCTAAAAAAAACAAAAAAAACAAAAATTAAACAAAAATTAAAAAAAAACCCTTGAGAGGACACTGTTAACCTTTCAATATGTAGCATCTCCATTTTTTCTCTCCAAAGGTCCTGTGTCAGTCATTGCAACCTTCCTGTTTTGGATATTTTTTTGGGGTCATTTTCCATCTACGGTCAATATTTATTGACCGGTTTACTTGTACCTGTATGCAGTTCTCTCTCTCTCTCTCTCTCTCTCTCTCTCTCTCTCTCTCTCTCTCTCTCTCTCTCTATATATATATATATATATATATATATATAATTCTTACATTCCTTATACTCTTATCTGACGAATTTTCGACCAATTGGTGACAATGACCAATCCCTGCCTTTCCACTGTAAAGGAGTGACCCACGATTCAATGGTCCAGATTATTAGCCTTTTGGAGCCATGGTGGATGGATCATGCCCTCAAAGATGCTTAATGACAAAAGCACAACCTCTCAGTGTATCGTAATCATGGATTTAAGTAGGCAATTTCTCTGAGTGCTAGTTATGTCGCATCAACTCAGTACGACTCAGTCTTGTATCATTGTGGTAATCCATCTCGACAAACAACTGAAATTCATACGGCTCCAATTCAAATAAAAATTATATATATATATATATATATATGAAAAATGGTACTATGAGGTCAACCTCATGAGAACTTCCCGTCAAGTCGAGTTGTGTGGGCCCTACCGTGATGTGTGTCGAACATTAACACCATGTATTTGATGGGTCCCCTTTAGATTATGGGATATCCCAAAACTCGGCCGTGTATATACATCCAAACAAGGTTGTGTGGGGCTCACTATAATATATGGGTTTTACTCGTGTCATCTACTCAATTTTTCAGAACATTTTATGATATGAACTCAAAAATGAAACAAATCCAATGCTCAAGTAGACCACATGGACCCACCACTAAAAACTTCTTAAGGGTTGCATAAGCTTTGGATCAAGCTTATGTGTGTTTTTCCTTCATCTATGTCTATATGACCTTATGAATAATTGGATGATAAATAAACATTACAATGACCACTAGGAAGGTTTTAGTAGTGGGTGGCATTATCACCTATGTTTTCTGTGGTGTGGAATTCGGCTTTGGAAGCAATGAAATAAATGAAAGCATAAACTACACAACACCAAAGACTTTTACATGAAAAACCCTAAAAGAGGTAAAAACACAGGACCTCATCCAGATCAACAATCCACTATAAAGCAGAATGTTACAACCGATCACAAGCACATACCACTTGGATCAAACCTTCTTCACTCACGTAAAAGTAGATAAATAATAAGAAAACAAAAGAAAAACAAAGAGATCTCACCGATCACGAGGACGTAGAAGCACTAAGACGTGGACTGCGAAGTAGATCACCTTTACGAGTAAAATCTCTCTTCCACAAGCTTCCTCTCTCTCTTTCTCTCCTCTCTCTCTCACCCTCTCTCTCCTTTGATAGCCCTAAGCTCTCTTAGAGTATCTTTAGGAGACCTTAGAATACCTTGAAATACACCTCAATCACGCATACACTCCTTTATATAAGAATAGAAAGATGTAGAATTAAAATAGGAAACAAAATCTGCAGAATCCGCATTTTCGAAATCGCATCTACGTAACTCTTCGATGATATCGAAGGTCCTTCGATGACAACTTTCGATATCATCTAAGGTCCTTCGATGATATCGAAAATGGACCAAAACTATCCAGCGACCAGAGGTGAAAAATTCTAAAAATATTCGATGATATCGAAGCTGGTTCGATTTCATTGAACCCAACAATGAGGAAAAAATCTTCATCACTAAAATGATCTGAATTTTTGGATGAACTGCATGGATAAAACCCATACATTGTGGTGGCCCCATAGAGCCCCTCTCTAGATTGATTATCATTTAGACTCAAGTAAGACACAATCAGCTTGCCTCTCAACAGTATGTCCTCCCTGTGGATTTATCGGGTGGTTTTAGAGTCCTCATGTAGGGACCAAAACCAGCATAACTCATCCTGACTCAATTTGACTTTATCCTATATCAATGTGATGACTCATATTGTTTCCATATGGAAGTGATACAACTCAAATCAAAGGTCATGATCAGATGGAAGTGAAACAACCTAAACCATAACTCTTGATATTTGATTTGATCAACTTATTCTAAGCCTTATGTTGTTACTCCTTTGGAATAGGGAGGCCTGACCATGGATTTAAGTAGTGGTTTCAAGGTGTAACTCACCTGTTTGGAACTTAGGACTTAAGTGGTATAAAATTTCATTTGAAAAAGATGTAAAGGATTGCATTAATTTAGGTATTATGTCATCTAGTCCTAGTATGAGAATATTATGGGATTTCTAGTGGATTTTGAAATATATTATATAGGTGGGATCTATGTTGATGCATATGTTTTATCCGTTGCAACCATCCATATGCCTCATTTACACATTACAAATGAGTTCTATATATAAATACAAGTGACCCACATCGTTGTGAAATATGATTTATTAATTATATAATTTTATAGTCCACCAAATACATTACTTTTGCTAAAGGAAGTTTTTGATCCCAATCATGAGATTGGATTATCAAAATACCATAATATTTCTAAACTTATAATCACTGTGCAATAATAATGTTAATTTCACTTATTGCAATTCAATACCATTTAATTACACATTCCAAATAGGCCCTAAATAACCAAAACTCATATAACTCATCTCGACTAGGTCTTATTCAGTCCTGCATCAATGTGGTGAGCTAAATGGCATATAACCAAAAACTTATATAACTAACATGGGATGGTTTTTCATACCATATCTCTTAATTAGGATGATCACCTACAACTAAAAACTTATACAACTAAGATGGGATGATTTCTCATATCATATCTCTTAATTAGGATGATCACCTACAACCAAAAACTTATATAACTAAGATGGGATGATTTTTCATATCATATCTTTGATGTAGAGTGGGTCACGGACAGTTTCATGGCCAAGATGGATCAGAAAAGGCCCAACCAATGACAGAAGTGATCCGGACCATTAGAACTTAAAACGGACATATCTCGCAAATCGAAATGAGCCATTGGACGTACCATATATGATTTTAGGATAAGATGAGCTATTTTAGCCACCCAACTCTGCTATGCCAGGTTGTCCACACCGAATTTGCAAAGTACCATCAAACGGACGGTCGAATTCATGTTTTAATTTCATTTTTACTCTTTATAATAAGTTTTAGTTTTAGTATAATTCTTCATCTATTGGGCTTTAAGAATTGCACCCAACATAAAAGTGCTTAGAATAATTAGGAGAACAGTGTGGTGAAACTAAATAAGACACTATTTTTGGCCAAAAACCATGCGCACTAATAGGAATCACGATGTCTATAAATAGTAAGTTTTAGTTGTAGTTTGATTCCGAAACTTCTTCCATGGCTTGGTATCCTTATTTAAATGGGCGTAGTCTTGCTTTTAATCATCAATCAAATTATTTTAAATTTCTTAAAATTATTTTTATTTTCTTCTGCTCATGAATTTGTGGTTTCTCTGTAAGGAGTCCACGGAAGTTCCGTGGATCTAGAAGAGTTACCCCCCCCCCCCCCCCCCCCCCCCCCGCCCCCGAGGAAGACTCCGCTCAACCCCAAGTCCTTTCCTGCATCAATCTCTTAATTGGGATGATCACCTTATTGGTTGTGGATGCTTCAAGTATTTGGCTGTTGGTAGGCAAAATTAGGCCAATCAAGTCATGAACAGTATAGCATGCTTGTGAGAAATCAACGGCTTAAAAAAACTATTGCATTCAACTTGGGCCATGAGGGAAAGTGGGCCCACCTAGTAAACCTAATTCACCTGCCCATGTGAGTAGCATTTAGCAATTGGCATTGGAAAATGGTACCCAGTACAATGGTTTTACAGGCACTTCAATGCCTCTTTTAATATCAATGATGTGACATTTGTGCAGAAGCTCCTGCCACTGAGTATGATGGCTTAGCTTGATCAGGAACCAGGGAAGGATGCTGAACTTTCTCGGGTGATGCTGGATTCCTACGTTAGGTTTTTTCCCATTTAAAAAGGGACGATTCTTTTGGTAGCCAAAATGTACTGTAATCCAGACGGTTCAAAAAGCAGCAATATTGTTGCCGAAAGGAGGGATTTTTTCCGATTAGCAAAGTAATATAGTAATTACAAATTACTCCACCTAGCTCTATTAGCCAATAACCTCTTCGAGAAGATCGTTTGACACTTTTGATAAAGTAGACTATACTTGCTTGTTATCAGAAACCTCAGTAAATGCTAATAAGTAGTTATAAATATTTTATTATTGTTATTTGCCTCCATTTAACTTTTAGGAATATTTTCACCTTGAAACTTGATCTTAAAAATTTTGATTTAAATTTGTGGAGCCTATCATGGTATACATGACGTCCATGCTGTCCATCCGTTTTACCTTAATATTTTAGGGCATAGCCCCAAAATGAGGCAGATCCAAAGCTCATGTGACTTACACAATTAAAAATTAACCTGTAGGCATTCAACTCATTGTTCCGTGTGGTGTAGTCCACTTGAGCTTTGGATCTACCTCAATTTTAGATTAATTTCCTAAAATCATCCCGAAAAATGAAAGGACAATGTACATAAGCCACATGTATCACAATGAACCTCATATGAAATTTACACCATCATTTATTTTAGTGTTAAATAAGTAAATGATCATTGTCAGCATAGAAAAAGTAAGAATTACTTTGATAATTAATGATTATTTATTTACATGTACTTACATGAGGGAATTGAAAAGCAAAGACCCTCTTAACTCTTAATTCTTATCTTTGGATTATTAGTGGTAAAATTGTGACGATGAAATGTGTTTTATTATCATTAGGATTCAAGATTTTCGATTGCAATTTATTTACCTCTCCTAAATGCATCTGCATTTAACACCAATTACATGCTTAGTTTGGTAGTAATAAAATTGTAATGATGATATTTTTTCTTTATGTTAATTGAGTAATTAGTGAAAGAAAAAGACTTACCAATAAGGCTACTAGGCGGGCAGGTTCAACCCAACTAACCCAACATTGGGTTGAGCTCGGGCACGTTCCACTTGAGCTTTAGATCTGCCTCTTTTTGGGTCTCACAAAAATGATCAGTCAAAATAATTATGGGCATGGATAAAACACATACATATTGGTGGGCCCCACTGAACCCCTGCCCAGACCGAGTCTGTCCGAGCAGGGAAGGATGCAGTCTGCCTGCCCAATGGAGTCCTTTGCCGGCGGCACACATGCGACAAAAATGAATATGGTGTGGGGCCTACCATAATGTATGTGTAAAGTTAATGCAATCCATCCATTTCTCTACCGCATTTTAGGACATGGTACTAAAAATGGGGATCCAAAACTCAAGTGAGTCATGAGTAACGGTGGAAAATGCCCACCATTGAAGCCTTCATGGGGGCCACAGTAACCGGCCTCCCCAATGGAGTGCTTTGCAGGTACACCTGCAACAAAAATAAATTTGGTGTGGGACCCACTGTAATGTATGTGTGAAGTTAATGCACTCCATCATTTTTTTCCCCTCATTTCGGGACATGATCCTAAAAACTGGGGTCTAAAATTCATGTGGCCCAAGAGCCATCATTACGTTTATGTGTAGGTAAATTGCATCCATAGGCAGGGGGCTCTGTGGGGTCCACCATGATGTACGGATTTTATCCACGATATTCATCTATTTTGACGGATCATTTTAAGGCATGAACTTAAAAATGAAATAGATCCAATGCTCAAGTGGACCACATAGTGGGGATTGAACACCCACCATTAAAAACTTTTAGGTTACCTTAGAAGTTTTGCATCAAGTTGATAGTTGTGTTTTACCTTCATTGAAGTCACTGACATTATCAATGAGCTCAATGGTAAATAAACATTGCAGAGGGCATGAGAAGGTTTCAAAGTTAAATATCACTATCTCCATTTGTTCCTTTATTGCAGCTAACTTGAGCCGATCTGCCTTATACTTATGCCCATCCCCTAAAATAATCTGAAAAAATGGATGAAAAACATGAATAAAACGCATACAATATAGTGGGCCTCACAAAGCTTATACCCATACCAAGTCCATCCTAGCTGGGGCAAAGAAGCGATTCACATTTTTCTTACCTAATGTCATCCATTCATTAATTGTTCCCATTAGATGAAGTAAAAACTCAACCAAAGCTTTAGCAGGCCTAACAATATTTTAATGATAACCATTTATATATTTAATATTTTCATTATTTTACATTTAAATTTTAAGCTTACATCCTAACATAAGTTGATAAAAATAATAAAAGATATAAATTTCAAATGAATATCACATTCACCTTATGAAGCATGAGGCACTTTACCTCGCAAAAGTTTCTGGCAAAAAATTCACACTCACTACCAACATAAATCTTCGTAGCCCAACAGAAAATGTATATGAAATCGTGTGTCCATCACTTGGACCACATCATTTTAGCCTGTAAGCCCAAAACTAATACCGATTCAAAACCCGACTAGACTATAAAGTAGTAGAGGGAATGGGATGCCACTGTTATAACATTTTGGAAGCTCATCGTAATATTTTTATAATATCTAATCTATAAAAAAGGTAAGTACAATGAATACGAAGGAAAAAACAAGATGGCCTGATTTAAATTTTGAATGGATGCCAAGAAGGCTTCTATTGTATAAGTCTTATCCCTATGGTGCTTAGTTGTGTGGCCCACTAAAGTCTTGGATAGGCCGGATGTTTTGTTTCAATCCTTAGCAAAAACAAGGTATGTGATGGACCAATTGAACTTCTCACACACACACATCATGGTGGGCCACAAATCACCTTTACCATTGATTTTTTTTTCTTTTTTTTTTTATACACGCACACACACCCCAACACACTCACGTTGCATGGGATTTCACCACCTATAGAAACTTCAACCCTTCACTGAGTGTTGAAACTCACGAGAGTCTACCACCAGAGAAAGGGTAAGGATCAGAAAAATAATGGTAATTAAATGCCCACCATTAAACTTCTTAGACGAAAGCTGAAATTTATATTTTCCCTTCATCTAGGTCTCTTTAAGCTTAACAACAGGCTAAATAGCAAATAAATATTATAGTGGGCCTTAGAAAGGTTTCAACGATGGTTGTCATTATCCTCACTATTCGTATAGTGTGGTCCACTTAAGCTTCAGATCTGCTTCAATTTTTTGGATTCATACCTTGAAATAATCTGGCAAAACAGTTGGACGGTGTGGATATAAAACACAAGCATCACAGTGAGCCCCATAGCCCCCAACGCCACGTGGTGTTGGTGTCCCCGCCCAATCCGCTTCCATCAACATGGGATGCTTGGTATGAGACCGTACTCTCAGGTCTTGCTAACCAGAAAGCAGATGCTCCATCATAAACACGCATCATTTTGCAGTGGATGGTGGGGCCCACCTATCATAAATGTTTATACTTGAATCAGTTACCGAGCACTCAACTTCAGCCTGCGTGGCGGACGTGCATGATATCAGGACCGTGCATCTATTGTGCCCTACCCTGGATAGACCATGCACCCAAAAATCACAACAGTCAAGATGATCCTAGCCATAGACTATACTTCTTTCCCATTGAACGTCGACCGTTGGTTGGACATTTCCATGACTATTCGTATGTAATCCTCGAAAGTCCTCCGACCAGCAGCTGAAGCCGAAAGATCCTGTACATGTGGTACGACGCAAGCAGATATATATTAAATACGACGCGACGCGGATTGCTGGACACCAGGTCGGGTGACCTGACTGTTTGGGGCCACCATGATTAATGTGATTTATCCACGCAGTCCATCTGTTTTTTCAGCTCATTTTAGGGCATCAACCCGAAAATGAGACAAACTCAAAGTTCACATGGACCACTCCATAAGAAGCACTAAGAATTGAATGCCTACCATTGAAATTTCCTGAACCCCACCATCATGTTTATTTGACATCTAACCTATTCACAGGGTCACGCAGAACTGAATGAATGAAAAACACAAACATCAGCTTCATACAAAACCTACGTGGCCCCTGCTAAGTTTTTAATGGCAGGCATACAATCCCCACCAATTCCTAAAGTGGACTCACTTGAGTTTTGTATGTCCTCTTTTGGGCTCCTGCTACGGAAAGTTTGACAAAACAGATGGACAACCTAGACAAAGCACATGTATCATGGTGGCCCAAGAGGCATCGTAGGGCTCATCCTCCAGTAGATGATGGAAGAGCCACTTAAGTATTCATTAGATATATTTGAATTATTCTTTAAGAATTTAAGATAAAGTATAAAAATTACAAATTCTTTTCTCTTAAATTTTATCATCTATACTTAATTATTTATGAGTGGTAAAATTATATTTTCATTTCCTGTGCATCAAATATCAAATGTTGTCGTCCGAACTAAAAATTTTAAAAAATATAATGATTATAAAATCTCTTTTTCATCTCCCATAAGCATTAGCTGACATACAATTGCCACGGGTGGTAAAAAAAAAATAAAAAAAGAGAAAAATTTACGACTATAGACCCCACCTTTTATCCAGTAGATATTCTTAGAAGAATACAAACTTAACATACACATTTAGACCTCCTCATATGGATAATAAAATTCAGGACAAAAATGCCCCTACTTTGTAGGAAAATGGATTAGGTACTCCTCTTGCCACCCGCTAATGGTAGATCATTGGTGGTCTGTGGGCCCCACCATGATGTATGCTTTTCATCTATGCCGTCCATATATTTTTTCAGATCATTTTATGGTATGAGACCAAAAATGAGGTATATCCAAATGTCAAGTGTACCACATTATAGGAAACAATGTTAAATGAGCGTCAACCATTAGAAACTCAGGTGGAGCCCACTGTGATGTTTGTGAGAAATCCTCCCCATCTAAATTCATTCATAGGGTCACAAAGACCTGAATAAAGAGGAAAAACAAATTTCATAATGATCTGAAACTTCTGTAACCCCTAAAAGGTTTTTAATAGTAGACATTCAATTCCCCACTGCCTTTTACAGTGTGGTCCACTTGATAGTTAGATCTATCTTATTTTTCGTCTCAAGCCTTAATATGAGCTCGCCAAATAGATGGACAGTTTGGATATAATAAAGACCTCATGATGGGACCCACAAAAGCAATAGCCAAAAAAAAAAAAAAAAAAAAAAACAACAGACTGTCGCTGCAGTTTGAAAGATTTTTTTTTTTAACAAGGAGAACTTTTTCTCCCTCACATTTTTCTGTAATACATAATTATGTAAATATGTATATATAAATTCATTTCTTTATCTATTTATTTAATAAGGATATCTTCTAAAGTAGAATGAATTTTTTTTATTTTTTTTTTACACACACACACTTACACTAGTGGAATTTCATCACCTATGAATACTCGAATGCTTGATCGGGTGTTGAAACTCTTAAGAGTCTACCACCCGAGCAAGAGTAAGGATCCAAACTAGAATAATTTACTTAACTTACCACATATGATTTTGGAGTAGGAGAAGTTAATTTAGCCAACCAACCTAGTTATTTTCCAAGACTTCATCGGGTCGATGGTCGAAAATCCATTTCATTCAGTTCGTAATCAATTTCAATCACTTCATGGTCAAACTGAAAATTTAGCAAGGCAAAATAGAAATTCAGCGGGACAAACTAAAAATTCAACGAGGCAAACTAGAAATTTAGGGGGGCAAACATTAAATTGAACAGGACAAACTAGAAATTCAGCAAGGCAAATATAAAATTGAGCGGGGCAAACATTAAATTGAGCGGGGCAAACTAGAAATTAAGCGGGCCAAACATTAAATTGAACAGGGAAAACTAGAAATTCAGCGGGCCAAACATGAATTTCAGCGGGGTAAACATGAAATTCAGCAGGATAAACATAAAATTGAGCGAGGCAAACTAGAAATTCAGCGGGGTAAACTAGAAATTGAGCAAGGCAAACATGAAATTGAGCGGGGCAAACTAAAAATTGAACGGGGCAAACATGAAATTCAGCGGGGCAAACTAAAAATTCAGCGGGACAAACATGAAATTAAGTGGGGCAAACTAAAAATTCAGTGGGGCAAACATGAAATTGAGCAGGGCAAACTAGAAATTGAGCAGTATTTATATAGAAATTGCAAAGATGAAAATTCCTAACACCAATTCATTCCTAACACCCTAGCCTTTGAAATGAGAATTCTCCTTATCACTTTATAAATGCTAATGTTCTAGTCAATCATCACCGCCATCATCGTAAGCTTGTCCCGACTATTTGGCATCAGCTTTAGTAATCCTATTTTGCACATACTTCCAATCTAAAGACCTTATCCTTGGTAAGTGAACAAGCTTTCATATCCTTCTCACCACTTCAATCCAAGTTCTTTTAGGCCTTCCCTTGTTCTTCTTCCAACCCTATTAAAGTTCCTCTTGGACCATGTCTAGCATCTCATGCTGAACCAAGTCAATCACTTCTCCATCATTTTATCTCCAATTGAGGCATATAATCTATTTTGATAAAAACTAAAATTGCTATCTTGGATAGTTATTTTTCATATAAATTTCATAAAAATAAACATGAAAAGCATGTTACAAATGGGATGCACAGATGCATGTGTGCTGGATTCTGTGAAATAAGGAGTCGTATTATGCTCCTCATATGCTTGTCCATAATTGTATCTGGGAAAGATAAGATGTGGTAGCTCAATGAATTTTTTGAACTAATCCTACTTTGTTAAAAATAGGGTGGTTTTAGTAATTTTTTCATAAAGCTAATGCATAAATTAATAGAATTCACCAGAGAGATACAGATCTAACTCAGGTGCAAAAGCTAAAACTACGCACTTGAAGCGAATCGGACACTAAATATGGAACCCTTTGAAGGCCTACATTGTCTAAATTTGAATTCTAAAATTCACCAACAAGTCCGGTACCAAAATTATTATGAGGTTTAAAATCAAAATGCATAAAGAGAAAAGACTTGAAGACTAGTCAGACACAACAACTACAATACAAGAAGATTTTTAAAAATGTCAATCTGGATATCATAAGTCATAAATCTGTGGGAAAAAAAAAAAACTTAAGAGACAAAATAGAAGACAAGCAGACAAAATGAAATGCTGCCCTATTGAATAAGTCTTGCTAAGCATGCTGGACGATTTTGGCTACAATGGACAAGCTGTATTATAAAAACATTGTTTGCAGAAGTCCCACTTCTTTTCATGTAATTCCATGGGGAGAAAACAGAGACTGAAATATCACCCTTGCTCCAAGGTGTCTCCTGTGACTGAATCATCAGACTGGTACCTGGAACGCAGGTAGTACAAGCTGAAGCCTCTTGGTAGACCTAGACCTTTGCAGTCCCTACGTCTAAAGGTGTATTGAACATGATTTTGAAGTGAATACCAGTAAGGTAATCCCAGAGATGTCATCACTAACTCTTGAAGTGAATATTTCTCAACAGGTCAATAATACGATATTATGATTCCAATTGACAGCAACCCCCTAAACCCTAGATAAGCGCAGCCCCTATGGTGTTTCTTCCCACAATTTCAATAAATTTAATGAATTCTCTTGATGGCTTTGGTGGGCTAGATTTCCCACATTCATTTTTACACCAATTACAAATCAGACAAATTGGAGAAGTTTAGAAACGATTGTAACTCTATCATGATTTTAGATTGGATGCCCCAATTAAAACCATTTCTAGTTTGCCCCGCTCAATTTCATGTTTGCTTTGCTAAATTACTAGTTTACCCCAGTCAATTTCATGTTTACCCCGCTCAATTTCTAGTTTGCCCCGCTCAATTTCATGTTTACCCCAATGAAATTCATGTTTGCACCACTAAATTTTTAGTTTGCCCCGCTCAATTCCATGTTTGCCCTGCTCAATTTCATGTTTGTCCCGTTCAATTTCTAATTTGCCCCGCTCAATTTAATGTTTACCCTGCTCAATTTCATGTTTGCCTTACTAAATTTTTAGTTTACCCCGTTGAATTTCTAGTTTGCCTTGCTCAATTTCTAGTTTGCCCCGCTCAATTTCTAATTTAACTGCGAAGTGATTGAAATTGACCATGAACTGAATGAAATGGATTTTCGACCATCAACCTGATGAAATCTTGGAAAATAACTAGGTTGGTTGGCTAAATTAGCTTCTCCTACCCCAAAATCATATGTGGTACATTAAGTAAATCATTCTAGTTTGGATCCTTACTCTTGCTCTGGTGGTAGACTCTTAGGAGTTTTAACACCCGGTCAAAACTTTTTAGAGCCGCAAAAGTTTTACATCAAGCTATTATATGTGTTTCCCTTTAATTCAAGTTCGTATGACCTCATCAACAGGTTGGATAGCAGATAAAACAATACAATGGGCTCTAGCAAGCTTTTATTGGCCAACCAACAATCAATTCAACAGGTTAGATAGAAGAAGAACATTAGAGTGGGCTCTAAGAAGTTTTTAGTGGTGGACCATCAATCTACACTGTTTTCCTGTAGTATGGTCCACCTTAGATTGGATTTACCTCATTTCTTTGGGCTCGTGCCCTAAAATGAGCTTCTAAATGGATGGACGGCCTAAATGTGGGACCCACTTGAATTTTATTTTATTTTTTAAAAAAATAAAAAAGCTTGGGGGGGGGGGGATCGGGCGGCACTACCACACCCACTACTGCCCGGGTGTGGTAGTGCTGCCTGTCCTCCCCTTTTTTTAAAATTTCAATGGACCCTACACTCTGAAATGCAGTTTTGGTGGGCCCCACAATCAAAGTACATGATTTTTGTGTGCCCCATACTCATGAAATTCAGTTTTTGTGGGCCCCACAATCAATGTACATGGTTTTCCAATGAATGACATACTTGATCAAAAATCTCATTTCAAACTCAATGAACTTCCATCAACTAGAGCAGATTCTAGATAGATATGCCTTACCAAAATGAATTGCCTTGATACATTTGGGACAAATTGATTTTGACCATAAATTCATATAATGATACATGTTTCCAATCCAAGTGTATAACAAAACTCAAGATATATTTTTTTATTTGTATATTATAACACTCATAATGTTTGGAGTAGTAAACATTATGCAAGCATCTTACTCTATTTATATATTATAACACTCACAAGTATTATAGTGTTGAACTATTTCTGACAATTCAATTCGAGCTTTTAACCCAATTAGAAAGGTGTAGTAGGTATAGAGATCTAAATAGGAAAGGTTTTAAGGTCTTGGGGAAGGAGATCCATCATCTGGGCCCCTTATCAGAGAATCCAAGCATGAAATTGAGTGGGGCAAACATGGAAATGAGCAAGGTAAACTAGGAAAAGAGCGGGGCAAGCATGAAATTAAGCGGGGTAAACTAGGAATTGAGCGGGTCGACCATGAAAATGAGTGGGGCAAGCTTAAAAATGAGCAAGGCAAGCATGAAATTGAGCGGGGCAAACATGAAAATGAGCGGGGCAACCATGAACATGAGCGGAGCAACCATGAAATTGAGCGGGGCAACCATGAAAATGAGCAAGGCAAGAATGAAATTGAGCGGGGTAAACTAGGAATTGAGCGCGTCAACCCTGAAAATGAGCCGGGCAAGCTTGAAAATGAGCGGGACAAGCATGAAAATGAGCGGGACAAGTATGAAATTGAGCGGGGCAAGCATGAAATTGAGCGGGGTAAACTAGGAATTGAGCGGGGCAAGCATTAAGTTCCATGTGCATTGAACTTGATCGACGAGCGTAGCAAGACAAACTAAAAATACAGTGGAACAAAGTATAAAGTTCATTTCATCATTCACCAAAATTACAAAGTATGTCATACATCAAAACTTACAAGTCCGGCGATTATGCGAAAAATTTCTAAGTCTGTGCATTTCAGTTCGAGTTCCTTCTTTAATCATGATAGCCTTGGGAGGATTAATCCGAGGGATGCGTTGATTGCAAAAGGGCCTCTTAAAACTATATTCAGTTATTTTGTTGGCTGGCATAATGATTTCAAGACCAGCAAGATAACTCAATATAGTTTTAATCAGCCCTTTTGCAGTCAACTCATCCCTCGAATCAACCCTCTCAAGGCTATCGTGATTAGAGAAGGAACTCAGACTGAACTGCACTGACTTGGAAATTTTCTGCACTCCAAGATTACTATAAACCTCATACAATGTATATTCAACGATGTATATAATACAATGTATACAACATCTATCTAAATTTTCTCTCATGCCCTGGATAAATATCATCTACAGATTAGAGACAAGCAATCATATGCTATTGATTTCCTCCAATCGGTGGTGAATTTTTGTATATCTGCTCCCGTCAAGGTAAGACCGTTACATAAAATGTCGATGTATTTCATTACAAATATACCGCAGTCATAACCATTGTCCTGCTTCGGCGCAGATTTATCGACTCTAATGGTACACTTCTTCCCTTCAAGCACAGTGTTGTCTCCAGTAGCATGGAAGAGAATGGGGAGTGCATCAGTCATCTTCTGCTTGTACTTCGGTATTAGATTTATGTATAAGTTATCCACAACAACAATTTCTCTTACTCTAGGATAGATGACCAACAAAAATCAATGTGAATTTTCATTATTCATGGGCGCATAGACCTGTTCATAATTCATAAAATTATATATTAATCCAAACATGATAGAACACATAACAGTAAGAGATGATATTCTGTGACGAATGCATTACCCGCTCATAATACCAAATCACTTTGGCATATGGTTTATCTCGCTGCTTGGAAATTGCATAAGCCGTAGTCAGCTGACCTATTAGTGAGGCCCATTCTGACGTCGATTTGGAGGCCCAGTATGCAATCAAAACTGGAAAATACCCCTCAAGGTTTTGCAATTACAAACATGATCAAAGTTCAATACATGTAAGAAAATAAAATTTTCAAACAATTAAGGATTTGTAAAATAAACAGTCACCGTAAAATACGTAGGACAGAACTTGTAATCCTGAGGATATGTTATTGAAAGGTTGTTACGCCTTTTCTCAAGGAACTCGATGTATGTGTTGATAGCCTAATCAATAGGATAGTATGATTTAGTTATAAATTAATATAAAATTAATTATATGTCAATCAATGTATATATATATAATAAATTAGTAATGCTTAACTCACTATCAACTCACGCATCCTTCATCCATATCATACTGAACCATTTCCCCGCTATCATGGCCTTGTTTGCTTCATACCAGTCCTGTGTCTCTTTCACCTCTTGCGCGGATAGTATCCTGAAAGGATCCATCTGTAGAGAAAATGGCATCGGAGAAGTAGTAAAAGTTATTACTTGCTCAGGTTTGGGAACCGTCCCAGGGGTTGTATCGAATGCAAATAGGGACAAGTACGAAGAAATCTTGTAATATGACGGCTTCAGTATCTTTTTAGTTCTCCTTTCATAAACAGGATGAGAAGTGAATGCATTCAATACATTACCTTTGGCATTACTATACGATTGCACATCCAGATCTCCATGTCCAAGTTCTTTATCTTCAATATCATTTACTTCCCCTCTCTTCGTCAACTCTTCACCCTCCTCCTCCATCACAAAACGTCCCCTCTGTATACGACTACCTTCTTTCTCCTTATTAAACTTCTCCCTCTCATTCGCTAACTTTTTCTTATCCTCAAAAAATAAATCCTTCTCCCTCTTCAACTTTTCTCTCTCTTTCAATAACATCTCCCTCTCAGCAAACATTGCTTCTTTCTTTCTCATCTATTCCCTCTCTTTTCTCAATTCGTCCATCTCCTTCTTTAATTCCTCTCTCCTTCTTCAACTCTTCCCTCTCAATCTGAAATTCCTCCATAAAAAATAATATTCTTCATAATACCCCCCTCAGTCCCTCTCTCTCCACGCCTTTCTCATCATTATCATCTGACTCGCCATCCTCCTCATGATCAACCTCATTACTCTCCTCATCATCTTCCTGGATCTCAGTGAGTTACAAAATGTATAGATGGATACGTAAGAGTGAGGATAACTTTACAGTGGCAGAAAATTTATAGTTCATTTTTCATAATATCTCACCTAGAAACTATCACGCACCGAGGTAACGGCATCCGTTTCCCATTCTCATAGTGTTGGTTCTAATTTCATTACTACCGATGTCTGCAAAAGAATAAAGAGTAATGTTAAATAAAAAAGCGTATACGTCAACTTAAGCAAAGTAAGTGTCGGAGATATATATAAACATACAGCTTTACTCTCGAAAATAACATGTATTCTATTGTACCTCCAACCCTTTCAGCCTCAATATTGAATGAAGCATGAAATTTGATGGGGTACATACGAAATAACACACACTTGTAAAGCCTGTAATATCTCTACTACACATACCTGTTAGAATGAAATTATACCAGGTTAAAAATCTAAAATTGACTATAGAGGGAAAATATATAGAAAATAAAAGGTGTTCTTACTTGTAGAGGAATGACACAACCACATACAGTGTACCAAGGGGAACTTGATGCGGCAACGGCAGATTCGATTCTTTGGGACATTGTATAGTATCTCAAACTACCCCAGGGATACATATAGAAATCATCTAACGAGTCCACCAGGTGAATATAATTTATATTGCATAAAGCACTCCACAACTAGAAGTAAGGCAACCTTTACGATGTCCTCATGTTTATTAGTGTCAACTAATCTCTCAAACACGTCCATTAGGTGCTTCTTTAAGACTCGATATTTTTTGAAGTATTTGTCTCTTAGTGTACTCGTAGTGCAACGATTCTTTGGTACAATAAGATCTTCGGTCTTAAGACCGGTAATGAGGGCGAAGTCCATCTCGAAAAACTGCAATCGCCTCCCCCTGATATCAAATGCTGAATCACTTTTGTATCTTATTAAAAGAAGGTGAAATAAAGCCTCTATAAATCTAAAGGATGTAACATGCAATAGAAACGAGAAAGGGAATTGCTTAAATAGATTTAGACAACTCTCATGCTTCTCCACTCCACCCTTCACATTGTCAAACTACTATGTCAGTGTACACCTAGATGTTGGGTTAGAGATTATGGCAGAATATTCGTCACCTGCAGAGATGAATTGAAAAACATATCAAACATAAAATTTACAAGATAAAAATAGTGTACAAAATCAGACATAATTGAAATCAATGTAGCATTTCATTAATTTGAACAAGCTTCATATGAAATAGAAATAGAAATTGAGTGAAAAAATACCAAAAATTGTGCTAGACAAACTATCAACATAAGCAAGACAAACTATAATTTAACCGGGGCAAACTAGATATTGAACAGGGCAGGCTAGACATTTTACCAAGTTCAACGTTAGCCAGATTAGTGAACATTTATATTGGTAGTATTAACAAGAAGACGTTATTTGCAACTAGTTTTGTTGGTTGGTTAATTGGTCACATTTTCTTCATGAAATGGGTTAGATTCGCATTATTTTAGATACGATAAAATAATTCTAGTAGATCTAATGTACTTATTCGATCTAATAACTACCTTGTGTTAGAATTGGGAAAGTCTATGCCTCGAATCTTTAGTATTCTTTTATTTATCACATGTGTCTACTATTTAGGCAAAATATCGTCACCTATTGTCACTAGGAATCCGAAATAAACCTCAGAATCGAAAGAAAGGGGGGAAAGCACTAAAGAAATAGACAGAAATATAAACGACTTCTGAAATGATGGGGACTAAACAAGAACAAGAGGCATCCACAAAAGCAGTCTCTATCCTTTATTCCAAAGAAAATAAGGATCTAGACAAACTATATAGGAATCAATGGTTACATGAAAATTGGAAGTTGGAAATACTTAAAGAGGATAGAGACCTCTTCTGGATTGAAAAACCTCTTCTAACTCTTCTTTTCAACTACAAACGATGGAATTGTCCATTACGATATATATAAAAACGATTGCTTTGAGAAAACATCGAGCGGGGCAAACTAGAAAATTAATCGAGGGAAACATTCAATGTAGCAGGGGAAACATGAAATTCAGTGGGAAAAACATGAAATTCAGCGGGAAAACATGAAATTAAGCGGGGCAAACTTAAATTTCAACAAGGGAAACATGAAATTGAGGAGGGAAAACTACAAATTTAGCAAGGCAAACTAAAATATCAGCTTGGCAAACTAGAAATTCAGTGGGGCAAACTGAAAAATTCGCGGGGCAAACTAAAAATTCAGTGGGGGAAATTAGAAAATCAGTAAGGCAAACTAAAAAATTAGCAGGGCAAACTAGGAACTCAGCAAGGCGAACATGAAATTCAGTAAGGCAAACTAGAAATCAACGGGGCAAACTTAACAAATAATTTCATGACTTGAGCTAAAAAATCTAAACGTATTCAATGTTCAAATGGACCACACCACATGAAATTTTGAATTGAACTTCTAATGTTGATCATTTCTTAGGGGTCACAGAAGTTTTGGATCAAGCTTATAATTGTGTTTTCTATTAATCCATGTTTGTATGATCTTATGAATAGGTTTGATAACAAACAAACATCACTATTGGGCCGACTCTGGTTTCAACAATGGAAATCATTATGCCCACTATTTCCCATGGTATGATTCACTTGATCTTTTGATATGCTTCAATTTGGGGCTAAACCGCTAAAATTAGATGGAAAATTAGATGGACGGCATGGATATACTGCATACATTTAATGTGGGCCCAACTAAGTTTACTTAGTACAATGAGAGTGTACTGACTAACTCAGTATGCAATCCGATTACGCTTGCTACGCCGCACAATGTTGTTTTATTTATAATAAATCATGTTCATCGGATTATGTAATACCCCTTCGTTTTCATCGAAATATGTATACACCAAAACCCCATATGGAGAAAGGAACCTAGACATTGAGCAGGACAAACATGAAATTGTACGGGGCAAATATGAAATTCAGCAGGGGAAACATTAAATTCAGCGGAGAAAACAAGAAATTGATCGAGGAAAACTTGATTTTCAGCGAATGATACATGAAATTCAGCAGGGCAAATCATGAAATTCAGCGGGGCAAACTAAGAATTCAGCGGGGCAAACTAGAAAATCATTATGCTCACTATTTCCCATGGTATGATCCACTTGATCTTTTGATATGCTTCAATTTGGGGCTCAACTCCTTAAAATAGAGGAAAAATAGATGGACGACATGGATATACTACATACATTTAATGTGGGGCGAACTGAGTTTAAAATATACCTTTGTCGGGGTCCTTACTCTTGCTCGGGTGGTAAACTCTCAGGAGTTTCAACTCCCGGTCAAGAGTTCGAGTACCCATAGGTGGTGAAATTCCACCAGCGTGAGTGTGTGGGGTGTGTGTGCATGTGTAATAATAAATAAATATATATATATATACCTATGTTGCGTGCTTTCTTCACTGGACCGACCATTTTCAAAAGAAGACAAAATGTTGATAAAGGGGGCCCACAAAAAGAGTTTTTTGGGTCTTTCTACCGGACACGCAGTGAGGAAAGGGGGTCAAAGCAACGGCAGTGAAAGTAGTAGTGGAAAGGGAGAGGAAATGCAAACACAGGAAATGGAGAGGAAAAGCTGTTTCCGTGAAAAGGAAGGATATTTTCATCCTGAAATTTGGTGTCAGTACGAGGAGGTCTAAGTGCATACTGTAAGTTTGTATTGCTTCCAAAAAACCACTGAATAAAAGGTGGGGTCCGCAATCATAAATTTCTCATAACAAAAAATCATACTGAAGATATTTTTTATTTACATTATGTGATAATTGGCAATCCAACTATGCCATTAATGCTGGTTGGATTTGAAAGCCATTTTCTAAATAGAGAGACTAATAAAATATTTTAATATTTGTGAGCACCATCATAGCCAAAGTAAGGACCATCCGATGCATGTACCGCATTGACTCGCTATCATGTGACTTGTACTATGCAGATTTTGTGCTACCATTTTCTATAGTCCCTGACGTTTGGTAAACTGGCAAGGAGTACGTTCTCTAGCTTGGCAAAATTATTTAGGGCTTGTTTGGCCCATGGGATTGACTGGAATTAAGCGGGATATAATTGCTTTAGCACAGTGATTACCCACAGTCAGAAATTGTCTTGAAATACCTTGTTTCAAAGGATATTGTATTCCATTGTATGACAATGAAAACCCACCACCCGAGAGAATACACTGTTTGGAGAAATTACACACATCCGACGTTTTTAGTGTTGTGTTGACCCCATTGTGATGTATATATTACATGTACCATCCATTTGTTTTGCAAGGTCATTTTATGGCACAGGCCTAAAAATAAGGCACATCCAAAGCTTACATGGACCACACCGTGGAAAGCAGTGGGGACAGTGATGCCCACGGTTGAAACCTTCCTAAGGCCCACTGTGATGTTTATTTGTCATCCAACTTGTTCATGAGGTCACACGGACCTGGATGGATGAAGGGAAAACACAAATATTAGCTTGATCTAAAACTTTTCTAGCCAACGAGAAGTTTATAATGATTGGCCTTCAATCCCCATTATTTTATGTGGTGTGGCCCACTTGAGCTTTAGATCTACTACCGATTTTTGTGACCATGCCCTAAAATGATCTCAAAAAATGGATAAATGGTGTGGATATAGCCCATACACCATAGTAGGATCCACAAAACTTGCTAACATAATCAACACTGCCCTTTGTCAGATTCACAGGGAATTCAGGATTTAAAACATCTCTAGCTGCATGTTTTTTAAAACCATAGAAATCCATCATGAGATCAAATGTAATTTTATCCCAACTAATCACAACCCTTTCCATCCTCCCCAAACATTAAATGGGATTTGTGAGTAACCAAATGCAATTCCATCCCTCATAACCAAACACTAGATGGGATTTGTGAGTAACCAAATGCAATTCCATCCCTCATAATCGCATCTAATTCCATGCGCTAAACACCCCCTTAGGTTAACAAAATCCACACCGTCCATTAGGTTAACAACCTCTTGTTTACTGTTGAACCTAAAAATATATCTGATTTAATATCGACCCGGTTTAAAATTATACAAAAATGACTAAATTCTCATGGCATGGCTCACCTTAGTTTTTCAATGCTGTAAATTTTGGGTAATCCTTTAATCTTGATGAGACAGCCAAATGAATGGATTTGATGGCATATAAACACCCTGCTCTTCAACTATTTTCTACGATTATCTCTCACTCATTAGATAAGTTGGTAGAGATAGTGTAGTCTGCGTGACTGGTCCAGGATCAATTCCGAATGGTGTTACCTTTTAGAAAATGAAAAAAAAAGACAACCAATTGTGATGATGCGGCGTATTTATGTGAGTACAGCATGAATCTCATTAAAGCTTCATTCAGGTGATGTTTAATTAGCGTACGTGGGCAAGGTTGCAGCTACGTACCTATTCATGCAATGTCTCGGTTGTTCAAACCGAACATAGGAATAGTTGGTTAAAAGCAAATATATTCATAAGACAAGTAAAGAATTTTGTAATTATTATATATTTGTGTCATAATCCTAAAAATCTCGAATCCAAACAATAATATTGGTGTGTGATATTATTATTGGATTGCATATAAACACCATGTTTTCCAACTAATTTCTATCGATTACGTCTCATTCATTAGATAAGTTGGTAGAGATAATGTAGTGTGCGTGATTGGACGAGATTAAATTCCCAATAGTTTTACCTTTTGAAAAATGAAAATAAAAAAACAACCAATTGTGATGATGTGGTGCATTTATGTGAGTACGTCATGGATGTCATTAAAGCTTCACTCACATGGTGTTTAATTAGCAGTGGTTACATGGGCAAGGTTGTAGTTACGTACTTATTCATGCAATGTCGCGGTCGTTCAAACCAACCATAGGAATAGTTGGTTAAAAGTAAATATATTCACAAGATAAGTAAAAAATAATTATTATACTATTTTTTTTTACCGTAATCCTAAAAGCCTGGAATCCAAATAATAATATCAGTGTCTGTGATATCATTATTAGATTGCATATCAGTGGATTGGATTGCATATAAACACCATGTTCTCCAACTGTTTTCTACAATTATTTCTCACTCAATAGATAAGTTGGTAGAGAGTATAGTGTGTGTGCAAGGTCCATATTCAATTCTCAAAAGTGCATTTGAAAAGGGTCAATAAAAAACAACAAATAATTGTGATGATGCGGTGTATTTATGTGAGTACGGCATGCATCTCATTAAAGTTTCATTCACATGGTGTTTGATTAGCTGTACCTACGTGTGCAAAGTTGCAGTTTTTTTTTTTTTTTTTGTGTGTGTGTGCAAGGTTGCAGTTACGTACCTATTCATGCAATGTTACGGTCGTTCGGACCAAACATAGGTATAGGTGGTTAACAACAAATATATTCACAAGGCAAGTGAAAAATTTTATAACTATTATATATTTTTTTTTATCATAATCCTAATAATCTCGAATCCACATAATAATATCAGTGTATTTTAGTAATGATTTAATATTAAAATAACATAAAATTATTATTATTATTATTTTACATATGATAAATCAAACATTAGATTAGTCAAATATAAATGTTGTCCTAATACAAGTAAAACAGTTTATTAGCATTGTAGATTTAACTTACGTTATCTTTGTGTTAAAGAAACAAGCAAGTTACCCATGCACTTTAGAGTGGAAGCAGATTGTCCTATGTGGGGTCCACAGCAATGTCTTAGTCAAATCCATTCTGTCCATCCATTTTGAAATACCACAATAGAACATAATTTTAAAAATAAGGCAGATTCAAATTAAACTTGGATGGTCCACGCCCAACGAAACAATGGAAATGGAAACGTCCACCGTTGAAACCTTGCAGAAGCTGATCATCCAAACCGTTCACGTAGGGTTATTATCACTCAGCTAAATTGCAGGCACAAGTATCATCCTGGTATACAAAACTTCGCCCCTAGGCTTTCGATTCCCCACTGTTTTGCATGGTATGGCCCACATGAGTTTTGGATCTGTCTATTTTTAGATTCCTACTCTTTCGTGGTCATGCAAAACCGATGGACGGAGTGGATTCGTCATAAGACATCTTTGTGGGCCTCACGCAGCCCGGGCACAGGAATGTCTGTGTACATGTAATCAGCTTCCCTAGAGATGGCTCTACCATATCATCATCAATGAATAAGAGAAATTTACCATTGCACGACCCATTTATGGCCGACTTACCCGCTTAAGCCCACCCCATTTTAC
Organism: Magnolia kwangsiensis; assembly: GCA_037074715.1. Lineage (NCBI taxonomy): Eukaryota > Viridiplantae > Streptophyta > Magnoliopsida > Magnoliales > Magnoliaceae > Magnolia > Magnolia kwangsiensis. The sequence goes on from CM073582.1 coordinate 3,323,035, forward strand.
CTGACCAGAATAAGCCCCATATGTACGAATGACTTGCCAAAGACCAGAAATGCCTCTGCTTTTTCAAGCTGTGTATCCATATGACTATGGATTAAACCCGTAGCGATAATCGTAGCAATAATCCGCCTATCACCAGAGGGGGACAGCGAGTCGAGGTCGACCAAGTGAGATCTGGGCCTATGGCTATGGATTATAACCGTAACCATAACCATAATGCTATGTACTTTTTACTCTCTTTTTTTACATGAAAAACTTTAATCTATCTATATTTTTCTCTAATACATATTTATATAAATATGTATATATAAGTATATAGAAAAATTTTCTCTCTTTTTTTCATTCTTTTCTTTATTCATTTAACAAGAATATCTTCTAAACAGGTCCTTACACTTGCCCGAGTGATAGACTCTCAGGAGTTTCAACTCCTGGTCAAGGGTTCGAGTACCCATAGGTGGTGAAATTCTACCAACGTGAGTGTGTGGGGTGTGTGTGCATGTGTTTAAAAAATAAAAATAAAAAGAATATCTTCTAAATCAAAATTAGTTACTTGACATACCATATATGATTTTGGGGTAGGATAAGCTACTTTAGCTAACCAACCTAGTTATTTTATAAGATTCCATCAGGTCGATGGTCGAAATTCCATTTCATTCACTTCGTGGTCAACTCAATTCATTTCATGGTCAATTCCCTTCACTTCACGGTGAATTCCATGCATTTCGTGATCAATTCCTTTCACTTCACAGTCAATTCCATTCATTTCATGGTCAATTCCCTTCACTTCACAGTCATTTTTATGTATTTTACAGTCAATTTCGGCGATTCCCCTTCACTTCACGGTCAATTCCATGCATGTCATGGTCAATTCCCTTCAGTTCACGATCAATTTGATGCATTCACGGTCAATTCTGGCAATTCTGTTTCATTTTACAGTCATTTCCATGCATTTCACAGTCAATTCCGGCAATTCCGTTTTATTTCGCGGTCATTTCCATGCATTTCATGGTCAATTCCCTTCACTTCACGGTCAATTAGATGCGTTTCATGGTCAATTCCGATGATTTTGTTTCATTTCACGGTCATTTTCATACATTTCACGGTCAATTCCCTTTACCTCACGGTCATTTCCATGCATTTCACGGGCAATTCCCTTCACTTCATAGTCATTTCCATGCATTTCACGGTCAATTCCGGCGATTCCGTTTTATTTCACGGTCAATTCCCTTCACTTCACGGTCATTTCCATGCATTTCACGATTAATTCGCTTTACTTCACAGTCATTACCATGCATTTCACGATCAATTTCGGGGATTCCATTTCATTTCACGATCAATTTCGGGGATTCCGTTTCATTTCACGATCAATTCCATGCATTTCACGATCAATTCCCTTCACTTCATGGTCATTTCCATGCATTTCACGGTCAATTCTCTTCACTTCACGGTCATTTCCATGCATTTCACGGCCAATGTCCTTTACTTCACGGTCAATTCAATGCATTTAACGATCAATTCCCTTCATTTCACGGTCATTTCCATGCATTTCACAGTTAATTCCGATAATTCCCCTTCACTTCATGGTCAATTCCATGCATTTTACGGTTAATTCCGGTGATTCCCCTTTACTTCACGGTCAATTCCATACATTTCACAGTCAATTCTCTTTACTTCACGGTCAATTCAATGCATTTCACGGTCAATTCGCTTCAATTACCATGAAGTGCATAGAAATTACCATGAATCTAAACAGAATCACCGGAATTGACCGTGAAATGCATGAAAATGACCGTGAAGTGAAGCGAATTGACTGTGAAATGCGTGGAAATGACCGTGAGGTGAAGGGAATTGACCATGAAGTGCATGGAAATGATAGTGAATCTAACCGGAATCGCCGGAATTGACCATGAAATGCATGAAAATGACCATGAAGTGAAGTGAATTAACTGTAAAATGCATAAAAATGACCATGAAGTGAAGGGAATTGACCTTTAAGTGCATCGAAATGACCTTGAATCTAACCGGAATCATTGGAAATGACCATGAAATGCATGGAAATGACCGTGAAGTGAAGCGAATTGATCGTGAAATGCATGGAAATGACCGTTAAGTGAAGGGATTTGACCGTGAAATGCATGGAAATGACCGTTAAGCGAAGGGAATTGACCTTTAAGTGCATCGAAATGATCGTGAATCTAACCGGAATCACTGAAAATGACCATGAAATGCATGGAAATGACTGTGAAATGCATGGAAATGACCGTGAAGTGAAGCGAATTGACCGTGAAATGCATGAAAATGATCGTGAAGTGAAGGGATTTGACCGTGAAGTGCATGGAAATGACTGTGAATCTAAACGGAATCGCTGGAAATGACCGTGAAATGCATGAAAATGACCGTAAAGTGAAGCGAAATGACCGTGAAATGCATGGAAATGGCCGTGAAGTGAAGAGAATTGACCGTGAAGTGCATGGAAATGACCATGAATCTAAACGAAATCGTCAAAATTGACCGTGAAATGCATGAAAATTACCATGAATCTAAACGGAATCGCCGAAATTGACCGTGAAATGCATGAAAATGACCATGAGTGAAGCGAATTGACCATAAAATGCGTATAAATGACCGTGAGGTGAAGGGAATTGACCGTGAAGTGCATGGAAATGACCGTGAATCTAAACAAAATCGTCGAAATTGACCGTGAAGTGAAGCGAATTGACCGCGAAATGTGTGGAAATGATCGTGAAGTGAAGGGAATTAATCATGAAGTGCGTCAAAATGACCGTGACTCTAAACGGAATCACTGGAAATGACCGTGAAATGCATGGAAATGACCGTGAAGTGAAGCGAATTGACCGTGAAATGCATGAAAATGACCGTGAAGTGAAGGGAATTGACCGTGAGTGCATAAAATGACCGTGAATCTAAACAGAATCGTCGAAATTGATTTCCATGCACTTCACAGTCATTTCAATGCACTTCATGGTCATCTCCATGCACTTCATGGTCAATTCCCTTCACTTCATGGTCATTTCCATGTATTTCAAGGTCAATTCTCTTCACTTCACGGTCATTTCCATGCATTTCATGGTCAATTCCTGTGATTTTGTTTAGATTCATGGTTATTTTCATGCACTTCATGGTCATTTCCATGCATTTCAAGGTCATTTCCAGCGATTCTGTTTAGATTCATGGTCATTTCCATGCACTTCACTGTCAATTTCCTTCACTTCTCGGTCATTTCCACACATTTCGCAGTCAATCCGCTATACTTCACGGTCATTTTCATACATTTCACGGTCAATTCAAGCGATTTAGTTTAGATTCATGGTCATTTCCATGCACTTCACAGTCAATTCCCTTCACTTCACGGTCATTTCGCTTCACTTCACAATCATTTCCATGCATTTCACGGTCAATTCCGGCGATTCCGTTTATATTCACGGTCATTACGATGCACTTCACGGTCAATTCCCTTCACTTCACGGTCATTTTCATGCATTTCACAGTCAATTCGCTTAACTTCACAGTCAATTCCATGCATTTCGTGGTCAATTCCAGCGATTCTGTTTAGATTCACGGTCATTTCCATGCACTTCACGGACATTTCCATGCATTTCACGGTCAATCCCAACGATTTCGTTTCATTTCATGGTCATTTCCATGCATTTCATAGTCAATTCCCTTCATTTCACGGTCATTTCCATGCATTTCATGGTCAATTCCCTTCACTTCACGGTCATTTCCATGCATTTCATGGTCAATTCCCTTCACTTCATGGTCATTTCCATGCATTTCACGGTCAATCCCGGCAATTCCATCTCATTTCACAGTCAATCCCCTTCACTTCACGGTCATTTCCATGCATTTCACAGTCAATCCCGACGATTTTGTTTCATTACAAGGTCATATTAAGTTGTTTTTTCTTAAACAAAGAACTAAAGATGAGGTGACTTTTGCTTATCCTATAGATGTTCAATACAATAATGCGACCGAAGTGGGGTACAAATCTATGACTTAGTGGCTATGAGAACAAGCATCATGATGGTCTATGAACTCGGACAATCTAGTGGTTTTCTAGTTTTCCTATGTATTCTCAATTCCAATCAGCATTATTTTGGATTCACCATGTTATCTCATTTGACTTGCATTTAAACATGATCCATACTCTTGATTTTCATCATTTCATTACAATTCCTCATTTACAACTTCTAAATTCGTAAAATAAAGAAATCAACAATTTAAAAAAGTATAACCAAATTCTAACAATATCTTCTGGTGTCTTGTTTTTTAAAACTGCGCAATCTCCTTTGCAATGAAGTTGGCTTGAGATTGTATCGAAAAATAACCCTTAGATTATCTGAGGCTCTCTTTTCAGTCTTCATTCATGAATTCTTGCTTTATTGTTCTCTTTAAAGTGTTTCTAATGTGTTAGGTCAGGCAACCCGAGACCTCAACCGGAGCCCAACCCAAGTTTTATCGGGTTGGTGTTTGTATAGCCCAACCCCGAGACCAAACCTGATACATCCTACCCAAGCTCAACCTAATGTCGGGTGGGTCACAGGTTGGTCGGGTTGAACCCGCTTAACTTTCAACCCTAAAATCATATATAGTACGTCAAGTAACCAATTTTGGTTTAGAAGATATTCTTGTTATATGACTAAAGAAAGAAATGAAAAAAAGAGAGAAATTTTTTTATATGCTTATATATACATATTTATATAAATATATGTTAGAGAAAAATGTAGGTACAATAAAATTCTCCATGTAAAAAAAAAAAGTACACAGGATACGGCTATAGCTACGATTATAATCCATAGCCACAGATAACTGTGGCCTTTTGTTTGAATCGACGATGAATCGCAGATTCCGCGATCCATCCTCAAATCCTACAGTGAGTTGTGGTGGAATCACGGAATCCGCGATTCATCGTCGATTCAAACAAAAGGACACAGTTATCTACGGCTACAGATTATAATCGTAGTTATAACCATATCCTGTGCACTTTTTTTTTTTTTACATGGAGAATTTTATTCTACCTACATTTTTCTCTAACACATATTTATATAAATATGTATATATAAGCATATAAAAAAATTTCTCTCATTTTTTCATTTCTTTCTTTATTCATATAACAAGAATATCTTCTAAACCAAAATTGATTACTTAACGTACCATATATGATTTTAGGGCTGAAAGTTGGGCGGGTTCAACCCAACCAACCTGTGAACCACCCGACATTGGGTTGGGCTTGGGTAGGATGTATTGGGTTTGGTATTGGGGTTGGGCCATACAAACACCAACCCGATAAAACTTAGGTAGGGCTCGTGTTAAGGTCTCGGGTTGCTTGACCCAACACGAACCCAATTAATATATAAGTTCCTTATAAATTAATTATAATTGAGTGTAAATCATTTGCGTTGAAGGCAAAGAAAATTCCAAATGCCGACTGCTTTTATTGGTCCACATCATTTTCGATGACTCATCTCACATGTAAACTCCTACATGTCAACATCACATCAGGGGACAATATATACATTGACTTCCCATTCCAAAGTGTAACATGTCAATGACTTAAAATAATGAAGAAGAAGAAGATAGAGAGAGGAGAACATTAAGAGAAAGGGAAGAGAAAACATTAGAGAGAGAGAGAGTGAGAGTTTAATGCAGTATTTTTTATTTATAGAAATAATGCAAAAGACCAAAGTACCTTTAAAGATTAATATAAAAGGATAAAATATTTCAACCATGCATAATAATTGCAACACAAATCATTATAAAGTAAAGCAGTCACATAACTTGAAGATTTCAGGAATTCTTGCAAGATACTTTTGTTACCATAATATTTGTTAATTCTTGCAAGATACTTTTATTATCGTGAAGTGAAGAGAATTAACCGTGAAATGCATGTAATTGACCGTGAAATGAAGGGAATTGACCGTGAAATGCATTGAATTGACCGTGAAGTAAAGGGAATTGACCGTGAAATGCATGGAATTGACCGTGAAGTGAAGAGGAGTCGCCGAAATTAATCGTAAAATGCATGGAATTGACCGTGAAATGAAGGGAATTGACCATGAAATGCATGGAATTAACCGTGAAGTGAAGGGGAATCGTCGGAATTGACCGTGAAATGTATGGAAATGACTGTGAAATGAAGGGAATTGGCCATTAAATGCATTGAATTGACCATGAAGTAAAAAGGGCATTGGCCGTAAAATGCATGGAAATGACCATGAAGTGAGGGAATTGACCGTAAAATGCATGGAAATGACCATGAAGTGAAGGGAATTGACCGTGAAATGCATTGAAATGACCGTGAAATGAAACGGAATCCCCGAAATTGACCGTGAAGTAAAGTGAATTGACCGTGAAATGCATGGAAATGACCGTGAAGTGAAGGGAATTGACCGTGAAATGCATGGAAATGACCGTGAAGTGAAGGGAATTGACCATGAAATGCATGAAAATGATTGTGAAGTGAAGGGAATTGACCGTGACATGCATGAAAATGACCGTGAATTGAAACAAAATTGTCGGAATTGACCATGAAATGCATCGAATTAACCATAAAGTGAAGGGAATTGACCGTGATATGCATCGAATTGAGCATGAAGTGAAGAGAATTGACTGTGAAATGAATCGAATTGACCATAAAGTGAAGGGAATTGATCACAAAATGCACGGAATTCACCGTGAAGTGAAGGGAATTGACCATGAAATGAATTGAGTTGACCGCGAAGTGAATGAAATGAATGTTTGACCATCGACCTGATGGAATCTTGGAAAATAACTAAGTTGATTGACTAAAGTAGTTTCTCCTACCCCAAAATCATATGTGGTACGTCAATAAACTAATTTTGGTTTAGAAGATATTATTGTTAAATGAATAAAGAAAAGAATGAAGAAAAGAGAAAAAAATTTTGTATGCCTATATATACATATTTATATAAATATGTATTAGAGAAAAATGTAGGTAGAATAAAATTTTCCATGTAAAAAATTAAAAAAATTTAGAGAGAGAGAGAGAGAGAGAGAGAGAGAGAGAGAGAAGTGCGTAGCACTATGTTATGGCTACGGTTATAATCCGTAGCTATAGGCCCAGTCTGGTCTAGGGTATGGGGACTTCTTTTTTTTTGCTCTGGATTTTTCATTGCTTTTGTGGGTCCCATCATGAGGTCTGTATTATATCCAAACCTTCCATCTATTTGGTGAGCTAATATTAAGGCTTGCGACGAAAAATAAGATAGATCTAACTATCAAGTGGACTACACTGTAAAAGGCAATAGGGAATTAAACGTCTACCATTGAAACCCTTTTAGGGGTTACATAAGTTTTTGATCATTATAAAATTTATTTTTCCTCTTCATCCTTGTCTTTGTGACCTTATAAATAGATTGGATGGAAAATAAATGTTATAATAGGCCTACGAAATTTTTAACGGTGAAAATCAATTTCCCCGCTGCTCTTTGTGGTGTGGTCCAATTGATCTTTGGATATGGTTTTTTTTTTTTTTTTGGGATAATGCTCCGAAATGATCTCAAAATATGAATAAATGTTATAGATATAATAAATACATAACTGTAGAGCCCATAACTGTTGATCTCTTTTTAACCGTTCGTATAACTCGAAGTTCGAGGAGCGTCAGCGCTCGTCTTCGAGCACCAGCCGATCCGGTTGAAGGTAAAAGCAGGGGGCATTTTCGACCTTCGGCGAGTCGTCCGTACATCTGGGGCTTATTCTGGTAAGGTAAAATGGGGTGGGATTAAAGTCGAGCGTCGTCTTCGGGCACCAGCCGATCCGCTTGAAGGTAAAAGCAGGGGCATTTTCGACCTTTGGCGAGTCGTCCGTACATCTTGGGCTTATTCTGGTCAGGTAAAATGGGGTGGCTTCATCTGGTAAATGGGCCATAAATGGGTTGTACAGTGGTAAATTTCTCTATGAATATCGATGGCATTGGATGGATTCCTCCTTTTTGCTGAACGTGTGCCAACATGGTGCATGTACGTGAGATCTGGATGATCGTGACCTTTAATCCAGTGGCCCACCATATAAAGTCATGGTTGAAAAACACATCAATAGGACTACTTTATCACCACGTCGGTGCATACGGCAAATGGACAGCTCAAAAGTTGAGCGAAGAAACGAATGAGCGGTCCAAAGTCAATGGGAGAAAATTGCACTTAGTGGACGGCTACGATCATCCTATTAACAAGATTTTGGTCCTATTAACAGCCCCAATCATGCTAGTGCCACGTGGAAGGTGGTGATAGCGATCCAAAACTAATGGGGGCCACACCACAAGGAACGGTTGGGATTGGAATGCATGCCCACCATTAAAAACCTTCCAGATTGTGTGTGGGGCCCACCGTATATTTCTATATGCAATCCAATCCGTTCGAATGTATCCCACCAGATGAATGTGCGTGCCAAAAAGCGGGCCATTCCAAAACTGTAAGTGGACCACCAATACATGATATAGAGGTTTCAAGGATACAGGGTATGGCCCATTGATGTAGAGCGGGTCGCGGACAGTTTCATGACCACAAGATGGATCAGAAATGGCCCGGTCGACTACAGAAGTAATCCGAACCGTCGGACCTTAGATCAGGAAATGAAGCTGCCTGTACAGGGTATGGCCCACCTTAATTTTGGATTGGCCACATGGATGGAAAGGATTTCATGCACATCACAGTGGGCCCCATGCATAGTGTTGCTTCCGTAGTGGATCCGCATCACATAATCACATGTGTGCAAAAGCAGCCTGATTAATTCCATTTGTTGGAAGTTCCGGCCACCATACCCTATGGGACGCAACCCCATGCGCAACTCATCGGTGTGTGGGAGGCTAGACGAGGCTTATTATGAAGTTTGTAAGAAATTCACCCCTTTATCCATTCTACCCTATCAATTGAAAACATGAGGCAGGTACAAGGGTACATTGAGTCGAGTCGAATTGGGTCGAGCTGGCCTCTGCTCAACTCGGCTCAGCCACTAGCTGACCTCAACTCGAATTCAGCTCGGCTCAGTCCTCAAGCCTGATTAGCTAGCTTGGCTTGGTTTAGTCAACGACTTGGGTTAAGATCAAGCCCAATTCACTATTGAAGCATTTTCACAAACGCCTAGATTGTACTTTCGAAATTCTTCTGTATGTGAAACATAAGCAATAGTTTTATAAATATTTTATCAAACATCTTCTAAACAATATAAAAATCAAGAAAAATTAAGAAAAAATGATATATGTTTCATGTACATACCTTCCTTACCACCAGCCACACTTTATTGAGTCATTTTATTAAACACTTGATGAGCAACATCAATAACAAAGTAATGGAATCACCGAACTACTTTGGTTTAAGCCGAATTCAATCCAAGTCGAGTCGAGACGGGGCAGGCTCGAACTCGGCCCAAACTCATTTTTTATCTCAAAAGGTCAGCTCAACTCAACTTGAACTCAGCTACAAACCAAATCAAATGGAGCTTTTTTAAGTCCACTCGAGCCGAGCGAGCTAACTGAGATAGCTCGGTTCGTGTACACCTCCAATGATAACAAAAAGCAAAGAACATAAATGCCTATTATTGAAACCTTCCCAAGTCCGATGTCTGAATCCCATCCAAACCCTTCGTAGATTAAGTGAGAATACAAAATATTTTTTAACTCCAGACTTCCGTGACTGTGGCACATGAATGTTTTAATGGTAAGTGTTTAATTACAATTGTTTCTTTTGGCATGGCTCACTTGAGCTCCGCGTTTTTTGTTTTTTATTTTGGCTCAAATATTAAAATGAGTTGGCAAAATGAATGGACAGGATGAATTTCTCACAAACATAACAGTGGGCCCCAACTTACTGCAGTCGAGGATCCCAGGCAATCCAGGTGCCAGACGTGGATCAACTGGCTCAGGCCGCTTATTCTATTCGTCCATGTAGTGTAGCACGTGCTTATGCACGTGGTGCAAGATTAGAGTTAGTATTGCAGTGTTTATAAAACAGTGGTGGCTCTTAAACTGTGCACGTGGCATAGTTGCATGGTAATCCAGACCGTCCAAATCGTTGCCCAATCGATGGAGAATGACAAAAAACTACCCCGACATATATAGAATGAGCCATTTGATATTTGAACCACTCACTTGATAGTTTTAACCATCGATGACAGCCCGTGGAAATGAACGGTTAGGATATTTTCTCCATCCATGATTGGGCCCCCTATTTTGATGTTTTTCTTAACCATAAATTAATAGCACGTGTGGAGGACGAGCCACCACCATTTTAAAAATGGTATAAAACTAACAAAGTGATATAAAGCAGCACAGAAGATGCAAGTAAGCCAGCCCATGTACACGCGGACAGAAATTAAAGGATCCAAGCCGTTCATGGTGAAAGTTCTGTCCTACAAAACAACATGCGAGGAAATCAGGCGCATTTGCAACCTATTAGAATGAGGATTGATTGCAGAGCAATGAAAAAGTTTTATTTGCAACTTCTACGGCCCAGATCATTTCGATCATTCTTAAGTGACCAACCATGAGAAAGGAATAAAAAGTACAAAAGAGCTGGGCCGAGCTGGGCCTGTTTAAAATTTTGATTTTTCTTGGGCTGGTGGGGCCCATCGAGAGCCCAAATGGACCCATCTTCGGATGATTTGCACCGTCCAGTGGACGGACTCCATTTTGATAGATCACCAGAATGCCAGACCCGGTTATAAGGCCTGACTCCGGCCCAGATTTTGAACTATATTGGCCGTACGGTATGGGCCTGATCATAATTTATTGGGCCGATCCCGGCCCATTTACAGCCCAGATAGAGGCATTTTCAGATGATCCGTACCATCCAGTGGATGGGCGCATCATGTTAACCGTAACACCGGCTCTCCCCCATCGATGATCATAGCCATTTGGGTCATGGTTTTCATATGGACGATTACTGTCAACGGTTCAGATTAATTACAATGCAGCAATTATCTGGTAACTTGCATCCACCATATAGCCGTTCGTATGAACCGTTAAGTACACCAAAATGTGGGTCCCGCATGCAATTTATCAGGTTGATCAGTAGGTGGGGCACACGTGTACATTTGGTGTGGACGTGATGAATGGCCTGGATCTGTCATGCACGTTCCAAGCGTGGATCTTTGCAGTTGGGGGAATTGAATGGCTACGATTCAACCAACCTTCCATCTTGTGCGCAATTGGAGGATGGTGATTTGACTGTCCATAACGGTCCGTGTGCTAAATGGTTCGCAACGAAAGACCCAAGTCGATAAAATGATCCTAGCCATACGATCATCATTGGGCCTAGAAAGGTTAGCTAAATGAGTTGGGCCCATCTGATCAGGCCCATTCAAAACGTGTAATTTACTCGGCCCAATCTCGAGCTGTTGCCAGCCCCAGCTAACAGTACTGATGATTAGGATTGTCTGTTGGTGTGATTTTTATTGTGACCTATACATGATAGAGGTCACTAAATGGATGGTCCTGATTCACCGTCGGCCTTGCCACGTCATTCCCATTTTACCTATCAAGGAATCTTGTGATCCTTGGCATGAGGACATGCTGCCTTCATGCCTGATGTTTATACAAGTGGGTCCCACACGTCGTGATCCGCAATGCAGTTTTAGTGGGCCCCGACATGGACGGATGTGCACGAATCGACTATTTTGGAAGATCCTAACCCTTCCTATTGGTGGGCTGTTTGGGGGAAAAGAAACATAGGCACATGTCCGAATATGAGCGGCTAGGATCTTCCCATCTGACAGATAATTGGAGGATGATCCATCTAAGGTGGGGACCATCAATCCATCGTCCCAATCCGGCTGCACACCTCTCTGCATGCACCTCCACACCACACGTTCCAATCTAGCACACATCCAGGACATCTGAACCGTCTATCATGTGGGACCCACTAGACATCTGAACCGTCTATCATGTGGGACCCACTATGTACCTCGAGCGAAAAATCAAGTCCATTGTAAGAGCTTGCAACTTTTTGACTGGGCCGTCCACCGTTGCTATAAATTGGTGGCCTACCAGATGGTCCAAAAGCCTGAATTTTTGCCACGTGTGGATGGCTGCACACGTAGCAGGTGGCTGTGCATAAAGCTAGCAACTGGCGGGTGGCCCGTCGAACCTGGCTTTGGTTTGGTCTAGGATGTACTAGCTTGGCCCGTGGGCTGAGCTGGGCTGGAACTCACATGCAAGGCCCGTAACAATCAGGTTAGACTCAAGTCATTTTAGCCCAGCCCAGCCCAGCCCAACTCAACCCAGCATAGCACATACTCTATAAACATGTTACTCTAATCCTAAGTCAAGTAGCTATCTATTTTAAATGTTAGTCCTTTGAAATGTTTATTTTTTTGTGCATGTGTGGCCCACTTGATAAATAAATAGAATACAAAAATTCAAGTTAGAAATAAAAATTTTATCAATTTTCAAGTCAAGCCAGTTCCAGGCCTCACAAATAAATAAATAAAAACTATCAAGCGGGCTTGAGCCTGCAATCTAGGCATATCCTGGCTCGGGCTTTGGGTCTTAACTATGGGGTTGGACCCAGGCCTAGCCTGACCTTGCCGAGACCCCGCCCACTGCTGCTCTTAGCTATGCAGGGGGCTGGTGTGCCTTTCAAACCTTAACTAGACAGAGAATATTTTAAGCCCAAGCCCATCATGACTTAATTAAAAGTTTATCGGGCTTGTGATAGCCTAACATACATTTATTGGTACCATCGTGCATTATGGTTTCAACCAGGCCCTACTCAAATCGAGTCTAAGTAATGAGTAACCCTAACTTGAGCCCATCTTGACTAGTACTTGGGTTGTAGGGGTAACATTGGCCTACTTGGCTTGTGGATGTATGCCCACTCTAGCCCGTTATATAAGCATATATATTTGGGTGAGAAATGATCACATGCATGCTAATTTAACAAGAGTACCATGATTAAGCGGAGGGGATTTGACGTTAATGTGGCATGTATCCTAATACATTTAATGCAAGCGAAATACTTACATGGTATGTACAACAAAAACAAAATTGTGCAATAGAGTTCGGGCCTAACCTGACCTTGCCCAGACCTCACCCATTGCTATCCTTAGTTGTGCAGGGTGCTGGCGTGCCTTTCAAACCTTAAGTAGACTGATAATATTTTAAGCCTCAACTCACCACAGATTAATTAAAAGTTTATTGGGCTTATGATAGCCTGACATCCAATTCCAAATGCGTGCATTGGTACCATTTAGTATCATGGCTTCGACCGGACCCTGCTCAAATTGGGTCGGGTAATAAGTAACCTTAACTTGAGCTCATCTTGATTAGTACTAGGGCCATAGGGGTAACATTGGCCCACTTTGGCTTACAGATGTAGGCCTACTATGGCCCGTTATGTAAGCATATTCTTTGGGTTAGAAATGATCACATACATGCTAATTTAACATGAGTACCACAATTAAGTGGAGGGGATTCAATAATAATGTGGCACATGTCCTAATACATTTAATGCGAGCGGAATACTTCCATAGTGTGTATAACAAAAACAAAATTGTGCAATAGGGTTTGAGCCTAACCTGACCTCACCCAGACCTCACCCATTGCTACCCTTAGTTGTACAAGGTGTTGGTGTGCCTTTCAAACCTTAAGTGGACAAATAATATTTTATGCCTCAACCCATCAAGGATTAATTAAAAGTTTATTGGGCCTATGATAGCCTGACATCCAATTCTAATATTGGTACTATCAAGTATCATGGCTTCGACCGGGCCCTGTTTAAATTGGGTTGGGTAATGAGTAACCTTGAGTTGAGTCCAACTTAATTGGTACTTGGGCCATAGGGGTAACATTGGCCCACTTTAGCCTACAGATGTAGGCCCACTATATCCCGCTATCTAAGCATATTCTTTGGGTAAGAAATGATCACATGCATGCTAATTTAACATGAGTACCACGACTGAGCGGAGGGGATTCGAAGATAATGTGGCACGTGTCCTACTACATTTAATGCGAGCGAAATACTTCCACGGTGTGTGCAACAAAAAAATAAAATTATGCAATAGGGTCCAAGCCTAACCTAATCTTGCCTAGACTCCACCCATTGCTGCCCTTAGCTGTGCAGGGTGCTGGTGTGTCTTTCAAATCTTAAGTAGACAGAAAGTATTTTAAGCCCGAGCCCATCATGGATTAATTAAAAGTTTATTAGGCCTGTGATAGCCTAACATCCAATTCTACATGCATGCATTGGTACCATCAAGTATCATGGCTTCAACCGGGCCTTGCTCAAATCGAGTTGGTTAATGAGTAAGCCTTACTTGAGCCCATCTTAATTACTACTTGGGCCATAGGGGTAACATTGGTCCACTTGGCCTTCTTTGGGTGAGAAATGATCACTTGCATGCTAACTTAACACAAGTACTGCGATTAAGTAGAGGGGATTCGACAGAAATGTGGCATGTGTCCTAATACATTTAATGCAAGCGAAATACTTTCATGGAGTATGTAACAAAAATAAAATTATGCAATGGGTTCCGAGCCTAACTTAACATTGCCTAGACTCCACTCATTGCCACCCTTAGTTGTACAGGGTATTGGTGTGCCTTCCAAACCTTAATTTAACACTCCGAGTTTTCAGTGGCCGTGTAAGAACTTGGCTCCCGAATTCTCAGGTGTCATGGGTGCCCTAATAGGTTTCATATTTTGATTACATTTGGTTGATCTCATAAACAATAAAGGATTTAATAAGGCATAAAGTATAAGTACGTCATATCAATTACTACTAAATAAAAAATATCCAAACAACGAATCCAAAATCATCTAAATAGGAAAACTAGTCTCACCGATACATGACCCAAGGCGATTAGGCCCCTAGTCCATACCCCGTGATAGCCTGAACTCAACTAAAAGAATCTGTTAAAAGTCTGGAAGCAGGGAAGCTCCTATTCCCTATCCCTGCTCACCTTACTCGGCTCGTCGAGCTCCGCCTCACCTGCATCTAGTAAAGAATCTGGTTGGTGTTTTAAAACACCATCCCAGAGTGGGAGTGAGTGATCAACTCAGTGGGTGCTATTAGTCTTAAGTTACAACAGGCATCAATTAAATTATGGATTTAAGGAAAGACAATGCATTCATAAAAACTAATTAATCTTGTTGATGCATATGCATATATAATGATATGATGCATGCCTTCGCAACAACACTCCCTCGAGCGACTCCATCTAATGATCGCATATGACCAACACTCTCTCATAGCGACCTCGACTGCCGAGTCGCCAACCTAGTTAGTGCAATGCAATGATAATGTTAACCTGGTTATTAGTTAAGTCCATTCATCCAGTAGGTTGGGGAATCTGATAAACTCCACGTATTAATGCCATGAGCTGGTTGCGAGGCCAAGGTCCCCCCCCAACGTGTGACGCCGAGACCTCACAGTCCTTGATTCCGTCGGGTTCCCCATCTCCGACTTCAAGCACATGGGGAGTGCCGAGAGAAAGGGATCGCTCGCAGTCACTACAGGGAGGCGCAACACCCCAGCGTAGGCCGACAGCTCGGACATAGTGTCCGGCTCACGAGGCGGTGGACCAGTTTCAATTTGGTTATCGATGGACTACAACGGTTGTAGGGTATTTCAGGTTCCATACATATGTGAGCAAACATGGTTAACAAACAATGTTAGTTAGTAAATAGGCTAGACTATACGAGTTGGGTAAGCACGTGACAAACGACATCGGATACAAGTGACTCATGTAGTCTAACTACTGTCACCCACACGCCCTCGCCCAAATCCATAGGTTTAGCCTCAGGGCGGTCCTACCAATGGGGTCACCTTTGCTCTCCTCGTATTCCTGACCAACCCAAGAGTTTGGATGGGGATTCATAATATATCAACTATCAATGTATCATCAAGTATAAACAACGTCATGTTCTCATACTTCTCAACATACAAAACCATGCAAAGTTAATAATATCATGAACAAGGTGCGCGTGTGTTGTGTGAGTTGGTGAGGAAGTTAATCACTTCCTACAACCCTTATAACCAAAATGCACAAGAATCAATGAATTATGCAGGCTATAGGGCACATCATACGAGAAATCAAGCAAGACAAAAACATGTAATCATCCATGGTCGCCTAATCATGTGAAAAACACAAACGATATTATATGAGAGCTAAACAAATAAGCAATCTCATACAATCCTCAAGCAAACATCCAAATCTTAAGGTTTTTATAAATTCTCTAAATATAGCATCTAAGCAATCAAAATCATTAAAATCATTAAAATAATACTAAAATTGGTATTAGGTCACCTAAGGATAATAGTCCGTACTCATGGATCGTTAGAGACTTGAAAAACGACCTAGGAATGAGGGCTTTGAGGTCAGATGGCCGGAATCCCTAAAGCAATCATTTGCATGTTAGAATCTCAAGAAAATCTCTTCTCAACACAAGGGTTTCAAGAAAAAGGGATGAAGGATCTTACCTAGACGATCAGCAGAACAATTGTTGTGGTTGTTGTGGAGAGTTTCTTCTTGGAGGAGAGGTAGGGAGTTGCAAGATGGGATTTCCTTGGGCCCCACCACGATCTATGGTCCACCCTTGCTCTTCTCCACTCTCTCTTTCTTCTCTCTTTACTCTTTCGCTCTCCCTTCTCTCTCTTTGGTGGGTGTAGTAAAGGGGGGAGTTATGAGAGAGTCAGGGCTTTATTTCCTAAACTTTGGCCCTTTAGCCTTAAGTTTCCTCAAATACCCACAATGGCCCTCTAAGACTCCATATTATCTTTGGGGTGGCCCTAACACCTCCTAAGCCACCAAATTTGGTGTGTAAGTATCTAATATCCCGATGAGGGGCCATGCAAAGTTTGGGAGCAAACGGATGAACGAATATGGGGTTTGATCATACGGTTTCAATCTTTAAATGGCCTTGCGGGGTCCATTCCAGTTATTGGGGAAGTTCTGGTAATCTCTCGGCCATGAAACTTATAGGATGGGTGCTCCATAACCCGATGAAGGGCCATGCAAAATTTAGAAACGATCGGATATGGGATTTGGTCGTACGGGTCTGATTTGCGATCAACGGTCACCATTCCACGATGGGGTTCCAAATTTTGTGGACAGGCGTAGGAAAACACATTAGGCTTCCACCGTAAATTTAGAAGAAATTCGATAGCTGAAATATCTTATCTCTCAGTTTCATTTACACATGTCAGATTTCATTCTCGACCTTAGGTGGGTTACATTTGGTAAGTGTTACTGGAACGGTGCAAATAATTAATTTATGGGCGTTCACTGAGTCCACGATAGATCACAAGCCCAGTGAGACAGACATTACTCCATAATTTTGTAACTAGTGGCCCACTAACGAGCAGTTTAGAGCTTGTTCGGAAAATCAGGGCATTTATGGAATGAATTAAGTATTGAGATTTCTCGTGGGCGATGATTAGGGTTTGGATTAACTATGTTCGTAGTGTGGCCTATTTATAACTAATAAAAGTGGAGATTTAATCATGATCACTCTAAACCGTCGGTTTTAAGCTAAAAGAGTAACGGGATTGATTTAGTCTACTATTCAAGATCCGGCCCTTATTTGACTCGGCCTCGGTTAGATCTTTAATTTAGTTATAGATGTCTTAATTATTTAGCGATGGGTCGGTTATATTTTTAGGTCCAATGTAAGTGAATTATGGGCTTAAACTTGATGTTCAAGTGATCAAACGGATTCGCTGGCTTCGTACGATTGATTAATTGAACTTGTGCAATTCTTTATTGGTTCCACCCGTGTTTAAACTAACATTAAGGGATAATAACCAGTAAGTGACATTATAAGTTAATTACACAAAAAAAAAAAAAAAAAAAAAAAATTTAGAAATCCAAAATAATGAAAATCTAGGATGTTATACTTAAATAGACAAATAATATTTTAAGCCTGAGCCCATCACAATTTAATTAAAAAGTTTATTGGGCCTGTGATGGCTTGACATCTAATTCTACATGCATGCATTGGTACCATCAGGTATCATGGCTTCGACCAGGCCTTGCTCAAATCGAGCAGAGCAATGAGTAACCCTGACTTGAACCCATAATGATTAGTACTTGGATCATATGGGTAACATTGAACTACTTTGGCATGTAGATGTAGGCCCACTCTAGCCCGTTATCTAAGCATATTATCTGGGTGAGAAATGATCACACGCATACTAACTTGACATGAATATCACGATTAAGTGGAGGGTATTCAATAGTAATGTTACCTGTGCCCTAATTAGGAGTGCACATCGAGTCAAACTAAGTCAAGTTGGCCTCGACTCGACTCGGCTCGACCACTAGTTGACCTCAGCTCGAACTCGGCTCGGCTCGGTCCTCGAGCCTGATTGGCCAACTCAACTTGGTTCAGTCAGCAACTCGGACCAGTTCGAGCCGAGTTCAAGCCAAGATTGAGCTGAGTTTGCCTGTGCAGCATTTTTCAGAAACACTTGGACTGCACCTTCAAAATCCCACTATATGGGAAATAACAATGATGGTTTTCAAGGTATTTTATCAAACACATTCTAAGCAACATAAAAACCAATAAAAATGGGTATTTATTTCATGTACATACCTTTCTTCCCACCAGCCACACTTCGTTAAGTCATTTCATCGAACACTTAGTGAGCAACATCAATATCAAAGTAACCGAGTCACCGAATTGGTTCGATCAGAGTTCGATTCGAGCTAGATTCGATCCGAGTAGAGTTAAGCTGGGCCCAGCTTGAACTCGACTCAAACTCATTTTCAAGCTTAAAAAATCAGCTTAACTCATCTTCGAACCCAGTCGAATCGAGCCTTTTTGAGTCAAGTCGAGTAAGCTAACTGAGCTAGCTCGGTTCATGTACACCCCTAGTCCTAATACATTTAATGCGAGCAAACCACTTCCATGGTGTATGCAACAAAAGCATTTTTGTGCAACAGGGCTCGCAATGATGTCTTTATAAAATTCATTCATCCATCAGTCTATCCGTTTCATGTTAGGTCATAGGTTGAAATTTGAGGCCCGTCGAAAACTCAAGTGGGCAAGTGAGGGATTAGTTTGAAAAGCGATGCCCACCATTGAGACATCACTAGCTTGCCATGCTGTTTATATGGAATCGAATTTATTCATAAGGT
The DNA here is from genome assembly GCA_037074715.1 of Magnolia kwangsiensis. Lineage (NCBI taxonomy): Eukaryota > Viridiplantae > Streptophyta > Magnoliopsida > Magnoliales > Magnoliaceae > Magnolia > Magnolia kwangsiensis. Next base: position 3,342,148 of record CM073582.1, read on the forward strand.
CACTCCTCTCACTGGCCCACAATGATATTTTTATGGAATCAAATTCATTCACAGAGGTAAGTCCCACTAGGTTGGAGGGAAATTCAAAATTAGATCATGATCCACAACTATGTTACACCATGTGGTTTTACCCGCTTAGGATTTTTAAGCTCATGTCCTGAAATGATACGTTGAATTTTGTGGATTTTATATAAACATCGTGGTGAGCAGATACACTTTCTTTTATTACAAGCCTCGTTGGTAAGGATTTTGGGCTGCATTAGATGTTAAATAATGTGTGTTCGTATCATTGCTCTACTTAACATATAGTTTTTTCATATCTGTCTATTAATCACTTTAATGAAGACCTAACCAATGCAAAGGGTTGACTGCACTACGAACAGAAGCAAAAATAGGAACAATCTACTCATCAAGTGACCACATGAAGGTTGAGTTAGACCCTTGATTATAGATTGACTTCAACAATGAAGCTTTTTTTATCATAACCCATTGTTTTATACTATATTTCCAGTGACACCAGCCATTTTATTGGCTCAAAATCCTACAATTGATAATCAATATAAAATAAAAATTTACAAATTCATATACCCATTTTGATCGATCATGTTTATGGAGATAAAATAAATTTGATCTAAAAAATAAATAATTGTGCGTCGCAATTGGAGCACTATAAATTTTAAGCATGCATAAGTGGAATCAAACTTACTCAATTGATTGTGATTAGACCAAAGGTTAAGACAAGTGGCTTGATTAGGATGAATTGTTTATGATTCACTCATTCATTTAGTACAATATCATCCCCATGAGAGAATTATAATCTTATAGGTCTCACACTGGATTTACACGATTGAATGTTGTGCATTAAATTATTATTTTTATTATGAGAGAGCATAGTAATTCGGTACACATCATTATCACCAGTCAAGTATTATTATTTACTAGATACTATTGGTTCCAGTGCCTCGATGACTTATTTTTAAAAGGTTGCGCATGGTAAGTAGTATTTTAAATAGTGGCAGCAATCACATGGCGTTCAACACTCTATATTATATAGTGTAGGCTACAAGATACCTATATTGTTCACTTTAAAAATATAAAAGTAAGATAAATTATAAGAAGGAAATAAAAATATAAAAACGTCTATAAATTTTTTTCCAATTACAAATATGTTTAAACAAGTTATTAATTGTCATTTATCCAAAGTCAACCCATATATAAAAACTAAATAAAATCATTATCACATTAACAGCTTGTTAAGAAGCACTAAAAAAATCATCATTGCAGAGTGGTGGCCCGTATGATGGAATTGTTGGGGGCCTTGCACAAAACCTTAGGATCTAGTCTCCCAAAACAAAATAGAATTATGGAATAATAAAGCAATGAAATAAATCAAAGCATAAACTACACCACACAATAGATTTTTACATGGAAAACCCTCAAAGAGGTAAAAAAACCACGGGACCTTGTCCATATCAACAATTCACTATGAAGTAGAGCGTTACAACCTTCTTCACTCACGCTGAAGCGAATAAACGGTAAGAGAAACAAAGAAAACGGAGAGATCTCACCGATTATGAGGACGTGGAAGCACTGAAATATGGTAGATCACCTCTACGAGCATAGCCTCCCTTCCACAAGCTTCCTCTTTCTCTTTCTCTCTCTCTCACACCTTTGATACCCCCAAATCCTTTAACAAACTCTTACAAAAGCTTTAAGAAACCCTCTCGCATTCTTTTCCATGCCCTAGAAAAATCCTGGGGACCCCTATTTATAGTTTTAGGAAACTCCCTTCGACATCCTTGTTGCAAAATGACTCAAACTCCGCAATCCACATAAATTTGCAGAACGAATATGCGTAACCAGGACCGGTCATGCAGTTTCTTCGACTAGTCGAGCGCCACCCACGACTGGTCGAGCACCTTGGAGAAAAAAAACTCATTCATCGCTGGACTTTGAGTTGAGACAGGGCTCGACTAGTCTCAACTGGTCGTGCACCAGCCCTCGACCGATCGAGTGAGGCTCACGATCGGTCGAGCACGGGACAAAAAATCTCATCAAATCTCTCCCTTTTTGTCCTAGGAGGGATTCACCTTCTTCAAGTTAGTATGGTTTCTATAAACCTCAAACTTGCCCTTGAGTAAAGCCTTGGTCATCATGTTTGACTCATTCTCGTCCGTGTGGACCTTCTCAAGCTGTAACACATTCTGTTCCAAAGTATCCATGATTCAGTGATACCGAATCTTTACGTGCTTTGACTTAGAATGCTGACTTGGATTCTTGCTCAAGTATATAGCACTCTGACTATCGCTATAGACCACGTGTTGCTCCTGTTTTAGGCTATGTTCCTGTAGGAACTTATCCATCCAAAGCATCTCTTTACATGCTTTATGACTGCAGTGTACTGGGCCTCTGTCGTCAACAATGCTACGACCTTTTGTAGCTTGTTCTGCCAAGAAATCGTTCTCCCTGTAAACATGAACATTAACCCCAATGTAGACTTCATGAAGTCTATGTCGCCCGCCATATCTGCATTTGTATAGCCCTCTAATAAAGGTTTACCGTCACCATAATATAGACTCAACCTGGATGAGCCTCTTAGATACCGCAGTATCTATTTCACCACTCCCCAATGCTCTTTATCAGGATTGACAAGATATCGACTAACAACACCAACCGCATATGTTATGTCTAGGCGTGTACACACCATAGCATATATCAAACTTCCTACAGTTGACGCGTATAATATTTTCTATATCTCTTCCATCTCTATCTTAGTCTTGGGACACTGCTTGTCTCTTAATCTGAAGTAACCATCTAGTGGAATACTGACCGGCTTTGTTGCATTCATATTGAACCGATGTAGGACTTTCTCAATATACCGCTCTTGTAACAACTAAAGCTTTATTCTGCTTTTATCACGGGTTATCTCCATTCTTAGAATTTATTTAAGTATTTCATTGCAGACGACTTGCCCAACTCTTATTTCAGTCTGTCGATTTTCTTAATGTCTTTTCCCATGATGAGCATGTCATTGACGTATAACAACAGAACTAATAAATCACTATCTAAGAACTTGTGCGTAAACACACGGTGGTCTGACTCCGTTCTGTCATACCCGTGCTTCAACATAAATGAGTCAAACTTCTTGTACCATTGCCGTGGAGCTTGTTTCGGCTCTTACAAGCTCTTCATCAATTGCACATCATATGTTCTTTGCCATTTACTTCAAACCTCTCTGGTTGGAACATGTAGATATCTTTTTTCAGGTCATAATGGAGAAAGACAGTTTTCACGTCTAACTGCTCTATCTCTAGATCCATGCTAGCCGCCAACCCAAACAACACCCGTATGGATGTCATCTTCATCACTGGTGAGAATATCTCCTTGAAGTCTATGCTTTTCCTCTGACTAAACTCTTTCACTATAAGTCTGGCCTTGAACCTCATTTGTGAATTCTTCTGCTCAACCCTCTTTCTGAACACCCACTTGTTGCTCAAAGCTTTCTTTCCCTTAGTCAATTTCACCATATCATAGTTGTGGTTCTTATGCAAGAATTCTATATCCTCTTGTATAGCTTTCAACCACTCCTCCTTATACTAATCGGCTAGGGCCTCATAATAATCTTTTGGCTCTCCCCCATTAGTCAGCATAATGTACTCATACGGCAAGCACCTCTTGGACAGTTGTTTGTCCCCAGATGACCTCCTCACTTGTGGCTCAACAGGTAGATTAAGTGGGGGCTGCTCCCCCAGTTCATCTTCTGAGGGAATTCCCTCGTCCTTTGCACATTGTTGTACTCCCCCGTTATCAAGCACTACGGGAGGAATAACCAAATTCATGTCCTCTAGCTTGCTTGAACTAGGCTGGTTTTTTTATGGCTTACCAATGTATTTTATACACTGATTTTTAAATAATACCACATCTCTGCTCCTGACGAGCTTCTTCTCGGTCGGATCTCACAATCTGTAATTAAACTTTTTATCACCGTATCTCAAGAACACACACTGTCTGATCTTCATATCGAGCTTGGACCCTCGTCCTTTGGTACGTGAACGGATGCCCTACATCCAAACACCCTGAGATGACTGTATGATGGATCCTGTCCGGTCCACATCTTTTCAGGCACTTCTCCATTCAACGAGGCTGATGAAGACCTGTTTATCAGATACACCGCCATGTGTATTGCTTCTCCTCAGAATGTATTGAGCAATTTTGCATGGGATAACATGCATCTAATTCTCTCTACAATGGTGTGATTCATTCGCTCAGCTACACCATTATCTAGGGGGTCTTGGGAACTATCTGTTCATGCCATATACCCAAGGACTTACAATACTCATGAAAGTCACCAATGTATTCACCACCATTGTCAGTGTGGATGCACTTCAATGATCCACCTGTCTCCCTCTCGACCATAACATGAAAGAATTTAAACACGTTGGATTTCAAAGTATAAACCCAAACCCTCCTGATGCACTGTCTGTAAAAGTAACAAAATACAATGTCCCACTTAAGGTTTTTGTCTTCATAGGACCATAAACATCAGAATAAACCAAATCTAATGCATGCACTTTTGTTAACATAAGAAGCAAATTCAACAAATGAAACTCTATATTGTTTCCCTGATAAACAATCAAAATAGGTTTTGAGAGACATACCTGTCACGCATGTAATGAGTTGTTTCTTCGCTAATAGTTGAAGTCTTTTTTCACTCATGTGACCTAGATGCTTGTGCCATATATCAATAGTTAAATCTTTCGTTGTGTTCAATCCACCTTTGCACACACTGACACTTGCCTTGTAAAATGTGTAACACTTCTTTCCTTTGACTGCGATTAACGAACCCTTGATAAGCTTCCAAGGCCCGCTAACAAACTGGCTTTTATAGTCATCATCATCCAACATTCCCATCAACATCAAGTTAAGGTGAAGGTATAGGATATGCCTCACATCCCTGAGAATAAATGTGCAGCCCATATTAGTCTTCATACAAATATTACCGACCCCTACAATCTTCGATGGGCAAGAATTTTCCATCTCACGGTCTTATAGTCACCGGACTTGTAGCTTATTAAGAAGTCCCTGCGTGAAGTCACTTGAAAAGAAACTCCCGAGTCTATCACCCAGTCAGTGTCCTGACTCGTAGATGTGAGACATACATCATTATCTGCTGAAAGAATAACTACAATGTCACCATTTGAAGCGGCTGTAATGAAATCTGATTAATTTTCCTTCTTATTTCCTTTTTCTTTATTGTCGTTCTTAACCTTACGACATTTATGCTTATAGTGGTCCTTCTTGGTACAATTCTAGCATTCAACATCCTTCCTGGTACTTAACTTGCCTCTTAATTTATCTCGGGCCTTTCCGCCCTTCCTGTTATTTTTTTTCTCTGGTTCCTGTGTCACAAGGGCTTCTTGCTAAGTAGACCCCTGAGACTTTCTCATTGTCTCCTGATTGAAGAGACAACTAGTTACCTGTTCCATGGACATCTTCTTAGAGACACTGCCAATGTTTCTCAACTATCAGGCAATGAACTAAGCAATAACAAAACCTGCAATTCATAATCCAGGATCATCTTCATAGCGAAAAACTGGTTCACTATATTGCTGACCTCATTCATGTACTTGGCCACATAACTATCATCTTTGAACTTGAGATTCACAAATCGCCTTATTAAAAAGATTTTATTACTGGCTGTCTTCCTCTTATATAACCCTTATAGTTTCAGCCATAGGCTAGTGGCTGAGGTCTTTGTAGATACACAATGGAATACAGAATCATCTAACCACTGTCTAATAAACCTCACTGCCTTCTAGTCTAACTTCTTCCAATCATTATCAAACATATCATTGGATTTTGCTGATATGCCTAAATTTGGAGAATATAAGTCCTTGCAATAAAGCAAGTATTTCATTTTAGCTTTACATATGGTCCAGTTAGAACCATCGAGGCTGATCATCTTTGATGAACCACCTTCCATAATTCAAATCGATCATACCCGTTCAATGAACTTAGCTATGATACCGCTTTGTTGGGGGCCTTGCACAAAACCTTAGAATCTAGCCTCCCTAAACAAACCAGAATTATGAAATAATAAAGCAATAAAATAAATTAAAGCATAAATCACATCACACAAGAGATTTTTACGTGGAAAACCCTTAAAGAGGTAAAATCCATGGGACCTAATCCAGATCAACAATCTACTATAAAGTAAAACGTTACAACCTTCTTCATTTACGTAAGAGTGGATAAACAGCAAGAGAAACAAAGAAAACGGAAAGATTTGAACGATTATGAGGATGTGGAAGCGTTGAGATATGGTAGATCACCTCTACAAGCATAGCCTCCCTTCCACAAGCTTCCTTTCTCTCTCTCACACATTTGATACCCCCAGACCCTTTAACAAACCCTTGCAAAAGCTTTATGAGATCCTCTTGTATTATTTTCCATGCCCTAGAAAAACCCTAGGGACCTCTATTTATAGTTTTAGGAAATTTCCTTCCGCATCCTTGTTGCGAAATGACTCAAACTCTGCAATCCGCACAAAATCGTGCAACGAATCTGCATAATTAGGACCAATTGTGCAGTGTCATCGATCGATCGAGCGGCCCACTTGACTGGTCGAGTGCCACCCACGACTGATCGAGTACCTCTGAGAAAAAAACTCATTCATCGTTGGACTTTAAGTCGAGACAGGGCTCGACTAGTCTCGACCGGTTGTGCACATGCCCTCGACCGATCGAGCACGGAACAAAAATCCCATCATGATTACATATGTTAAATCCATAGCACACATACACCACAGTAGGCCACGCCATATAAAATAATGTACAGCTATTTAAACACTTTCAAAGAAGCACATGTTGTATATATACCATCAACACATCACATCATGCCACCTAAAGAAGAAAAAAAATTACATAGCAACTCCCATCCCACAACATTACATGCTAACATGTTATCCATACACCATAACAAACCCTAAAGAAAAGAAGACGACGAAACAAAAGGATAGTAGCCTCCTCTTATAACATTGCACTACAAGCACCATCTTGAAATGGGAAAAAATCCAAATGAAATAATTAATTTTTATTTAAAATGAAAAATAAATTATCAATAAATATTAAGGGGCAGAAACATGCTTTTATCACATTTGAGAAGAGATTCAATTAATCAAAAAAGAGGAGTTTTTAAAATTCACGGTAGCACAAATGTGACAAGTGTATATTTTTTCCTCATTTATTTGAGTTCTAGTGATATTAAAAATACAATAAATGGACATTATTCTATAATCCATTCATCAGCCAAAATCTCTCATTGAATAGTTTTATTGAATGAGAGAATGAAAGAAAATTTTGGGATGGAAGAATGCTTAAATTACAATTTATAATTTAAAAGAGGAATTTTTAAAAGGCCTTTATAAGAAGCTTTTGTTTTAAAATTAAGATAGTGTATAATCTATTTCCAAAGTTAATTTATTTTGCAACTCTTTTATTTATACTTCTTTTCCATATTTATTTTATCTTCTACATTTTACTAATTATAGTTATTTGCGTATCATTCATATAAACCATTTGAAAATCCTTATATGGGACCAACAAAGGCAAGACAAAATAACGAAGTTCAAATTTATGGAGAAAAAGTTATGACGGGAAGCTTTGAAATAAAAATAATTCAAAACTTTTTTAAAATTACAAACAATAAACTAAATTTAAGAGCCATACACATGGAGCATTGGTAACTCAAATTAAACCATAAACCGCACAAAAGATTATTCCCATATTAAATGTAATAAAGAAATCAAACTTATTTGAGTATTACAATATTGAAATGATGAAAAAAAAAATCTAAAATGATACTATTTCATAATCCAAGTGTAGACAAACGAGAGGTTGTCATTCAAACAGCATTGGTGTATTAATGTAACTAAGTTACGGTAGTTTAACAATATAGGTCATGTATACTACGTGTTCAATTTTTACTTACCAAGCATTAACTAATTCCTTTTCCAAAGGCAGCCGTTTAGGTGCAGAATTACATGAGATAGCACGGCACTTCTCACGAGATTTACTTTGTGGTATATATATCCAAATCCTCAACTTCATGTTTGATCGCTAGGAACTCATGTAAGTTTTTTTAAAAACTTATTATACGTTGTGTGACTCTAAATTCTGAACGACGAGCCCACACAAAGCAGCACCTCATGAAACCCTTTAAGCTTAATTTTTACTTTGATTTAAAACTTTGGGTGGGCTATAAAAATAAAAATAATTTCCTTAATTGACTTGCACTTCTCTTTTTTATAGCTTATTAGAATTTTAGATTATGATGAAAATTTACTCCTTAGGATATCATAGGATTCTCCATTACATGGACCGTTTGAATTAAACACTTATGACACATGTACAAATATGCACAAGTACATAAGTAAGCATGACTATATATATTGTGTATTCATTCCATCCATGTGTCAATAACAACCATTTTTAGGACATAAGCTGAGAAATAAAAAAGTTCCAAATCTCAAGTGAGCGATAAGATTGGAAAAACAATGACTGAAAACTCCAGCGTTAAAAATTTCTTAGTGTCTATCATAATGTTTATTTACGATCTAAGATATTGGTAAAGTCATGTAAACCTAAACCAATGGAAAAAACATATATCATCCTTATCCAAACCCATGTGGCCCCTCCTTCCCATGGTACAGTCCACCTGAGAATTGAACTTGCTTCGTTTTCTGGCTCATGACCTAAAATGATACGGAAACAGGATGGACGGCGTGGATATAGAATACATTCATCAAGGTCGGCCCCACCGTAAGGTCCACGCACCGTATTGGGTGAGGCCCCGGTGGCAAGTAATCGGCTGCCCTTTTCAAAATCCAAAAGGCTGAGGTTACTTTCGTAATTATACTCTAGAGCAGTGTCAGTATCTTTCTTTCCCATTATCAGACTGCATGGAGAAACGTGGCATACAACAATGTGCGTTTGTAACGCACCACTTAGCTGTGGCAACCAAGCAACCGTACACGTGGCAGATACGTACCCAATCAAGACTGATCGATGGTACGCCGCATTTATCACACGCCTGAAATTTTCGGCTGATATTGGACTACTGAACATCTCCTCTTTTAGCCGTCCGTGCGATAGGCGACTATTCGAAGGTTGGTATGCTCCGTTGTGTATGATTCTGGGAACATGTCCTATCCACAACGTAGATCAAAGTTTTAACGGTTCAGATCTGAGTTTACATGCCACATGAGGGGATGGTTACCCACAAGGCCCACTAACAATGAGTTGTTACAAACGCACATCTAATTTTCGCTGACACCAGAAAACGTACTATAAGCTCAAGTTCGAAAGTCCGTACCAACTCTAAAACACTCTCCTTGCATCACACGTGCCAAATTTCCACGCGAGATGAAGGCACGTGCGTAAGGTGGGGCCCACCGTGCAGCTGAACTATCGCTCAAATCGGGCCCGTCCACTAGTGACACGAGCTTCAACGGTATGAAAGCAAGGATGGCCTAAGAAAACCTTCCCACGGTCCACATTCAACATACGTGGGCGCCACATTATCAAGCGTTCGGCATACGTTTTGGACAGGCCAGATGGACGGTGGTACCTACCCTTTCCACGCCTCGGGCTTCCCACGGGAGTACCAGGTAGGCACGTGTGCGGCGCGAGAAGATGCGTGTGAAGAGCGTGCGAGTGGGCGTAGCTAATCCGTTCCTCATTTCTCTCGCCTCCTATAAAAGCCGGAAAAGGAACTCTCGCTCGCGGACTCTCTTCGCCTCACACCCTCCTTCAAACCCCCAAAACCTCTGCCTTTCAAAACCCTAGAAAAAAAATCCCGACCGTCCGTTCCCCAGAAATCCCTCTCCATCCAATCTCACCGTAGATCTAGGGCCCCCATCACATCCCGGGCCATGATCTCTCTTCCAGAGACCTAGGGTTTCGTTTCTCTTTATCCCTTCGGCAATTGCAATGTCTTCAGATTCCAATTGGTGCTATCCGATTTGAAATCTTTGAGGGCCCGCGTTTTTTTACCAATTTCTTTAGTTATTCGTCTTCATTATCTATCTTATCCGTCCGATCTACCGTCCGGCTTTCGATTCAGAGCGAGAGATGGGGGAAAACAATAGCAACGTTGATGTGAAGGTTCAAGAGGGCCATGGCAACGCTGGGAGCGGCGATCACGTCCACATGTTGGCGGCTGCAGCCGCCATGAGCCTCCCTGGCCAGATCGATGATCAGGCGGGCAGCGGAAGTAATCCACAGCCAATCCAGGTCGTGGGCTTGCAGCCGGTCCAAGTGCATTACATGCAGGAACATGGAGACGGGGATCATGATGGCGGCGATGGCAGCGAGGGCATGGAAACGGAAGCCCCCCCTGAGCAGCAGCAGCAACAACAGCATGGAGCCATGATTTCGAGGACTGCTAGCCAGCTGACACTCTCATTTCAGGGCGAGGTCTACGTGTTCGACTCTGTTTCTGCTGAGAAGGTATCTTTCTTGCAAATATGCTTTCCTGAATGCACAGCACTTAAGTACTTTTACAGAAATTTTGTCATTTGGGTTCAATACTAATAAGATTTCAAAGGCCTAAATTTGGAAGCGGACCATGAACTTATTCTTTGTTTTACTTGATTGGTTAGGATCATTGGCCTTTTTATGTGTAGAGAGGATTCAGGGTTACGAGTATGGTTAATGGGAGGTCTTGTCTCTTGATGCGATTTTGATAGCAAACCATATTTGAGAAATCTAATTTTAGGGTTAGTTTCTTGATATCTGTAGAGAATGGGTTAGCGGCATATAAGGAGTTAAGAGGCATACTCTCTGTGTTCTCCTCACGTGCTCCTTTTCCATAATGTTCCATGGAAACTCAATGTTTGCATTGTTTTCCACACTGTGGAAAATGTGGAAGTCGTTACTTATCCTGCGTCAAAATTTTGATGCATGCATCCTTATAGGATGTCGGTCGTGCTAGTTGACATAATTAGAGCTTTATGACATAGTCTAGCTCGTGAATAAGTCATCATGGGTATCTTCATCAAACCTTGTCTATCCTAGTCACTGAATTATCTATAGTGCACACTAGTATTGGTGCATTGTGTATACATACCAGTAGGAAATAGTGTTAATCCCCCGTACATACAACAAGTCAACAACACATAGTGCATGCTTAATAGTACGATGTCATTTATGTAAAGTGCATGCTTATTAGTACGATGCCATTTATGTAATGACAGGTCATTAGATTGCTCTGTCTTTGTTGTCTTCACTTGTTGAGACAATGATGTCTGAGAAGGGAAACTTGTAGTACATTCTTGTAGCTGACATGCTGTTATTGAAGAAGATGCCATATCCTTTATGCTTCACTAATCACGGTGATATTGGGGCGTGGAAGCTGTAGTGAGGTAAGTTGGGGTCTTAAAAGATATGTGGAAGTAAAGCTTCTTTCATCACATGTGATGGGTGTAGTTGATGAAGGTTTTCATATCAATTGATGAAGCTTTCTTTTCATTTTTTTGAGAAGAAAATGAAAATACTATAAAGCAAAAACTTTAAGCTGATGGGACAGAATTGCTAACACACAGGGCCGAGTGGTCTGTTGCAATGTTTGAACAGATAGATTGCAGAGAAAGAAAAAAAGAGCTTTAGAACTCAGATCGGAAAGCTGCAAGCTGACATGACTGATTTGATTGCTGGCTCGCATCCCGTTCGAAGTTTGAGGTCCAGCCTCTTTGCCATCCTTTCAGCTACAAAGTTGTGGGTGGCCCCTGTGTCAATCAAGGCCACCGCTAACCTGTTAGCAATAGAATTAACCTCTCCCCACATTAGTAAATGATGTGTCTAGCTAGACTACTATGTCCAGCTCCTTGTGTGAGAGATGCTCTTATGGGCTTTTATAGTTGGATTTATTCAAAAGAAATTTTCTCGAGGCCTAAGTTGTTGGATCTTGGAGGGCCATCCTTTCCGGCAAGTTTTGGATTCAGAAGTCATTCGGCTTAAGAGGGACTTTCCTAAGGAGGAGATTTAGAAGGTGGTGTGGAGTTTGTATAGAGATAAGGCCCCTGGGCTGGATGACTTTTCCTTTGCTTTTTTCCAAGAATGGTAGGAGGTTACCAAAGAAATCTCATGTGCTTTACAAGGGAATTTATGATCGGGCTATCTTGAGTAATTGCCTTAATATCACTTTAATATCCTTGATACACAAAATTGAGGATGCTTCCAACATCAAGGATCATAGACTGATAAGTTTGGTTGGGGGAGTTTACAAGATCCTTGCCAAGACCAAGTTATTCCTTAACAATAATGGTGGTTTGTTATTGCTATGATATGGGCTGTGACAGTTTTGTATAATTTCCTATAAGAACACATCTTTTATAAGGTAGAAGCTTTGTATAATTTCAATGAACGTGTATACATAGACGATGTTCGTATTGTGATTCAATTTTCGATAATCGATTGCCATTCTCAATTTTCCTCTGATATGCTCAGCATGGTTATTTACGAAGAAAGCTAGGCTATTGTGAGGGCTTTGTTAATCTCTAATTAGATTCATACCTTTGAGTTCTGCTCAGACACGTATAAGATTCCAAACAAAGATAATCTTATCCAACTCATAGAAGACAGAACATGGTTTAGCAAATTTTATTGCAAATCAGGATTCTGGCAGGTCAAAATGGAAGAAAAATCCATTCCTTGGATTGCATTCAGTGTGCCAAAAGGCAAATACGAGTGGTTAGTAATGTCGTTCGGTTTAAAGAATGCCCCACAAGTATTCTAGAGAAGAATGGACAATATATTCCGAAAGCACCAGGAGTGTTGTTTAGTCTGCATAGACGACATTCCTGTAGCATCTAAATTAGAGTAACAAGATTTAGATAACGTATCTAGAGTTCTAGAAGAATTCGCTATTCACGGAATAGTGATATTAGAGAGCAAGATAAAGCTTGCACAAAAAGAAACCGAGTTCCTCGGTCTAACCATTAACTATGGTAAAATCAAGCCTTGAGAGCATATTGTTAAGAAAATCTTAGAATTCCCAACTAAGATCGCCTCCCAAAAACAGCTACAAAGCTATCTAGGGATACTTAACTGCGCCGAGGATTACCTTAAAGGAATAGCCACATGGAAAAGTGGCTTAAACGCCAAGCTTAGAATGACAGAGCAAACCAATCCTTTCATTTGGACAAAATACAATGAAAAGATAGTTTCAGAGATTAGAGAAATGGTCAAGTCTATCCCACCATTAGACTTACCAAAAGTAGTGATACATTCATTGTCCGAAGTGATGCTTCGGATAAACAATGGGGAGTTGTTTACTACGCGATAAGGCAAAATGATCCTAACTAAGAACGCAAGCTCTGTGGATACAAGTCAGGAACATTTAAGCCAGCAAAGATCAACTATACAACTCATGAGAAGGAACTTCTTGCTGCAGTTAGAGGAATAGAGATTTGAAATCTTTCTTAGAACTAAACCCTTCATCGTTGAAACCGACTCAATATTCGTAAAGAACTTCTGGACAGCTGGAAAGAGTGGTCTACGGATCAGACGGTTGATGGGATGGTATGAGTACCTAGCAGACTACGAGTTCAAGGTATGTCATATCAAAGGAAAGACGAATATCCTCCCAGATATTCTGTCCAGAGAAATTATCTTTTCTAAAGAATATAATGATCAGAGATCTATAAAATCTGATGAGCTCCATTCAGTAAAATGCAGAGCTATCAAAATGAGTAACCAGAGTACTAGAGGAAGAGGAAGAAGAAGAAGACTTCTAACAACAGAAGAAGAAGTTGCCAGAGCTCAGAACTTCTTGAATCTTCAAGCCAAGAGAGCCGGAGAAGCAGCAAAGCTTAAGAACCAGGTGAATCTTAACTTTGCAGAACAGTTCTTCAGAACAAAAGGCGATGAAATTGTTCTTATGATTTAGCTTTGTATAAAAGATGAAGCTTTGTATAATTTCAATGAGCACATCTTTTATAAGGTAGAACAAATCTTTCATAACAGTAATGAAAACGTTACAAGATAGAAGAACCCAACTTTCTATTCGACGGCTTTTTGCTAAATGAAGGAAGCAAACTGTATATATAGATTTTATCAATGTGAAGAAAGTAAATTATGGAGTAGTCATATGATGCCATGCATTTATGGAAACTACAAGTTACTTCAGTAGCTATCTAGTCATTGTCTCCACTGATGATATGAGAGGCGTGTCTTGCATCACATGCCAGTAGAAGTTTTGGTCATTGCAGCACCATATAGTAGTACCAAAACAAGGTAAACCACTTCTTTGGCATCTGATCCACTCAGTCTGAATTGTTGGAAGATACTTTAAAGGAACTCTAGAGGGTCGTCATCTTGGCTATAATTGTCTTTGAACTTCTGAACTAAGCTTGTCAATTGGGATGACATTATATAAATATCATAATAGCATGTGGCTCTTTATACTGCATTCACGATATTTGTGATTATAATTACATTTATTTGTTGCAACAATATGTTCGTGATATCGTGTGCATGATATCTGTGTTGTAATGACAGTTATCTATAATAATAATTTGTTCATTATAGTGCATTCACAGTAGTTATCATTGTGGTTACAGTTATTCAGATTTTGGTAATTCATGTAATGTTCAGTCTACATATGTAACGCAGTACAGTTTTGATTTGTTGATCGATTGAGAAATTTAGAGGGCAAAGACTAAAGGGCTCAGTTTTCAGTTGGTCCAGCTGACAGATAACATTCTCACCAAAGAGTGGACCAATTTGTCATTGAATACATCTCAATGAACGTGTAAAATAAATGATTGAATTCTTGTGTTTCCCACGTTTTCCTCTTCTTTTATTTATTTATTTATTTAAATTTTTTAAAAAATTTTTGGGCATTTTCTGGTGAGAAAATGTTGGCTATTCAGTTCTATGGGTTCTGCATCTTATTCGTTTTCTACGTTCAGAACCTTTTTGAGATTTCCTACTCTATAGCTAGTTGCCAAGCATGTAGTGAGCAGGGGGTGGGGAAGAAGAGGTTCTTAAAATTTCTGGTAAGTCTAAATGCCTAGGAAGTGGGATTTTCAAGTCGATGCAGTAGTTGTGCCTCCAGCAAAAGGTTCTTTCTAATTAGCTTCAGAGAAAACTGCAAGATATCTTCTTAGCAACAAAGTTTAGAATCCTATAAATGGAAGAAAAATAAATTAGTAGGTTGATGGTCCTCCAACACCATAATTTTACTATTATTATTAATGCTGTCCTTTACACTTCTCAATGGGTGCTTGGACCTATCAATCTTACAGTTTTAATCATATTTGTGGATGGAACTTCTCATTAGAGGGAGTAAGGTGTTTGAGGGTCACAAAATCCTAATCCAGTCAAAGAAGCAATATACTAGTTCTTACTGCTGATGTTGTAGACGAGCCTCTTCTTATGATTAGTATGTTGGTTGCAACCTCCTAGTCATAGAAGATAGAATTAAATACTTGCTCCATTGGATGCTGCACTGAAGGTAGTGTGTATTGGAGATTTTAAGCAGTTTTGCTCCTGTTTTATCATTCCAACACTTGTCGAAGTTTGTAACTTGAAGGGGCCATTGGCCTCCTTCACATACTTTCTCTAGATTTAGGGGCTATTTGATAAAACTCATTTTCAGCACTAATCACTGAAATTTGATATTTTCAGTGATTTTCGCTGATTCAGACCGTTTGGCAAATCCAACTTATTAAGTGCTTGAATTAATTTTCATTGAAAATGTGTCTTTTTTAAGCTCCCCTTCCTTCACTAAATGCTGAAAGCTGCTTTAAAAGCTCGAACTGTTAGAGCATGGTGAATTAATCCCTTTATCTCATAACCTAGGCCCCAAATCCATGGGTTAGGTCCTCGGCCAAACCTTCATCGTGAGCCCCAAATCCATTGGTTCCGCCCCCTCGTGGGCCTCAAATCCATGGGATCCGCCTCACACGAGTCACCCGCCTCACACGGGCCATAAATACATGGGTTATGCGGGCCACCCACCTCAAGTATGTCCCTGCATCCCACAGGTCACCCCACTCGAGCCAGGTGTGAAAATGCCCCCGCATTAATCACTTCCGGTGAGGAGTCTTGAACACGAGACCTCCTTATCTGATACCAATTTGATGTAGGACAATTGACGGCTTGCTCTAAAAGCTCGAACTGTTAGAGCATGGCGAATTAATTCCTATATCTCATAGCCTAGGCCCCAAATCTATGGGTTAGGTCCTTGGTCGAACCCTCCTCGTGAACTCCAAATCCATGGGTTCCGCCCCCTCGTGGGCCCCAAATCCATGGGCTCCGCCTCACATGAGTTACCCGCCTCACACGGGCCCCAAATCCATGGGTTATGCGGGCCACCCATCCCGAGTGTGCCCCTGCATCCCACAGGCCACCCCACTCGAGCCCGGTGTGAAAATGCCTCCACATTAACTTTTGAATAAAATATTCCTAAAACTATTTCAAAATTCCAATTAAGAACTTTTAAGTTTTCAGCACCTAAATTAGTTATTAGTGCTTATTTTTCAGTTTATCAAACAACACCTTGCTTTCTAGATTTATCTTGAGAACCATACTTTGACAATCAGTTTTTTAGTATACGTTAATAACAATGTTTCATCTTGATACCATCAAGATGCAATTACTTATGAGGCATGAGCTTGCTTTATTAGAGCTATTAGAATGATTGCCAATCCCTTGGGAGCTTTTTGGATGCAATATGAGTATCTTATTTGTAAGTAAGGAGGTATTTCGTAACAGTAATGGTGGCCATAACGGCCACCATCATTACCTCTTACTATACGGGCTGTAATGGCCACCACCGTCACCTTCATGATATGGGCAGTAACCGCTGTTATGCTCTTTTTTTTTGTTGATTTTTTTTTTCCCCAAAAAATGGAGTTTCTTGACAATGGGATCCAATCTTAATATATTTCTTGTTCTCTCTCAAAGAAAAGAAAAGAAAAGATAATGGGATCCAATCAAAACATTTTGTATTAGCATCGGAGAGTATTTATTACCAGTATTAATAATCATGTTATGTTCGACATGAATACAATTCACTGTTGATATACCTAGGTACCACAGATCTATGGTACTTGACTTTTGTACGTATCACCTTGGCCTTTATGGCACACTGCATGTTTTTTAATATGATGAGTTGCATCATCATTATCTTCATCATCAATCATCATCCCTTTGTCTCAACTATTTGGGGAGTAATCTACAAATCATGTTACTCATCAACCATTCCACCTGAAGAGCTTGATTTATGATTTTGAGAGACTCAATTCTTGTTGTCCCTTGATTAGTTAGTTTGCATACTTTATTCCATAATTTTTTTTTTTTTTTTTTCCATTTCCTACATTCCTCTCTACTCTCTTTGCATTTTTCCAGCCTGTCCACTCTCTATGCATTTTCCCAACCTGTTAAGTCACTATAGCAGCTTCCAAACCATAGCAACACTCTGGCAACTTCCGAGCCATAACAATTTATTGAAACGAGAGAGAGAGAGAGAGAGAGAGAGAGAGAGAGAGAGAGAGAGAGAGAGAGAGAGAGAGAGAGAGAGAGAGAGAGAGAGAGTATTACCGCATAAAAAGAGCGGTTGTAATGACCACAAATTTTTAGATAGACACTGGAATGGATCAAAGATAATTGAAGACGAGAAATATATCGTGAGCACGTATTTTAAATTTCAAGAATAGCAAAAACGATTTCCTCTCGCTTGCTAAATCCAACGGCAAAGCATTTTGGATGTTCTTATTGTGTACCGCATCGTTAGGCAGTTGTTGATGGGAAAAGTTAAAAGGATTGAAAATTTTGCTAGAGATTCCCCTAGTTAAAGTCCTCTGATCATTCCATGGAAAAGAGGAAGCGATATGGGAAAGTGAGGATGATATGAGAGAGAAATATACCTTCAGCTTCTCGACATTACACCTCAAGCAAACTCTGGGGACGGAGTTTGTTTTTAAGAGGGTGGATTGTAACATCTCGGATGTTACCGTTTTAGCCTATTCATGTATATCATAGTAACATCATTTAGTTAGGGTTTAAGCCTATTCATAGTTCAATTCTCCATCAAACCACATCCAAACATGGATTTATTCAATTATCATCAATTTTACAGCAATAAATCATAGAATTAACAAGGGTTTTATGAATCAAAACAACAATCACACAGTCAAGGAAAACAATCCTCAGGTTTTAACTTTTAAGAGAAAACTAGCAAGAATTGTTAATAAGCCTAAAGGGATTCCTCACGTTAGCCTAAGACGAAAACCCTAGGTTGATCTCGATGGAATAGGGCGAACCACGATGAACGGGAGTCACACGAGCAAGGTGGAGAACGTCCACACGTTTGGAAAGGATGGGGAGATGGATGGGGACGTCCTTTCTCTCCCTTTCTCTCTTCTAGACGTGTGAGGGGTGTGTACACAAAGGGGATGGAATAGGGAGTGCGGGGCGTGAGCCTACTTATATACATGTGGTGGGCATCCACACCTCCCACTGTCATTGGGTTTCTCCAAAAATGGCCCATGGGTTGATCTTTATTGATTTCTAAACTATCCATCATGCTTAACTTGAAGAATAGAGTCGGTATACGTTATTTTCTTGGTGATCCATAACCTAGATTGCCCAATCTTGAAAACGGCTTGATGGACTGTCACGATACATTGATCGGGTCCATTCTCTTCACCAAAACTCGTTGTCTCACCAGATCTTCCATCATACAAAATTTCATCGTGATTGGACGGTGGCAACATATGTAACTTGGGCCTCATTAACTGAAATTATCTGAAATTTAATTAATTAGTAATTCAATGCGAGTTTAATGTGAATTTGGGATTTAGTTTCTTATTGTGCAAAAATCACTATTGGATGATGAATTATCTGAATTTGACTAAGATCTTCGGGATCTAAGACGTTCACTAGATGTGGAATAAGTGATTACGGATAATGGTCACGTTTTCCTTCACGATGGCCACCAAAATCAAGAGTTAAGGGGCTGATTTGACCATTGGGCCAATTTTACCATGATCTAAGGGCTGAAATTTGATGTCCTTGTTCATTTATGTTAGATAGGCATGGGGTAAAATTTCACATCAATCAAATCATGAGAACCATAAGATCTAGAATCAAGGGTCTAGGTTAAGGGTGTCTTACTAAATATTTATGATCCAAGTGTTTTACAAAATCTAACGCTTCTATGTGATTCTAGGCATGTTTCTAAGCAATTCTTACAAAAGAACCCTTATCTAAATCATCATGGATAGAGAGTTATTTACAAAATAAGTTAAAATTCACGTTAACTAAGGGAAAATACACATGACAAGTAACATGCTGAACTCAGGCTAAAATAGTAACATTCGGGATGTTACACAACCCTTCACATGTAACAAATGTAAAGAGTTGTGATAATCAACCCTACCCAAGTAACAAGGACAACAATTTTTGGAAAATGTGCTATTTGTGTAACAACTTGTGACTTGATTAAATAAAATTTAATTTTTTATGCTTGATTATTATTTCATTTCACTATTGGGTTTTTTTTTTTTTTTTTGTTTTTTTTTTTAAAATGTATAAATAATTGATTTTTAAGTCCGTCATCATTATTTATTTAGGGATTATTTTTACATACAAGTAATATCAATTCTACCAAGATGTCATATTTTACTATTGTAAATAATTACATGGGTGTGTTAGAAAATCTAACTTTTGAAAGCCATCGGATATATCACTCTTTATCCAACATCGATATTTGTGCCCATCCATACTTATGCCGACCTCCTTTCTATACAACTCATTTTGGGACACCAACATTTGCTAATGGAGCACATGTTTAAAGCTTTTCTTAATAGTGGATACAAGGTCTTGAATTTCATCGATTGTACATGTAGATCCATGGTACAAATCTCTTTTTGAGGCCCATTTTGTTGCAATGTGCAAATCCCTTCATATAAGGCATTTGTCCCATAGACTTGTGAATGGTTTTGTACCATCAAGAAGTGAAGCCCTTTACCATTAAAAAAGAAAGAAAAGAAAAGTAAAGCCTCTTCCTCATTTTAGTTTTTAGCTCCATGTATGTGGGCTTGGGAATGTAAGCTTCATAACACATTTAACACTTCTATAATCTCTATGAAATCATCTATACTTTGCTGGCCCTACAATTTGGATCCCTCATTTTGCTACTACTGATACCATTGAAATTAAGCTTGATGAAGTTTGGTTATGCCACTCGGCGGGGCCATCAAAGAAAATGCTATGAATATTCCCAAAGCCATCAACAACCCACCTTCAATTCATGTTGATGTTGGGAAACTTTATAGCCTTAGATTGCTTGTGGAAAAGTTAGTGGGGAAAACGGCCACAAACAACCCACATTTAAGCTTACTATTTAGGTGTAAAGAGATCCAAAGAAAGATGGAGCATAACTTCATCAATGCCATCCTTGTCAGTGTTCGGTTTATAAACTCTATCAGGGAGAAAAAAGCCTTTGGGAGAGAAATTCTAACTAGGGTTGGATGTCTAGTTCCTTTCTTATTTATATTATGTGATGTCGCAAATTCCATAAAATATCCTTGGAACCAAGGGCAAAAGAAATAGATGTACCTGTCATATGATTAGTAGCCCTGAATAAATTATCTAAGGACTTGATGTGTAAGTTATGTGAAAGACCGTGAAAATATTACCTACCTGAACCAAAGACAGAAATGAAGAGACCTTATTCAAAGTGACATCTTTTAGTAGGGCATCATACTCACTTTACGATAGATGATCCACATCATTAGTTGATGGAACTACAAGTGCATTTGTTAGTGGTACAACATCCTCAACAATATCCTAAGAATTCTTACCATTTGTAGCTATGGAATTAGTGGCTCGGCCTTGAGGTTAACCATGAAGGACCCTACAATTATCAACAATAATATCCATATTTACCACAATGAGTACGTTGGCAATCCATACGACGACCATGACCACGACCATGACCATGACCATGACCATGACCATGACTTCGACCATCATCATGACCTCTTCCTGTGCTTTTATCTCGGCCAACACGTGCATTATAAAAAATCTTTAATCCTGTCATTAGTGCAAATTTCTCAACCACAATTGATCCTATAGTGGTACAATGCTTCACATCTGGTAAAAGCAATCCATACAATCCATATACACTGTTTCATGAAGGTAAAATAGGAGAACCAAAAATCTAAACTTGAACAGCAGGCTCAAACTCAAAATTAACACCTGCCAACAATTCAAATGTCATTTTTTTTTTCCCTCAAGACTTCTTTTATATGCCTCTGTATCTATGCAACAAACAAATTGAAGATCATCTAGGAAAGGCAATTTCAACCACAATGATGTATCTCAACATAATAATCATACATTGATTTTTTAAATAGAATTCCATAGGCCAAAAGAACAAAAACAAAGAACAACTCAACTGAAATGGCAGGAAAAGAAAAAAAAAAAAGAAAAAGAAAAAGAAAAAAAGGAATCCCACTCCTGAAGCAAAGAAAAATCTTTTGAAGTGTAGCCCTCATAGTTTCTCTACTATTCCTGAAGTATCTAGCATTTCTCTCCATCCAAATGCTCCACGATACTGCCAAAAGTGCTAGATGCTAGATTCTCTTATCCTTGGGGCCGCCCCCCTTGACCAGAATAACACCTTCATTGAGTTTAACACTACCTAATGCATGTTGAAGGCAGATAGAGCACCATCCCACACCCTTAGTGCATAGGGGCCGCTTATGAAGAGATGAGGCATTGTTTCCTCATCCCTCATGCACAAGAGGTAGACATTGGGAATGGCGATTCTGCGCTTGCGAAGGTTATCAACTGTCAGGATTCTATCTTCCTGTGAGCCGAGCAAAGGCTGCAAATTTTAGGGGAGCATTGTAAACCGACCTTTTTTGCCCTTCAACCAGAATGGTGCGTCTAGAATCCCTGCCTGATACTATTCAAGAGAGAGAGAGAGAGAGAGAGAGAGAGAGAGAGAGAGAGAGAGCAGCCCTGACATCTCAATCTCATTGTCAGTTGGGTTTTGACAACAAGGGAAATCAAACATTGATCTTTCCCTGTCTGAAATGACTAATTTCTTGATCAATATTGTAAATTTGGGCCATATTATTTTAATTAAGATACATTCATTAGCAGTTAACCAAATCTCACGTTCAATGGATGACATAAAAGCCCACTAATTCTTGGTTCCATAGAACTCAGGAGTTACGACATAACTAACAAGTTATATGATTTCCATACTCTATATGAAGGACTGGTTATATGAGGTTTTAATATACAGACACACGTGTGTGTCCCAACTTTTGTTATCCTCCAACAAACATCTCAATAATTTTTTGACCATTGAAGACATTGCTGGACTTATGATTGAGTTGTAATTTGCAATCTAGGATTCATAGAATGAACAATCAACCTTTCCATCTCGGAGGTGATGGGATCAATTGTCTCGGCTATTGATAGTGAAGCCATATTTAATCCCAAACAATTAAAAGTGTACTAAATATCTCGAAGATGGATATTTTTTGACCATGGAAGATATTGCTGAACTTATGATTGAGTTGTAATTTGCAATATAGGATTCTTAGAATGAGCAATAAACCTTTCCATCTTGGTGGTGATGGGATCAATAGTCTCAGATATTGATAGTGAAGCCATTTTTAATCCCAAACAATTAAAAGTGTACTAAATATCTCGACTCCACACAATCAATACAAAAAACTGCTATAACGAAAAATTGAAAATGGCACCATTTCTCGTAGCTCCAATTCAAACCACCAAAAAAGGAGAAGGGGATCTTATGGCTAAATTTACCACATTAACAAATTCTGATAATGTTCAAAAAGATAAACAAATCTCAAATCCTTTTATTGCTGGCCACAAGAATTGTTGTAAGGGATGAGAAGAACCCAAAAAACATATCAAAACTGAATGTCCAACAACCCTTCAAAGAAATTAGAATTTTCCGCAAGATACCTCCTCAATAATAACATTCAATCATTGATTAGGCTTCAACAGCTCTCAAACTGAGAGAAAATTTTGAGAAGAAGAAAGAAAAGAAGAGAAAAGAAGAAAAAAGAAAGAAGCGAAAGGGAGATCAAGAAGGGAGGATGAGGAGAAAACCCCATGATCTTTTTTGTTCATCCAATGTCAGTGAGAAAAAAAAGCCTTTGGGAGGGGGGAAAAAACTCTACTAGGGCTGGATGTCCAGCCTCTTTATTTATATTGTGTGATATCCCAAATTACATTAAATACTCTTGGAACTAAGGGAAAAAGAGGAAAAACTAAAGAATGAAAAGTAATAAGGGAAGTAAGAGGAGAATAAGAGACGGCGCATGGTCCAGAGAGAGGGCCTACAGTCCAGAAGTATCTACAAATAAAATTTCAAATTTCCAAAGCAAGTTTATCCTTCCGTTTTTGTAAGTCAAAAGAAAGAGAGTGGTGTTGTAGTCGCTATGGCCAGCTAAGTTGCCGTAGGTCCTTCGGTGACTTGTCCATTTTGGATTGGGTCATGCTCGTAGCTGGATCTTGGTGTGGAATCTACATAAAATCATAACCAGAAATTTTGTGGTTGAGTTGTAAAGCCTGTAATTCTGATAATGTCAACTCACTTGTTTGACTTCCTATTTGTGCAGTTTTGTTTATACTTGTTTGTTTAATAATTTTCTTTCTATTGACAATGAGAGGGATTTCTTGGTTCAAATTCACTCTTTAAGTAAAATTATGTAGGGATGTTACCATGTGTAGCATTGCTGGGCTGTGTCCTATGTTTCCACTTATTTTTAAACTGTCGGTCTCGGGTAAGGCATCCGTTATAGGCTTTCTGTGCACCGGAGGATGTAGGGGGCAACGCTATACCTACCCTCACGCTGATGCACAATGGAGATGTTTCCATAGCTACATTAGTTCCCTTAGAATTGTAAAATGTGCATTCTTAAGCGTAGAGTGTCGAACACGTTAACACCAAGTTACAGTTGGAAAACCTATATCAACTGAACATTCTGATCCCTATAAAGCCTCTAGGAGAAGATACATCAAATACAATGCTAGTACAATATGTGCCACCGTGCTTCCAATAAGACCCTATATTTCTTCATTTTCTTCACTTATATTCTCTTCACTAATTTTTTTAGTTTATATAGGACATGTTGGCTTTAAAGTGCCATGTGTGAATGTTTGGTGTGATTTTATGCGTAGGACATTTGGCTTTTATCTCTTCTATTACATCACTGGTCTATTTGTTTCCTGTTGTCTGCACAATTTTTATTTATTTATTATTTTTTGAAAGATAACGATTGATATATAAAAGGAAAAGAAGAACAAAAGAGGAGAGAGAGCCCACTGAGAAAGCAGACTTAGCCATACTCCTAAAAAGCGAAGGTCAAAGTCCTTCAAAAAAGATACATTAACAACCCATTCAATAATAAAACCCTTAGCCTTGGAAGAAACAGACTCCGCTGAATTTGAGATGTTCTTGCTACAACTACTATTTCTTTCTTCCCAAATAGACCCCTAGATTGCGAGAATAGCCATTCTCCATAAATGCTTTATTTTCATTCCTAAACTGACCCAGTGCCAAGCAGGAAGGAGAGAATCTACTGAACCAGGGGAACACCAACTGATGTTGAAACAAGAACAAAAATCTGACCAGATTTTAACGATGAAAGGGTAGTGGATGAGTAAATGATCAACCAATTATTCGTTCTTCATGCAGCATAAGCAAATATTGACTATCTGCATTCCTCTTTTTTTCAGATTGTCCACCATAAGAATCTTTTTATTTCCTACCAACCATCCGAAGCAAACTATCTTTGGAGGGGCTGAATATTTCCAGATGTAATGGGTTGGAGTACTATTTGAAGCTACTGATTTGTTGTGAAGATGAAAATAGAACGATCTAATTGAAAATCTGCTGGACTTATCCAGTCTCCAGATAAGATTGTCATCGATTTGCTGATTAGGCATTGCCTTATAGGTGCAGAGAATAAGGTCGACGTACTCGTCAATTTCCCAGTCTTGGAGGTTCCTTCTGCAATTAATAGTCCATTCCACCTTGCCGAACGACACAGAAACATTCAACGATTGAAGTGGCCTTGTTTGGAGCTAGAAGAAAGACATTAGAAAAGGGGATTTTTAAAAGATTGTCGCCCACCCAAAGATCTTCCCAAAATTGTATACTGTTGCCCTTTCCTAATTCGTAGCCAATACCTGCAAAAACTTTCTTTTTCATACGAATGATGCCTTTCCAAACATAAAAAGCTCTATAATAGGAGTCTCTTGTCCACCACCCACCTGTAGAGGATCCATATTTGCTTTTGATGATGATGTTCCAAAGGGAACCTTTTTCAGACCCTAATCTCCAAATCCACTTGCCAAGAAGGGCCTGATACATAATCCGAAGATTCTTGACCACAACACCACCTTCTTGGAAGTGGGTACAAACCTCGTTCTTCTTGTCTTCCTTGCCATACCACAGGAAATCGCGTCTCGACTTGTTGATAGATGCCAAAACAGAAATTGGACATCTAAATAAAGACATAAAATATAAAGGTAAGTTGGATAGCGCCGCCTTGATAAGAGTGAGGCGGCCTCCTAGAGAAAGATATCGATACTTCCACTTGGCAAGGTGTTTCTCGAACCTGTTAGAGATCTTGTTCCATAGAGACTTCGGAGGTGGACCTAGGCATAAAGGGAGGCCCACAAATGTGGTCGGGAAGGAAGCCGAGGAGCAATGAAAGGACGTCGCATAGCTGGATAGTTCTTCTTCCAGATTAACCCCAAACATCTTTGATTTGACCAAATTTACTCTAAGCCTTGATATGGCTTCAAAACACCGAACAGTAGTGCAGAGATTTTCAATCTTGTCTAGAGACACTTCCGAAAAAATCAAAATGTCATCAACAAATTGAATATGGGAGATTGGGTTGGGCATACCTGGGATAGAGATGCCACGAAGAATACCCTCTTGTTGGGCTTTATGCAACATTCTAGATAAAACCTCCCCCACGATGAGAAAAAGGAAAGGGGATAAGGGGTCACCCTGACACAAACCTCTAGAGTTTTTGAAGAAGCCTTGGAGTTCCATTGAGAAGAATAGAGAAGGGGTCACCCTGATGCAAACCTCTAGAGTTTTTTAAGAAGCCTTTTGGAGTTCCATTGAGAAGAATAGAGAAGTGGGTAGAACCAATGCATTCTCCCATCCATCCTCTCCACTTTGGACCGAAACCCATCCCCTGAAGCATATATTGGAGAAAGTTCCAATCGACATGGTCATAGGCTTTTTTGATGTCGAGATTGCAGAATATACTTTTCAGGCCTGATCTGTGGCTAGAGTGGAGACATTCATTAGCAATGAGTGCACAATCCACAATCTCTCTCCCTGGAATAAACGCACTTTGATTTGTTGAAATTATCTTTCTGATGACTTTCTTCAACCGAGAGGTTAGAACTTTGGCTAAGATCTTGTATGGGTCCCCTATTAGGCTGATTGGTTTGAAGTCTTTGAAAGAAGCTGCACTCACCACTTCTAGGATGAGGGCAATGGAGGTCGTGCCGAGACCAGGAGAGAATCTGCCTCTATTATGAAATTCTTGAACGAAAGCCATGACGTCGGATTTCATAACGTCCCAAAAGGTTTGGAAGAATGAGATAGGAAAACCGTCGGGACTAGGGGATTTGTCACCTCTGAGCGAATCTATGGCCATCTTCACTTCCTCCTCTGAGAATTGGGATTTAAGGGATGAGGCTTCTGCTTCATCTATTCTGTCCACTTGGAGATTATCTAATCGCGATCTTTCCCATTCTTTAGACGAGAGAAGAGAATTAAAGTATTGGATCGCCTGAACTACTATCTGATCTTTATCTTCAATGCGCTCCTCATTAACTAAGATGCTACTGATTTTATTGGATCTGGCGTGCATGCTAGCAATACTATGAAAGCACCCGGTATTTTTGTCTCCCTCCCTGATCCACTTAGCTCTAGATTTTTGCTTCCAAGAGATTTCGTTTTCCAGAGCTCTCGCAGAAATGGATTGGATAAGCTGAATTCTTCGGCCCAACACTTCTGAGGACATAGGTGAATTTTCTGAATCTGCATCGATCTTTTGAAGCTCTGATAATATAAAGTCCATTTCATTTTCTCTTTTGCGGAGAACTGACTTCTTCCACTGTTTGAGGTTATTTTTGAGAAGTCTGAGTTTGACAAGGAGTTTGTAATTATATTTTCATAAGGCTTATAAAATTGTTGTTGTTTTATTTTTCTGTGATTATATTTTCATAAGGCTTATTCATTCTTATTTTACCTATAGTTTTCAAATGATCTTCACATTGTTTTACTCCTTTATACTTGAACTTTTATTCTCCCTTGGTACTAAAGTCATTTGAGAAGATGAATGGTAATCGTGTTTAGATCATATTCTACAGGTTCAAGCAGTGCTCTTATTATTGGGTGGCCGTGAAGTATCTGCTCCCATGGTTACTATCACCCATCAAAACAATAAGGTATGTATTGCATTTTAACACTTAATGCATTCTTTGTCTGAATGAGCTATGTTTTGATATCTTCTAGCTTCCTGTACATTTAGTAGTCAATCAGTAATCTAATTTCTGCAGGGTATGAACATGCCCCAGAGAGCTGCTTCACTGATGAGGTTCCGCGAGAAGCGAAAAGAGCGGAATTTTGGAAGGAAAGTTCGTTACAATGTTCGTAAAGAGGTAGCCCTTAGGTACGAGGTGCATGACTCATTATCACTTTATATTTATCTTAGGAATCATTTTATTGCCTGAGACATAAGCCAATTTACAAGGAAACTGTTGATGCTGGGCATTGATGGTCTGGTTACAGTTATATTGATAGTTTCCATAACCTAAAGCTAGTCTTCAAAAAATGTTATTCGTTCACTAAAGGCCTATTTGTCTAGAAGGAAATGATTCTGACAAACTGTCTCATTGGGTCTCATGTCTAGATGTTGCCAATGTCGCTGATATTTTGCAGGAATTGGAAATCCTGCTTCAAAATGATGGTCAAATTGATATTGGGTAGCTGTGGGCTCCATGTTGTCAATTTTTGTTGGAATTCGAAACTATTTTGGATTATTCTACACACTCTAAGGCTGTGTTAGACTGAGTTTTTTTGGAATTATTCTACACAATCTAAGTCCCTGTTTGGTAGATGCCTAAAAATGCATTTTTTAAGTGGCTATCGAAGAGGGCCTAATGATGCAGGACGGAATGATCTAATCTAATACGATGCCATGAAATTAAAAGACAGATTTACTAGAGCAATAGAAAGATAAAATAAAGCTAATTTACCATAAATTCAGAAATTTCAGATTCATGACATGTCCAAATCAAAGCCTACAACAGTCCCGCAACACGAATCTCATAAACTACTGATTAACCGGGACCTATGGGAGATAGATATTAACCGGGACCTATGGGAGATAGAACCCCCATCATAGCATAGGGTTAAATCTGAATTCAATACAAATCATGTCTTGTAAGAGTTTTGATGTGTTAGGGCTGTTTAAAGGTTAGGGAATGTGGGAAATGAGTTTGGGGTATCTAGGCTTTTAGAGGAATTAGGGTTGAAGTTTTGGGAGGTTTTGGGTTGGGATTTCAAATTTCAGGTTTTAAGGGATTTATGATTTAGGGTTTCTAGAATTGTGAATATGGTTTTCAGGTTATGGGAGTTAGGGATTTATTATTTGGTCAAGGGATTTTCAGATTTTGGGGATTTGGGTTTGGAAAAATTGGAGATTTTGGAATTTGGCAATTTGTGAATTTTAGCTTGGGGGTTTTAAAGAGGGAAGCTAAGGGTAGGGAAAGGGCAAAGGGGCTATTGTACAAGGCTGTCCGTATGGACAACCATACGTACGTGCATTAGTACGTTTATACGGACAACAAAGGATGGCGGACTGTGGCCGGTTTAGGCTTAGGATGGGTCAATTTAGGTTTTGAATGGCAACAAAGAAGAAAAAAAAGGAGGAGATGAAGGAAGAAAAGAAGAAGATGAGAAAAGATGATACTTTGTTGAGAAGAGAGAAGTAGAAAGGATAACTAGAGAATCGCTCTCAGTGGTTTCGCACCACCAATCCAATCACATCAGGAAATTTTTCTCAATCTCAAAACCAAAGGAGAGAATCTCTTTCATTCATAACATGCATATCGGCTTGGGTGGGGGCGTCCAACCCTTTAGTCTTAGAAAAAACCTTTTATAAAAATGCGCTCTCAGATGAGATTCTCAACATAAAGATGCTTAATAAATTAAAGCTGTTCCTAACTCCCTAATCTCAACACAAATATGAGCCATACCAACAATAACGAAATATGTAAACAAACTAAACAACTAAACAATTTCATGGCCCTTGGGGGTCTACCATCAAGATATCCGATGATGATCAAATGGTCCAATCATTGTGTCCACTCGATCCAACGGTCCGATGTGTCCATCAAGCTCTTATATGCAGCCCACATGCATCTTCCCAATGTCGGGTTTTCAAAGATGCACGAACATGCACGTGGGGTCTTCAATGTAGCTAGGAATGTGAATTGGGCCAAGTGGGCTCCGTGTATTGGTCCTCTAGCTACAAGGAGACTGGCTCATCCTTCCTCTGATATGTTGCTCGGATGTTTTCATCACTTAAAGGTTTCAACTTTTGTTACAATGTTTCCTGGAGAGCTTTGCTATAGGCCTATGGCCACACATGTTTCAAGGCAGCTCATGTAAATGCATCATATGTGCTCCAGTGCATCCATCGGGGCCTCTCGCTATGTAGATTCCCTGAACCCCAGGAATCAGGTCAGTTAACTAATCAGATAGGCCACGGTTTACAAAACAAAATGTACGGCTGAATAAAACTTGGGCTGAAGTTTCTGAAGCCATCTACCTGTTTCTAACATTGTGGCATACCTGATGAATGGAATGGCCTGATTTACGGATGAGAACATCTTCAAGGTTGGACCATCCTGGTGGATATGGCCTGCTTATTGTACCCGTTTGCCGTGATGGCATGTGTGGTGGAACATTTTGCTTATATCCCTTTAGATGCATGTGGACTTAGCAACCCCCTTTACTCGATCAAAACAAAGTTTAAGCTATACTAGTAGCAATCTGTTTCCCTGTCGTTGTCTGTCCAAAGAAAGGGTGAATATCATAAGGATAAGAACTGTTACTGGCAGCCTATTCCTTCCATTAGATTAGTAATTGAGAGTTTCATGCAAGGATTGGTTTGTTTGTCACTCTATTGGATGATAAACAACAGATATATCCATTATTGCTGGTAATTGCTGAAGGAGACTCCAAGAATATCATCTCATGCGCCAGGAATAGCCAGGCCAATCTTGGATGATAAACAAATATATTGTTGATTGTTGATTATTCCTGAAGGGGACTCCAAGGATATAATTTCGTTGTCCAGGAGTGGTCACATCGATCCTCGGGTGGCTTGGCTTCATGTTCAATGGAGTCTTAGCATCTAGGTTAAACTTTTGTTTGTCCATTTAGGTAGATGCCAGTGATCTGGTGTACTCCTTTGCTAAAGGAGGGTTTGGCTGATGTGTGTACGTACACACATGTCATTTGTTGCTCAGCCTTTACCTGCTTGGTAAAGTGTAGGGAAATTCTCTTACCGGGATCAAATGATGTGAGAGTTGAAAGCCCCTTTGTGGGCCTTTTTCTTACCCCATTAATGAAATTGTAGGACTCTTTTCCATGTTTGTAGGAAAGCAGAGCCCTCACTCCTTTCCAGTGCTACTTTAGCTATAGATTCTCAGGCCCATATTCTTGTTAGCCATCTTGATTGAACCCGTCTTGTATTCTCTGAATGTGGGCCAAATCTCAGATGTTTACTGGAGAGAGGCTGGGAAAGAATGTCTGCAATAATGCAAACAATATGATTGCTCCTAGGTCATGTTTGCATTGTTACTAGCAATTGCAGAATTGGTTCTCAGTAAACAATCCTCTGGAATTGGTTCTTGAGAATTGCTTATCTGAAAAAAGCACGTTTGGTAAACAAGCATGAGAAAAACAATTTCCCCATGAAGGTTGGAATGGTGAGCATTGAATCCCCACTGTTTCCTGTGGCATGGCCCACTTTCCTCATTTACCTCAATTTTGGAGTCACATGATATGGTGAAACGGATGGATGGAGTGGATGTTGCACGGTCATCACGGTGGGCCCCATAGCTGCAGGCAGGGGTTATAGGAAAGTTGTGTACGTCCAGCTTCTCCACAGATAAGATTTTCTAAGCCTACATGCATGGGCAACACAACTCATGTATATGCCACACTTTTGCCGTCCTGGCATGTAGGTCCGGGATCCTATCCATCCATTAGAAGGGCACCACTTTATTAATGCCTTAGCCCAGGAATTAGGTTGATCCACTGGTCAGGTGGGCCACGATTTACAAAATAAATGTATAGCTCTAAAACACCCTGTTCACCTGTGTTCCAATATTGGGGCCTACCTTCTGAGAGGACCAGATTAATGTTAGGGAAAACATGGTCGGACCAATCGGTGGATGGATTTGATCTCGGACCTAGGTGCCATGCTATCATGTGTGGTGTACGGCTCTAAACTGTTGTGCAGCTACCAAACCTTCCATTGGGAGAGAGCTTTGATTTTATGAGTGCTTTTCACAAGTTTGTAGAATTGGAAACGGTTGTAGGAAAGAGGGTGCTAGGTGCTGCAGAAAAAAGTGCAAATTTGGAAAATTATTTTTCTAAATTGATTAATAAGTGGCCAACAAAAAACCATTAAAGCATAAAAAAAGTTATTTTCATAATCAAAATCATGAAAAGCTTACAAAAACACATTTTTTAAAAGCAAAGCCAAACGGGCCCTTAGTAATTATATATGCACTGTCATGTTTTTTGCAGGATGCATCGATACAAGGGTCAATTCGCATCAAAGGCAACTATAGAAGAAGCTGAAAGAGCTGCTGCTGTTGCCGCTGCAACAGCAGCTTCTGGATCAAGTTGGGGTTCTGCTCCACGTACTGATACACCGCCGCGAAAAGCACCTGCGTAAGTATGAGTTCCTTATTATTCATACTAATTCTTTTCTGTTATCAGTTTCTGTTGCTTGATCAGATTTTTCTCCAAATGACAGACAGGCTTCTCAGATGATCCGGCCTCATTTCTAAGTTCTAAAATTGAGTAATCTGATAAGTTAGTTGGTTAAAGGATCTTGTGATTGGTCTGCTCATAATTGGTCTTGTGGACACCTGTTTCTTACTTTGTATTATTGCCTTGATAGACTTGAATGTGGTAGAACTTTATGGATGATTTTCTTGCAGTTTTTGATTCCCACTGTAGTCCATGATGAATTTTGCTTGATGCATTAAATATTACGCTACCAAATATTTTGACTTGTCATAGCATATGGTCTGGTTGGATGTCATTGTAACCTCATTCATATGGTTCATCCATGAACACTTCAGTTTTCTGGTTTTACAAACATGGCATAAAAATGTGGAGTACTTGATATTAATAAATGCTGGCAAGTACTCGGCCAATAATGCCGTCACATCAAGGTTTTGAATCTGATTTCCAGGGGCCATATCAGACCCGAATTGGTAAAAAATTTTAATCAAAATTGTGAAAAATATCAGATGAAATGGGAAACACAAGAATATATATATATATATATATATATATATATATATATATATATATATATATATATATATATATATATATATATATATGGGACGTGTTCAGTGGTGTATTGGACCATTCTTTGGTATGTTAGGATGACACGTTGTAGGTAAGAGTGTGGTCAAGTCCTTGACCTCTAAATTTTTATGATTCTTATAAATTGATACAATATATCAACTGTCATCTTCACCAGTTAATGTATAAAATATTGACTATATTGTATGGCTTATAGACTGGGATGCTAGAATGTTATCACCAATTAGGCAAGTACTACCATGATCTAGCAATTGGCATCTTCATGCAGTACAAAGATTCGGCATTGTCGCTATACACTCACTGCTTTAAGACACATGCCTATATCATCATCATCATCATCTAAGCCCCATCTCAATTAATTAGGGTCGGTTAAATGAATCCTATTTTGCTATTCCACTCTACCAAGGGCCATACATTCAATTAGCCCAAGGCCATCAAATTTTTTCTTGCTACCTCCATCCGTGTCCTTTTGGGTTGTCCCCATGCATTTTTAGAGCCTTGTACTTGTATCAACTCACTCCTTCAACTTGCCCTTATAATACACATGCACATAGATTCAGAAAATATAGCCAAAATACTCCTTAAAATGGCCCACTTTGCTTCAATTTGTTGAGCTGGGTCAAATTTTCTGTTTTGATATCCAAAATTGGTTTTACATGAAGTAAAAAACTCGTTCTAAGCTTCCTCTAAGGTTAGAAGGAATAAAGGAGAGAAAAAAAGGGAAAATGAGCCTTTACATTCTCATCGGCTCGCACTTGATGTGGGATGGGTGTATCAATATTTCATTATATGGCTTGTATCGGCCGACAGGGCCAATTCGACTATCGATATTTGGATTGGACCGTTTTAACCCCATTTTGGGTCTCGACATTGGCTGATATAGATACGATACACTTGTATTGGCCAATATTTGTTTGCACTCGCAGAAGCACATAAAGAGTAATCAAACAAGATAATCACAATCGCATAAGCAAATCCAGCCAGAGAACAATTCAAATTTACGTGGAAAAACCCTTGCGGGAAAAATCCACAACACGAAGCGAGAATGCACTATGAAAAATGAAGTTACAAGAGATCAAAACCTTACTGATTAAAGGCCAAAGAGGAAAAGCCCTAGCCTTTGCCCTTCAAAACCCTCTCAAACCTTAAGCACGTCTAAGAGAACCCAATGCCGATTACACCCGATATATATTCTACTGCAATCCGAATAGGAGACAAATCGCGCACTTGCATAGTTTTGTGTGCGCCTTTGATGGGACCTTTGATGCCATCGACAACTATTGAGAACCAGTCGATGACATCGAGTAGCAACCTCCAAAACCGTCCAACAATCAACAAGGGTTTTTTTTTGGATTTTCTTGATGGGATTGAGCATCTGTCGATGGCATCAGTAGCTGCTCGATGAAATCAGGTGGTCTGTCGATGACATTGACAGACTCTATTACAGACAAATTTAAGATATCAAACAACAATCTCCACCATGTCTTCAATCTTTACACTCCATTGCTCTTTTGCCGTACTTGATCCTCCATCTCTACTTCGTCTCCATCATAGCTCCACAATTATCACTTCTTGTGCACATTTTGTCTTCACTCTATTTTTGCCAGACCCAGATAAGTCGCACAGAACTTGAACTTCTTTGCATGAATCACCTTTGTAAGCATGTCAGCCATATTCACGATTGTGTGGATCTTCTCTAGAGTCACACCTATTTTTTCAAGCACCTGTCAATGTTAATATGTTTAGTACGTGAGTGATAATCATAGTTTGCCAAATTAATCGCACTTTCACTGTCACAAGTAACTGATAAGACCTCTTGCTAAAGCCCCAACTGATTTATCATCCCTTTAACCAAACAATTTTTTTTTTTTTTTTTGAATGCTTCTATCACCGCCATACACTTAGTTTCTGTTGGGGAAAGAGCCACCTCGGACTGAAACTTTGACATCCAAACGATTGCTCTATCCGCTAACACAAACGAGTAACCGGAAGTCGACCTTCTATTATCTATTCTACCTGCGTGATCTAAATCCACAACCTACAAACTTGTCCCATGATTTTCTGAATGTCAAGGTGTAGTTTTGCGTACTTTAAATGTATCGAAGTAGTTATTTCACTGCCTCCCAGTGTTGCTTGTCGGGGTTAGCCATGTATTTGTTAACAACACCCACTGCATGTGAAATATTCAGTCTCGTACAGACCATGACATACATCAAGCTGCTAACCACACTTGAATAACGCACACGAGATATAACCTACTTTTCTTCATCCGTTTCAGGACATTGTTCAGAAGAAAGTTGAAAATGAGCCGTGTGGGGAACGCTTGATCGGTTTTGCCTTGTCCATCCCATACTTCACCAATACTTTCTCAAGATATGTAGCCTGAGATAACCATAGCCTGTTCCTCTTTTCGTCTGTGTATGTCAATGCTGAGAACCCTCTTTGCAGCCCCCAAGTCTTTTATCTCAAATGTCTCTGATAGCTAAGCCTTTAGTATGTCGTTCTTAAAAATGCTGTGACTTGCGATAAGCATGTCATCAACATACAATACCAAGATAATAAACTTTCCATCACTCAATGTCTTGAAATAGACACAATGATCATACTCACTCCTGATAAACCTTTGACTCATCATGAAATGATTAAATTTATTGTACCAATGCCTAGGCGACTGTTTTAGGCCGTAAAATGATCTTTTTAACCTGTAGACCTTGTTCTTTGCCTCTTGTTCTTTACGTGGAAAAACCCTTGTAGGAAAAACCCATGGCACAAAGCGAGAATGCACTATGAAAAATGAAGTTACAATAGATGAAACTTTACCGATCAGAGCCCAAAGAGGAAAAGCCCCAACCTTTGCCCTTCAAAACCCTCTCAAACCCTTGATAACATCTTAGAGAACCCTAATCATGATTACACCCGATATATATACTACCACAATTGGAATAGGAAACAAATCATGCACTTACGCAGTTTTGTGCGCACCTTCGATGACATTGATAGCCATCGAGGACCAGTCGATGACAACGAGTAGCAACCTCCAAAACTGTCTAGCAATAAACGAGGATTTTTCTGGATTTTCTCGATCAGATCAAGCATCTGCCAATGGCATCGAAAGGCTTTCTGCGTTCAGTCAGTCTACGCAGAGTGAATAGGTCCCTAAGGAACCCCCAAAAGGGTTGCTGTCTGATGGGTACACGAAAGTGACGAAGTTGCTTTGACTACTGAACCATGCCTGTCTCTTGGAGCGAATTGGATGATCGGGCTGAGGGCTGCCCCCTTTTCCCCTCGCTCTCCTTTCCCTAATATTCACTGTCAAGTCATCAAAGCCTGCTCGATGAAATCGAGTGGTCTGTCGATGACATTGACGGACTCTGTTACAGATAGATTTAAGGCATTAGATAACAATATGGACATCCGGAACCATGCTGCTCATGCAACTGTGTAAGTAAACCTTGTCCTTTTCCTGATCCATGTTAAAATGGAATGTGCTGCAACATGCAATGTCTGAACTACATACTTCTATTAATAATGCTGAAACAGGTGTGTAGATCGGGTAATGTTGACGTAGTTGGAAATAACTGCCTTTTTTGTTGTTTGGGTAGTATTCTTTCCTCACATCTTGTGAGTTTTCTATCACGTCTAAAAAAATTTATTATTATTATTATTATTATTATGATGGCGGCGGCTGCGGTGTATACTCTTTTTTAGTTATGTAGGTGAAGTTTTTTATTCCATTTGTTGTTCCTTCTATGACTTTGGATTTAATTATACATCAGCGTCTCTTTTTTTCAGTCATATAACTTCATATACATTTCAATGTGTTGGGTTTTCTTGTACTCAAGTGCCGTATACCACTATAAATTCCTCATTTGCAAGCATTATTTTGCTTCTCTGTTTACAAGAGGCGATCTTAAATAAGTGGCTAGAATTTCTCTCAATTCTATCGTATGCATCTTTAGAGCCGAAGCTTGTTGGAGATGAGAATCAAAGTCAAGATCACCTCAAAGATCAATTCTCTTTATCTTCGTATCTCCCTTGTGTGTGTGTGTGTGTCCCCCCCTCTCTCTCTCTCTCTGACACGTATTATGGTTAATGCAATCTTTCTTTTCTTAACATTTATAGATTGGCAGCCTGACCTCAAATTGTTGGGACAAGAATATGAGATGATGATTTAGAACTTCTCAATTCTTTTCTTTCATCTTAATTTTGCAGTAAAAATGAACTCCATTGCATTATTATTTCATTTTATTCTCCGATATTATCTTGCCTTCTATATTACAGTATTTCTTTCCATCTCAGAGTAAGATGATGCTTACTATGGTTCAGGGCTTGTTTGATAGTGTTTCTTTGGATATGTTTTTTCAGATGTCATCACTGTGGCATTAGCCAGAAGTCGACTCCAATGATGCGCCGTGGACCCGATGGACCAAGGACTTTATGTAACGCATGTGGGCTAATGTGGTCAAACAAGGTAGGTATTCAGAACGTGCTGCAACTTGTTTGCAATGTCTCAACTTTCTGTTACTTATGAAAACCTGGCAGAGTCTGAGGACAATCAACACTTCCTTTCCATGATTTTGAAGGTGTTCACAATTTCTTTCTTCGTATTTTATGTTTTAGAATAACAATGCCAGGATTATAGGTGTTTTGATGTTTCCCGAGTTACGTGGTTTCTTCTAGCGAATTACATTTCCCTACTTAGGTAGGGTATCCTTGTGGTATAATCACAACAAAACCCTTTTCTGAACACATCCTTGCGATATTCAAGGAACCCTTGTATGTCGATAAATTGGATGGTCCTGCATTAAGAGTCTCTATGTATTGTGTTAGGCACAACACCATATGGATACTGTATCTGCAGGGTATTTTAACTGAACCTCTATCCTGGATTCTTGAGAAATGGATAGTTATCCTGTTCCTGTATCCATGCACATATCAATATCCAGATATGGGTATCATGGGTGCTGAACTTGGGTGCTGTGGCCGTTCAGCCCTTCTTAGGGCAGGTTTGGCTGTGCAGCTGAGTTGGACTGTGAATGCTCAAGTTGAATCTAGAGTCAAAAGATGATTTTGCAATGACTATCATTTGTAATGAGGAAAGGTGGGCCTCAAATTTGCATTAGTGTCCCTTCAACTAGACACCTTATACGCCGGCCTTCTTCAGCCACGGAAAAGTAGGGTAATTTCCCTTTTTTTTTTTTTTTTTTTTTTTTTTTTTTTTTTTGTTGTTGTTGTTGTTTTGTTCTTTCTACTATCAAAATTTTGCAATTTGATGTATGGGTGCATCCAAACGCAAGCATTGTCTGCATTTGAGATACCTATAGCTGCCCTTTATCTTCCCTACTGGATGATCCTCTTCTTCTGGTGAGGGAGGGATGTGGAAGCTCAACCTATTTGCCAACCTCCATCATTTGAGGGGACGGGCACTCAATGGTACCACAGCAGTGTTTGATTTGGCTCCTGCCTTCTGGCTGGAATAACCGCACATAGGCAGAGGCCTCTTGCTCGAGTTGCTTGAGGGTTTATTGGACCACTGACCAGCACTTGGCATCCATATCATGGTTTCCGCACAGCATGTGGACCAGCACATTCATTTTCATGCCTAGTGTTTGAATTGCACTTGAATTGTTGATTGGGGGGAATTCCATCTGAACTAAAAGTCTGGTCCACAATGAAATTTATTTTCTACTGCCATCTTATGTGCTGTCTTATTCTTTTGCTCGACTGCAGGGGACACTGAGGGACCTGACAAGGAGCCTACCGGCGCTGACGCAGCATCCTACAGCAAACCTTAATGAGGCGGTAAGCTACCTATTCTAACGGCTTATTTTCAACGGATCTGCTCCACTCAGACAGCATCTTCGTCCGGTCTTCTTTCCTGCTTTCTTCTATCAAACCGCCTTCTTGTCTGGTCTTCTTTTCTATCAAATTGCCTTTCCTTGCCGCAGTTTGAAGATGTCGAGGGCGACATGCATCATGGTGACATGGGAAGTGCAAATGGCCACAGGGCTTCTTGACTGGTTTCGTGCTCTCTACACAGCTGTTTGCGGGTGTCTGTGGAAGAATGGGGAGTGAATGGAGAGAGTTCTGTTAGTCTCTCCAAATCTCATCACCATATATATGTAACTCTTGTGATTCCTGACATTATTCAATAGCAGTCTTAACAACCCTTGCTCGTAACTATCCATAGCTGCGGCCCGCTCGATCGGCGCTTGGAACATGATTTTAGGCCTGACATGATTAGAAGGATTTTTATCTCGTAGGGACCTTTTGTTATTGTATCTGTGATTGGTGTCTTGTGGGATAAATATTTCGTTTGTGCTTGTACTCTGATTGCTGTAGATGGAAATATGCTCAGGCGGGTTTGATCCCATTGCTGGGTGGTGGACAAGCGTACATTTCAACATTGCAGTCTTGTATTCGAGTTTGGCTTACCCATGGAAATATGCTCAAATGAATTGGATTGCCATAATTCAATTCAGGCTACTGCTGCAGGCAATGCAATTACTACCATCTCAATCATAAATTGGAAAATGCATGGTAGAGAGAATCGTGGAGAATCCAAATGCACCCCGAGCCTTTGTGTTTTACGTTTTTTTGGTTGCATATTGTGCCAATTTGATGCGTTGTAGTTTCTGGGTTGTGGAAAGCACCAACATATGCTCTTGGGTTATGAAACGGTTTTGATTACAGAAGGTCGGGCTGCATGTTTATTAAGTTGGGATTCTAGAGCCAGAGTTTTTTGGTGCTTTTTTTTTTTTTTTATTCTTTCTTTCTTCGTGTGTGGTTTCAATGGAATGTTGCGGTTGGTGATACTGATACTGTTGTTGAAGTGAGGGGCCCACCATGATTGGATGGTTAGGATTGCCTGTCTGGAATGCATGGCGACTTACTGATTGAATGGTTAGGATAGTCTGTCTCACTTTCTGTGGACGCTCAGTGATCCAGTTGAAGAAAAAAATGACGTGGATGGCTAGGATCTTCAAATAAAGCTGGACATTGTACCATGGTCAATTCATTGATGGGGCATTTGGAAGATCGGTTTGGTGCGGATGCTCTCTCTAAATGGTTATATAGTGTTTAGTGTAAGGAATGATATCTTGAAAAAAAAAACGAAGGTTTTCGTTTGGATGGTTATGATAATCCGAATATCACGTGTCGTGATCTGTGTACGGTGGACATCAGTTTGTTGCGTGGGATATAGAGAGCTATTCGGTAGTTTGATAGTTTATTCACTATATATCAAGCCGTCCAAATCATCGACCCCATATCAGATTTTTGATAGGCAAAAACTTCCAAATCTGATTAATCCAACGATCCTAACTCTGGTCAATGCACGTACCTGTTGAATTTGGACCGTTTGGTAGTTCCACTTTCGTCCAGCACTTGTCATTTTAACCGTCCATTGAACCTGCCATTCGGTTGCTTTTTGGGGAATGCTAGTCATTTTAACCGTCCATACATCACCAATCGTTTACTTTCTGCATCATTTTAGTGTGTTATATATCTAGTTTACAACCCATCTAAAGAGGGGCACACTGATGGATGGTCTAGTTTGAGCTACTTGTATGCCACGTGTTTAGTTTTTTAGTCAACGAAGACGATGGCGTCTTCTCTCTGAAATATGTCCCCAGCCATGGGTTTAAGACTCAAAAGTAGGGTTGGCGGATGATCACGTGGGGCCCACGACGGCATACATTGCGTTGCGCTGTGTCTGCCCCGCGTTTGGATGTGTTTGTGTTCGAGTAGCTCATCTCGTGCAATTGGCGCGAGGAGAATCGTGGGAAAGATGCATAGAAACACGCGCGAGAGATGTGGCCAACCCACTTTATCAAGTGGGCCATAGGGGGTAAGAAGCAAGTCACTGATGGCATGTGGTCGACCTGGCGAGAGAAGCTGGCTGGATTTTGGGCGCTGTGCATGTTTTATATGGAGCCCAACCTTTTACATTGCCTGTTCTTGCACACGTGCTCCGCGTGGCAATTTTCCCGCGATTCACTTCTCCAACCTCTCTCCTCAAAATCGCTTTTTTAGCTTCTCTTTTTCGGTTTTTTACCTGCCGTCTAACCTTTCTATCGCTCCTCAACCCATCAACTACCAACGAAAAGGAGAGGGGGAGAGGAAGACATCTCTTCAAAGGGACTCAAACTCTCTTCAGCATTTCTTCAAACACACTGCCTTGCAATCTCTCTCTTTGTACACATCCCCTCTAAACACCCGTAGAGAGAGAGAGAGAGAGAGTCAAACTCTCTTCAGCATTTCTTCAAACACCTACCGTGCAATCTTTCTCTCTTCAGCATTTCTTCAAACTCCTACCATGCAAACTTTCTCTGTTGAGCATTTCTTCAAACTCCTACCGTGCAAACTTTCTCTCTTCAGCATTTCTTCAAACTCCTACCGCGCAATCTTTCTCTCTGTATAGATCCCCTCCAAACACTAGGAGAAAGAGAAGGAGATTCTTGGAAAACCTCATCTAAAATCAATGGCTCGGAGCCGATCCTCCACGAATCAATTTCGATACCTCCAGCTATCGTATTATTTGAAGCGGCCCAAACGCTTGGCGCTCCTCTTAATCTCCTTTGTTGTAGTGACATTCGTTGTCTGGGATCGCCAGACTCTAGCTAGAGAGCATGAGGTCCGGCAATCTTTTCTCTCCTCTCTCATACCTTTTATCTTTTACTCCATTCTTGGAAGGGTTTCAATGGAAAAAAGATGAAAATTTTAAACCGAATTGGATACGATTCTTTGTTTTTCTTTTTTCTTTTTTAATCTTTTGGAATATATGGTTCGATTTGTTTTCTCTTTTTTAACTTTCTGGTGATTGGATTTTTGTTGTTTTAGGTAGATTTGAATAGTTTCATTTGGATTACCGACTGAAAGGGGGTAATAGTCGCTCACACTGGGTGTATAAGTTCTCAGTTTCGAATTAGGTTTCAGAAAAAATTAGAGGAACTCTTACAAGCTAGTGAAATTACACGATCAATCCTGGGGTGGACCATGCTGTAGGACGCCTCTGCTTTATCATGTGCGGCTGTGATAGGTTGTTTGTAATATCGGCCCACAAGCCCATTTCTGAGTTTCCTGATGCCGAAGTAGGAGTGTAGAAAAGGTGTAATGGCAGTTCTAAGAATATCAGTTATTGGGAGTGTTAATATCAATACTATGACCTATGATTGAATGCACACCTCAATGGATGGTAAAATTACCGTCCACCTTGCACATGGGACAACTTATCATACACACGATGCTCTAGCACATGGGATCAACATGTCATTTGCATACGACATCCAAGCCATTGAAAAGGTTGTCCCCACCTCACAGATCGTTGGATGAAACAATCAGGTCAATGAATCATCAGGTGGGCCCATGCAATAGAAAACAATGTATGGACAATGGATTAACTCAATGTTTAAGCATGTCTCACCTGATGACTAGGGTGACTTGATTTTGCATCGTAAAGATGGGAAGAATTTTTGAAGGCTTGGCTGTCATATACACATGGCACATTGAGCATATGTGCAAGATGGATGATAACATCTGTATCTGATCCGCTCATATGATATCAAGTCACAAATTTAAAATGTGTGTTTTTATTTAATTAGGTGGGAGTGTTGTGTGTACCCATTGGCTATGCCAAGTGGTTGTCTTCCCAAATTTCCCACCTTCCCCATGATGGTAGACGGTGTTCCCTATCAATATGAAAATGAGTTTTTGAGAAGATCGTATTTGAAAATGGAGAGGATTATCTTTCATATGAAAATGCGAGTATGGATTCCAAGTCATTTTCATTGGATCGTGGGACATTTAGGAACATAAAAGTGGGCTCGTAATAAAATATGGAAAGTTGATTTAAATATGATCTTAGAAGAATCAAGGTAGTGGTAGTTAGTGGTTGGAGCACAACAGGCATGATGAATCAAAATATCAGCCACTACATATCCTATCAGCCAGTATGTGTCAGTATTTTAAAATGATATAAATGTATTTCTTTTGTATGTATCAGTGATGGAACGCTTCGTTGGTCAAAATTCACATGGGTATGGCCAATTAGTAGTGTGCATGAGCTGATAGATTGTGACACGCATCATTTTTGGTGCTGGCCGGCATGTGCTATGATATCTATTTTGAACCTTACGAAGGGGACCAAAAGCATGAGTGGAGAGAGATTCCGAAGTGTGGTCAGCAGTAGCACCTTGTGTAGAACGTTTCTATCACTGAGTATTTGATAATTTGGACATTTTTGGCCTGAGAATTCATTGAACTTACGTTTGCCTTTTATTCTGTATATTAACTTCTTATCAATTTGGCAGGTAGAGATATCCAAACTAAATGAAGAATTAAGTCAATTACAGAATCAGGCAAGCTCTGCGACATTCCTGTTTCGTATTCGAGAC
Source organism: Magnolia kwangsiensis (assembly GCA_037074715.1). Taxonomy (NCBI): domain Eukaryota; kingdom Viridiplantae; phylum Streptophyta; class Magnoliopsida; order Magnoliales; family Magnoliaceae; genus Magnolia; species Magnolia kwangsiensis. Next base: position 3,385,278 of record CM073582.1, read on the forward strand.
CACACTTTTCTATTTTCTTTCTTTCTTTTTTTGTTTTTTTTCTCTCTCTCTCTCTTTTTTTTTTTTTGGGATAAATTGCAAACTTTTTAAAACCAAACAATCCATATCAAGAAAATGAGTCTAATAAAATTAGAACATCTAGAAACAACTTTGCAAGACTGTCCCTTGACTTGTTAGCCTCAAGAAGAAGTTTAAGAAATGGAAACAAATCAATCCCTAGCAAGGTCCCAATCTTCTCAATATCACGGTTTTCCAAGAACCCGCATTCTTTCATGTGAGGCAGGAAATCATGCTATAACTTCCTTCCACAATAAACTTGCCTTGCATTGGAGAGGTAACAATCCATAGACCTTCAATGAGAGCCATAGCTTTGCTTTCATTCCAGTAATTTTTCATAACAAGACTAGAGAACACCAACTTAATATTGCTCCAAGAATCAAACACACCACCCATATCAGATTACCAGAAGAGCCACATTTGAGGTAATTGTAAATTTGTAATTAATCTAATGGAAGCTCCCTCTAGCTATCGTAACTTTATTTGAAGATTTGACTTTCAGCAACTAACATCAAGGTCAAATTAACATATTGAAAAGAGATGTCCCCAAGTCTGATGCAGGACATGAAAATTAAATATGATATGCGAGATTTCAGGCTTAAGATCACGTTAGTTCAGAAACAATTAAACAAATTTCATATCTCACATGAAAGTCCAAATATTTAATTAAGGGGAATCTATGTGGGTCCAGGCCTACACATGATAGGGCTGGATCAATAAAATTTATAAACCAAACGATACTCAAAGATAAGAAATAATTATCCACACACATGCATGGTAATCAGTCCCTAATCCAAGGGATTCAGAAATTTCAATTCGGGGAACCCAAGGGTAAGAAAAGGGGCATAAAATTGGAGATTTGAGTAATTTAGGGTTAGGTTTAGGGATTTTGGGTGGAAGTGGAGTGAAAGAGAGGAGAGAGATGAACCAGAGAAATACCGCACGCGTGGACAACAACAATGGCCCAGACGCACGTGCGTGTGATCCTGGCCGCACGTATGTGGGGCCCACTATTTAGAAAAGGGCCGCGCGTGGATAGGGATGAACTCCAAAACTCTCAAATCTCAGCTCAATCCGATGTCCGGTTTGTGCGTGGTGCTCCGCCAAAGTTTCAACCCTCCTGTAGGGCCAGATTCTGAAATTCTGCTATGGGGAGGAGAATTGCTGCAATAGATGATTAATTCGAAGTGTAGATGATGATGTGAGATGTGAAAAAGAGATGGTAGAAGATGGGTAGTAGAGATGGCGATGGATGGGGGCGAATCGGGATATATGTGGCTTCGCACCACGGTAATTAACCCTTTGATGAAGGGAGGGCTTCACACCCAATTAGTCTTCATAACTCAGAGAGTAGGAAAACGCAGAATTTTTATTAATTTTCAATGAATCAAAAGAGCTACAAGGGGTGCGTATTTATAGGAAAACCGTATACCCCAAAACTTTCACCATGTGTGTAATCTATTACTTGACAATGAAGTAAACTAAAATAAAAGCCAAACAAAGAAATCTAAAGCGTTCATGATGTTCTAAATCATATCAATAAGCAAGACCTAAAGTATGAGATCAATCCGACTAGTGGACCACGATCATGAGATCTCATGGTGGACTTTTCTTAACTGTCGGGTCCACTCTTTTGAATCAAAACTGTCTCCTAACTAGGAGGCCCTCCCTGGACATTGTCATCGATCCAGATCGACAGTGGGGTCCTCCTTCTAGCGTACGTGCGTAAAGGGCGGCTTGCGCGCGTGATGTCCCCATCAAAGTCCCTTTATTGCTAAACCTAGTCAATGAAAACCACCTTGACTCTTTCTTTGACTTTATAAATCAAGTTGCTTCATCTCTAAAATTCTTCTTCTTCTTCTTCTTCTTCTTCTTGCATACCTCAACTAATCCTTAAGAGGTTAAGAAAAAAAATTAAATTGCATACCTCTAAACACTTCACAATGGATACAAAGATGGTTAGTTTTGTTAGTTTCTAAACAAAAAACATATTTCAAGAGCTCTGATTTCCCTGTTTTCAATTGATAGCAGGTGAACTTTTTTTTTTTTTTGTCCAACAAAAGATGTCTACACTTGGCAGCATGTGGGCACCCCACATGTTGGCAATATGAGAAGGAGATTGCACAAGGGAACCTGTTTTAAAAGGGTTTACAAGAAATAAGCCACGAGATTGTACACCGGTACTCTTTCATGTGCACCCATCCCAAGAATGTAACCTCATCTAACCTACCCAATAGCTCAACTACGGTGCCTCCCATCATTTAAAATTATCCTAATGATAACATTCCGCACCCTCTTCCTACCCAATTTGTCATAACACTCGCCTACTGATCTACCATAACAACCACCTCCATGCTAACTGGCATATAGAGGTCCAAGTATATAGACTGAAGACAAGTCATATTTTGTCACAATATCTTACTCTATACATGTTCATTCCAGGTACATCTACAATGTTCGTGGAATTGGTTCAGAACTTACAAACGGATTTCCATGCAACCCGAGCCTCTATCTAGATAGAAAATTCACTGTTTAGGTCCTTCCCTCACAACAATGATGTTTCCCCGGAAAGTATTATTTTCCTTACCAAATCTCCATAATCACTTACAAGTAAAGCCTTTTTTTTTTTCTTTTTTTTTTTCATTCTCTAAACTTGCGCCATTGGCTTACAAAATTCCTTCCACTCCATAAAATGATATGCATGCTTCTGCTCTTTATCCTCCCATAAGGAGCAGCGCACCCCCCGCCCCCCCCCCCCCCCCCCCCCTCCCCCGACAAATATTCCAAGCGTGTTTTTTTTTTTTTTTTTGAAATCTTTGCTGCCACAGACGGAGGCACCTTGCAAGTGGCCAGCAAGGGTTACTTTGGTAAGAAGGGATTCTATTCCCAATGGAGACAGATAGCCTCTTCTATGTGGCATTTCCTTCTCCATTCTCTCAGTAGTTAGATACCATGGATTCTTCATAGGAACCACAAAAACCAATAGAAGACCATGGTAAGATGTAGGAAATTCTTCCACCTCATGAAAGATTCAAACATATATTCACGTAATTCATTCTCTTCCATACTTATACCTTCCACTAAGATTTTAGAGTTCTCTTTGAGGCCCAAAGCCACAAAGGACACCTCTTAGACTCACTGCATGCTTGCTCCATTGTATCCCCACAAACCACAAGGGCATCATTCACGAGTTGAAGACTAGATATGGATGCAATACTCATGACCATACTGTGTATGCTGCAACTGCAGATTACCTATTATGCATACTTGCTAGAGCCTTTATTGTTAAATATGAATGTTCTAAAAAGTTTTTGAAGTGATGCAATTTTGATTGAATGTTATTTAATAAGCAGGAAGCCTTCATCAGACTTAGGTGTGAAATCTCATTTTTCTTTCATACATTCCCAACATCAACCTTTTTCTATTCCTCTTAAAGTTTTGTGGGTGTGCGAGCTACGTGCATCAGTTTGACCATGTTTTTGATAAATTCAAACCCAATGCTGTAAGTAAATATTTTTTTTTTTTTGGGGGGGGGGGGGGGTGGGGGGGGGTTACTCTTATACTTAGTGAGGTTGTAAGTGTTACAATCTAGTCACTTGTAGGCTGCATGTGTCAGCTGATGTTACGTTTTTCGAGCGTACTCCATATTTTTCCAAGGGAGGAAAATCTTTGCAACTTAAAGAAGGCTCTATCACTCTTCCTTTGTTACTAGACACAACTTCATCCATTAAGCAAGTTCTTGTGCAATGTTTAGATCCTCCTCTACTGCAGGTCTATTCTCGGCTTTCCAAGAAGGGTGATGGAGAGCATGCTAGCATGTCCTTTATCAATCAGGCCATCCCATATGAAGATCCTTCCCTTGAGTCTTCACCAGTACCGCTCAATGAGGAAGATCTGCCCATTATGCGTTCCTTTAAACCATCCAATCTCTAATTTTATTTCTTTTGATGGCTTATCTCCTTTCGATAGTATGCTTTGTTTTGCCCTTTTTTCTATTTCTCGTTCTTTCAAAGAGACTCTTTACAGTGATGGGTGGAGGAAACAACTGCTCTTCATCAAAATCAAACTTGGATGTTAGCCGAGTTACCTGCAGGGAAATGTGCAGTAGAGTGCAAATGGGTATATACTGTCAAGTATAATCCTGATGACTCAGTGGATTGTTTAAAACGCTCGATTGGTTGTAAAGGGATACAATCAGACGTTAGGGGGGGTTGACTACTCTGAGACATTTTCTTCTGTGGCCAAGCTTCATTCTGTTCATGTAGTGATTTCTGCTGCTACCAGTTTAAATTGGCCTCTGCATCAACTTGAGTTGAAGAAAGCCTTCATAGTGATTTGCTTGAAAGGGTGTAGACAGAGCAACTGCTTGGCTTTGTTGTTTAGGGGGAGTTTGATAATGTTTGTCATCTGAAGAAGTCAATGTTTGGATTAAAACAGTCTACCCGTGCGTGGTTCGGGAAATTTAGTAAGGTGGTACTTCAGTTTGGGATGAAACGCAGTTAGGCAGACTATTCTGTTCTTGTTCATCGAAGCATGACTGACACTCTCATTTTAGTTGTCTATGTGGATGAGATTATTGTTATTGGTAATGACAATACAAGTATCTCCAAGTTAAAGTTCTTGCAGAAAAACTTTTGCACGAAGGATTTAGGCTACTTTTGATACTTTTTGGGTATTGAGGTAGCAAGGTCGAAGATAGGGATCAACTTGTCACAGAGAAAGTATGTGATGGATTTGTTGGAAGAGACATGTTTGTTGGGGCTAAGCCAGTTGAAACTCCCATGGGTACTAATGTGAAGTTGAGTATGGATGAAGGGGAACCGTTTGATATTCCAGGGAGATATTGTTGACTCATTGAAAAATTGATCTATTTGGTGATTACATGACTGGATATCACTTATCTAGTCAATATAGTGAGGCAGTTTATGCAGGCTCCTTGAGTGTCTCGTACGGAGGTAGTGTTTTGCATACTCTGATACTTAAAGGGAGCCCCCTTGGTCACGGAATTCTTTACAAGCGGAATGGATATCTTCGAATAAAAGGATATTCTGATGCAGATTGGGCTGATTTTCCTTCTAACAGGCGTTCAACCATAGGTTATTTTACGTTTGTGGGAGGCAACTTAGTTACGTGAAAAAGTAAGAAGAAAAGTGTTGTTTCTCGATCAAGTGCATAAGCAAAGTACCGGGCTATGGCTCATGGAACATATAGACTCATTTGGTTGAAGACATTAATGTGTGAGCTCGAGTTTGTGGTGGATATACTGATGAGGTTGTAATATGATAACCAGGCTGAGTCTCACATTGCCAACAATCTAGTTTATCACGAGAGAACTGGACACATTGAAGTTGACTGCCAGTTTGTTTGGGAAAAGGTAGTTAACAAGGAAATATGCACATTGTATGTCAAGTCCCAAGATCAAGTGTAGACATGTTCACAGAAGGTCTTGGTCGTGCTCATCTAGATCGGTTCTTTGTCAAGCTGTGCATTCATGATATATTTGCTCTAGCATGAGGGGGAGTGTTATTTGTCCTTATCATGATATATTTGCTCTAGCATGAGGGGGAGTGTTATTTGTCCTTATCTTGAGCATGTGTGGAGGGTGGACCACATGTAGGGTCCACATTTGTAATGATGAGTAGTCTCCTTTGGGTGGTCTACTTCTTATGCTTGGGGTCCATATTTTGGGTTAAATTTTAGACTCATGGGACTTAGTTTTGTAAGGGATTATGTAAGAGGGGCAATTTTATAATTAAACATTATTAGTGTTAGCCCTAATCTAATAATACAAGGTGTGGGGGTGTGAGAGCTCTTTAGTTGCTCTCTCCTTCTCTTTTCCTTTTCTCTTATGTCTCCTCTTCTCCAATGTTCTCCCTACAATTTTACAATATTTATGATGGGCATTTGTGTTATTTTATAATATGCTTAGTTCTATTTAAAACATGAAAGTCATAAGGGTCATCACATGTTTCCAAATTCCAACGTGTCCTTCTCTTATGGTTCCATTGGTCTACCATTCATCTTTTTCCATTATCTTA